>CM072819.1:33726950-34326950 GCA_036937905.1 Salvia rosmarinus | reverse complement strand
AAGTCGGATCCGATCGTTACCCTTTTTAGCGTTGGTGGACCAACTCGTTCACATACCACATTGGATATACCAATCTCGGATAGGATAACAACAAAACATAAACATTTGGCGATCGATAACATTTCATGCGATAATATTTCATAAAGCTTTGTAAAACATGCTTTGAGATATGCATAACATTTTCGTTTGAAAAGCCCACTGCTAATCAAAGCTAGTGGTTCTAAATGAGAGGGGTGAGTATCCTTCCTCGGCAACTTCGCCCGATCGAACCCTTCATAAGAAAATAGCCGTTCTTAGGTTCTTTCTATCGATCGATGGTCGACTTATAAATTACGACTTAAAGTTCCCAATTAGGGTTTCTTTATGATTTTATGTGATTGTTTTAAGATAATTTCTATTATCTTACATCCCAATTCTCAAGCTATATTACCTCGTCGTTCATAGGTGAACTTGATTATGAATCACATATTCGAGTCTATCCTTGACTCTTAACCTTAGTTTTATTATAACGTTATTCGTTATAGGTTATCGATAATCAAATTATGATTGGTAAATTAGGATATTCTCAAGCCACTAACTAGACTTAACAATTATAGTTACGTCTAGTAGGTTATGCTTGACGACTTGTCGTATTACGATAATTAAAGAGGAATATTGACTTACAATTCAGTGGACATATGCTATCATGTAAGTAATTAGTACTTAAGAATAAATGAAGTACTTGGGAATATTAACTCGGCTTTTGAGACATAAGGATCGACGTCTTATGTTCGAATCGTTGCTTACACATTACGACATTGTGTATTTAACTTAACTCATCGGAGGTTACATATGTCGTATAATCGTTATTCATTATCGAGTTGTGTTTACGCCCAACTAATATCGTATTGAGTTGTCGTTATTGAATATTAACGTTGTAGCTCGACTTTTGGTTTTCTAACGTAGGAACTCACGTTGAGTATCCTTTCATTAATAAAAACCTAATTTGTGTCTAACTTGATTCTCGTTTATTAGTCTTAAGTTATCGAAATTGGTCGATTTCTTTTGGATTCTCGTTCATATAGTATTATGTTGTTTACGTTCGGGGTTTTGGTTTGTCGGTTCAACATAAACATAAACATTTGACATCAACAAAACCATACACAACATAAACTATACTAAGCATTAGAAACCCTAATTTCTAATGTAATACACAATCATTGTGTAAGTGTGCATAAGTGTTCCATTCATTCACCCTAATCACAACCGTTTATCCAAGTTTCATATTACTATCATAGCATCATTCATCATCAAAATTAAACCCATACTTAGCCATTCTATTACGTTTCGATAATTAGCAACAATTAGCATATGCATCGATAAATTCAATAAAATCACATTATACTCCTATCATATTATAGAATTTAATTACCAACTCAATATCATCATATAAATTTTTAAACCATGGGTTAAAAGTCTCAAACTTTCGGTCATTTCAAATTAGTAAGCTTTGGTGTTCAATAAATTCCACAAAAATTATATCATGCTTATACTATATACTAAACATGAAATATCACTTCATATCATGCATTAAAATTTTAAAACCATGCTTTTCATCTTTAAATCATTTCGGTAATTCCACATTTATATATATACATATTGATAAATTCCAATCTTGCACAATATGTTTATATATGAAATAAACATGTAATATTAACATTAAATATCAACTAATATTTATAATATGAACCAAATGCTTGGAATTCTTTTGTCCTCACACATATTTTACATATGTGTTCAATAATTCCCAACAATGCATATTAGGTTCATATTATTTCTAAACATCATATATCTATTATTTCCAACAAATAAAATCAAATAATGGCTTAAAAATACTTAAATATATTCTGCCCATTTTGAAAAAATAGGAGTAGTGTTTCAAAATTTTCAAGATTAATGTATGATGTTCATATCATATATTAAACACTATATCTCAACTATTTCTCAACAAATAAAATCAAACAAATACAAGAAAATTCCAAAAATATTCTGAAAATTACCATATTTATTCTACATGCTTATAATACATTAACAAGCAACAATATCAAATAATATTCATAAAATCATGCTTTATCATATTTAAAAGAAATAAAGCATAAATAAAAAAAAATCAAACATGCTCCAAAAATTCTGAAATTTTTACAGTAGCCTTAGAACATTATTCTAAGCATTTTTTGTTCATGGCTTGAGAGCATTTGATGGCTCTAAAGTCACGAAAAAAATGAGGAGTAAACTAGGGTTTTTAAACCCAAAAATTCAAAATAAATATTCCACTCCATTAGGATGGAAGAGGATGATGAATAATACCTTCTTATGGTCTTAGAAGGATTATTTGAGTGTGGGAGAGGTTGGGGAGGGAGGATTTAGTGTTGGGAGTTTGAAAAGTGTAGAGAGAAATTTGAAAATGAGAGAAAAAGTGTAAAAGGTGAAATGGTCTGACCTTGAACGTCTCTCTACTGTTATTACAGACCTAATGGCTGTCATTGCCCATTTTGGGGTGGTCTTGGTGGTAGTTGGGAGGTGGATTGGTCAAATTACCCGTTTTGGTATGTTATCTGAGCTCTTTAAGTTTTAACGCACTTTCGATCGATTTCTCGGAACCTTAAGGTTCTATCTTATTAAATAGCCTTTAAAGACTTATTTTAATGTTCATAAAAATTTCACGAAGTTCGGACGTCGTTCGATAAGTCAATTCAGAGTTATCGCGGAAAAAGCGGCGTTCGGCGATTAAAAATATGCCCATTCAAAATTCTATTGAATTTTGAGCTTTCATAAATAATTTGAGTCTTATAAAGCATATTTTATTGATTTAGACCCTCGGTTCGAGTTTGGTCGTTCGGATCAATTTAGGGTTTTCGGTATATTTTACCGGCGTTCGGTTAAGTTCTTGAGAATTTCCTTGAAATTGATTCTTATAATTTCTAAATTCATAATAAATTATTCCTTCATGATTTTGGTTGTTATCATCAATTTATTACGATTAGCACGGATTTGGAAGTTGTTAGGCTCGTAAATAGTGTTTTAAGGCGGCCAGGGCAAGTATGCCCGAAAATTCTCATTCTTTGCATTCTCACATGTTTTCGTGTGAGGATTCTAAAAATGAAATCCGTTCGTGGAGATTCATTCTCGATCTTTCATTCTATGTTCAGGCTACTCAGAAAACCCTAATCCGGTAGGACTAGTTATCAGTTTTTGATTTCTTTAGTATTCGATCTCCGAATCGATTCTAATTCGTTTCATTGGTTTCCTTAAACATAATTAAGGACTAACTACTACAAATAATTGGTCTAAGCATCACCAATTAAAGTTTTAAATTTTTCGGGTTATTACATACCATCCCCCTTAAAAAAAATTTCGTCCCGAAATTTGCTAACCTTGGAAAAGATCTGGGTATTTCTCTATCATAGTTGATTCTAGCTCCCGGTTGCTTCTTCTTGTCCATGGTGTCTCCATAGAACTTTCACTAGCGGTATCTCTTTGTTCTTAGCCTTTGGATCGTCGGTCCAAGATTTAGTGGCGGTTCTACATAACTCATATTGTCATCGAGGATAATATCGTCGGCGGTATCACATGGCTGGGATCATGTATGTACTTTCTTAGTTGTGAAGCGTGGAACACATTGTGCGTTTCAAAACTTGGCGGCAATCTGAGTCGTAAGCGGTTGGTCTATTCTCTCCGAATTTCATAGGGTCTATGAAGCGTGGTCATAACTTCCTTTGATTCGAATCTCACGATCCCTTTAGATGGAGAAATTTTCAAGAAGACCTTGTCTCCTCTTCAAAATGTAGCTACGTGCGGCGTTTGTCGGCGTCGACTTCTGTCGGTCTGGGCCTCCTTGATCCGTTGGCGGATCATCGCGCGATCTCAATCATTTCTCCCACTGAGTCGGGTCCTAACACTCTCCTTTCTCCCACTTCATCCCGGTAAAGTGGTGACCGACATTTCCTTCCGTAAAGCGCTTCGTGCGGGGCCATTCAAGTCGCTTGGTGGTGTTATTGTGGCGAATTCCACAAGTGGTAACACTTGTTCCCAACTTTCTCTCTATCGAGGACAACGGTCCTCGACATGTCTTCAACGTTTGAATGGTCCTCTCGGACTGTCCGTCCGTCTGCGGATGGAGCAGTCTTGAAATGTAGTCGTGTCCCGGTTCCTTTTGTAAACTCATCCGAATCGGGCGTAAATTTGAATCTCTATCGGGCGTGATAGTCTTTGGAACTCCATGTAGGCGGATAACTTCTCGAGCGTACAAGCTGTGCTAGTCATCGACCCGTGTGTTATTGGAATGGGTAGAAATCGCGCTCTTGGTCGGTCGATCAATGATGACCCAAATAGCGGTATTTCCTTTTGTGATTTGGGTAGCCGGTAACAAAGTCCATGGCTATATCATCCATTTCCATTCCGGTATGTCTAGCGGTTGTAAGGTTCCATACGATCGTTGGTGGAGTGCTTTCACTTGTTGTACGTCGAACAACGTTCCACAAATGAAACCACGTCTCGCTTCATTCCATCCCTAAAATTTCTCTTTGAGGTCTTGGTACATTTGGTCTTTGCCGGGGTGTCTTGGTATAAAAGTCTCATGGGCTTCCTTTAAGATTTAAGCTCTGAAGTTCTTCGTCTTACGGAACACACACTCTCCGTCATACAACAAAACATTATCTGTTATACGTGAAATTCTTGTGTTTATTGTCCTTGATCTTAGCTCGTATTTCCTCTAGCTTTTTGCTCTTCCTACGAGCTTCTAAGATTCGGACTCTTAAGTCGGGATTGCAATCAATGTTGCAATCTGACCCTCTATCGTCGAGGCGGGTCTATGACCGATGTTCATCCTCTGAAATTCCTTCATAAGTATTTCCTCATGGTGAGGAGACATCCCAAACTAGGGTGGGATTTGCGACTCGAGGCATCGGCTACAACATTAGCCTTGCACGGGTGGTAATTGATACCACGGTCGTAATCTTTCACTAGCTTTAACCATCTCTGTTGCCTCGTGTTAAGATCTTTACGCTCAAAGAAATATTTCGAGGCTCTTATGGTCGGTATAGATCTCACATCTAACTCCATAAAGGTGATGCCTTCATATTTTTAAGGCATGTCGACCCATTGCTAATTCGGTCGTGCGTGGGATAGTTCAACTCATGTAGGCGTAATTGCCTTGAGCGTAAGCAATAACCTTACCTTCTTGCATTAGTACACAACCTAGTCCATTCTTTGAAGCATCCGTGTAGATTGTGTATTCTTTATACGCCTCGAGTCTTGCTAGTGCAGTCTTGTCGTCGATAACTCCTTGATCTCGGAAACTAGCCTCACACTCGGCGGTCGGTGTACTTGATTCCTTTCCTCAGCAGTTGGGTCATGGGTCGGGCTATCGTTGAGAATCCTTGATAAATCTTCGATAGTAGCCGGCGGTCCTAGAAACTCAATTTCATTCGGGTTCTTTAGTGACTCCCGTTCTCGAGTATGTCGATCTTGAGGGTCTACTTTGATTCCTCGGCGGACACAATGTGACCCAAAATGTCGCCCGCTAACAAAACTCACACTTGCTAAACTTGGCGAAGAGTTGCTCTTGCCTCAACGTTTGTATACAGTTCTCAAGTGCTCTTTGTGTTCTTGGTTATTCTTAGAGTATATTAGGATATAGTCTATGAACACTAAGGCGAATTTGTCTAAGTATGGGTGGAACACCACATTCATAATATCCATAAATCTTGTCGGGGCATTTGTAAGTCAAAGGGCATCACGATGAATTGAAATGACCATACCTTATGCGGAAAGCCGTTTTAGGTACATCCTCGGTCTAATCCTCAATTGGTGATATCCCGACTTTAGATCTATCTTTGAAAAGACTCCTGCTCCTTTAAGTTGATCAAGCGGATCGTCGATTCGAGGCGAGGATACTTATTCTTAAGAGTTATCTTGTTTAACTCTCGATAGTCTATGCACGTCCTCGATGTACCATCCTTCTTTTTCACGAAAAGGACGGTGCTCCCCATGGAACTGCTGGGTCTAATGAATCCTAACTCAAGAGTTCTTGCGGTTGGATCTTTAATTCCTCAAGCTCCTTTGGTGCCATCGGTATGGAGCTTTTGACACGAGGCGAGAACACGGTTCGAGGTCGATCGTGAACTCGATCATCGGTTTGGCGGTAATCCGGTGGTTCATGCGGAAAAACATCGGGATACTCCTTCACGATCGGGGCGTCTTCTATCCTCTCTCTCATTCGATCTTCCTCACGGAGGTAGCGAGGTAGGCATGGTTCTCGGTCTTGTTCGACAGCGTCCTTGCTTGTAGTGCGGATATAATTGGAACTCTCCTCCCATGTTGATCCGTGAAAGTCGGTAGATTCCTCTCGGGGTGTTGGAAAGAAATTTTCTTTCATTACACAGGATGGTCGCACTATGTTCGGTTAACCAATCCATTCCTAGGATTATGTCCACATCCGTCATAGGTATGGCGTGAAGGTTATCTGTCGTGACCTTAAGTGAGCTAGTCGAGTTCTAGGTTCGAGCATATGTGGGTTACCGTTCTTATGCCTCCTCTTGGGAAGAAATTCTCATGATTTGTTCGGTAGCGTTTAGGATCTAATCCTAAGTTCTCTCGCATGCTTGACAATAAAAGAATGCGGCGCGATGTCAAGCAGTGGGATAACAGGCATTTGGAGGTATTCCCATACACGCCAAGTTTCCTTGGTTCCTTGGCGGCTCTTGGGAACTCTCTTTCTGGTTGAGGCGTAGGCCCTCGCTCTTTGAGGCGGTTGTTGTTCTTGATAAAGTTGTTGTGGTTCTTTGTTCTTCTTCTTTGTTGTTGTTGTTGTTCTTTGTGGTTGCGTTTGTTGAAATTTGTCGATCTTCTTCTGCTGCGGTTGTCGCCATTGTTGTCGTCGTTGCCGCCGTGGTTGATATGGTCGTTGATTTGGTGATAATCTTGAAGCAGGGGCTGTTGTTGGATCGGTTGAGCTTGGATAGCCGGACGGTTGGACTTGGTTGGGCACATTCGGACGACCATTTCCTCCTTGGCGTATCGAGGCGATCCACAGGTAGTGGCCGCCGGCCACACTTGAAGCATCCGTCATTCGTGAATCGCATGCCCCTTATGACTCCTATGGCACAGGGCACATGGGGAGCTTCACAAATTTTGGTTTCCCGCGGATCACGGGTACCATGGGCGTCCATTCCCTGCCCGTGCCGGATGGCACGTTATTTCCTGCCATGGCCTCACTGTCGGCTGGCGATGTTGAATCCTTGCCCTTGGTGGGGTCCTTCCACTTCCTCTTCCGCGATCTCCTTGATGATTTGGGGATGTGCGGCGACAATCTATCTTGGGCATGCGCCTCGATGTCGATGCCCGGTGAGGGCCTCACGGTAAGTCGATTCCGTGACCAGCTAGCGACACCACGATCTCATGGCGAGTCCGCCCGAAATTTTCGGTCCTCTTCTCGTCGGTGTCGACCAAGCTGAGGCGCATACCGCGACATCTCACGAGCATGCGGTCGTGTCTGTGACCGTCGTCTTCCTTGGCGTGGGTTGTGGAACTCGTGTTCTTTCTTCTTCGGTAACTCTTAGGAATGTACTTCTCGTACACTCCTCCTTAAATTCCTCCGGAGAAATTTTCCGGCTCCTCCTCGGATAGAGTCTTTCTCTTCGCCTCCCACTGAAGTCGGCGGCACGGTCATCGGAAAGCAGCGCATGACAAGCGTTCTTGAGAGGTGCGGTGAAGGAAGTTAAAGATTCGCTCGGTAGCGAATCAAAATTCAACATCCACGGGATTCCGGTCCGTTGAAAGTGGGCGGGTTACGTAGAATAGTTCCTCAATCCATCTTGCGGTGGTGGTGGTGGAGGGTGTCGTCTCTTTCGGGTGTTACCTCACGGTTTCTTCTTCTCGGTGGCATTCTATCTTTCATAAATATCGTGTCGGATATCTTCTTATACCATCCGTCGGGATCATAGATATCTTAACACGGTATGTATATATAATCATAAACATAAATCTAGCACGTCGTGAACACCATATATCGCAACCTCAAAACCAAAGCTCTCGGGAGCTATCATCATATCAAATCAAATGTCTATCGAGGACTTTCATCATCACTTTTACGATCCACAAAAGGCCGGTGCGGGTATGATACTCGAAAATTAATATCGGCATCACTCGGTGTACCTAGTCGCGGTGCGTACAAAAATCTAAGCGCTACCGTGGTCATCAAAATAAGGGTTCATATCGGGACGACCTATCGTTTCCGCGCGTGAAACATATACAAAAGTATATAGACAAAACATTATCTAGTCTAAGAACTAGATCCATAATCGCCGGAGTGTAAAATAGGGCTCGACGTGTTGGATTGAGCTGGAAGTATGGGTACTATCAACTTCCTCCATATCATCGTCGTGACGGGTCCTCCTCGGGATCCTCCTATGGGTCCTCCTCCGAATTTTCTTACGGATCCTCCTCCTCAACCTCTGCATCAGTGTGAGAGTCACGGTCTCTCGGTTCTAATGACTCTAGCTTCTTCCGGCTAGGTCTCGGCGGATCTCGACCATGATCTCCTCATAGGCGGTGGTGGAAATGGAGAAGCGATAAGGCGGGCACATGTTTCTCTCATGGCGCATGCGGTTAGGCCACATGAATCGTCAATCTCTACATTATCGTGGCACGAGGGTCCGTGTGGGGGTGGCGGCGGTGAGCTGGGGAAGCGGCGGCGGTAGAGATGGAAGTTGGCATGGAATGATTTGCGGCGATGGTGCAGGCGGGCAAGGCGGGGCTCGAATCCTATTGGTGGTAGGACGAGAAGGTGAACTATCGGGGATGGGAAGGTCCGGCCTCGAACATGTTCTTGCCACGGCCGAGGCGAAATTATGTTCCATCGGATGCAAGCGAGACACCTCGGGTGAAGCCACTCGGGAATCTCATCACGCTAGGTGTACACCCGCTCGGGAGATATGGTCCATAGGGTGTAGCTCAGTATATCATGAATATGTAGCTAAGGGGCCCGACAAAGCAGGCAAGTCCGCCTCAAGATCGAAGCTCTCGGCGGCGATAGATGTAATCTGCCGATATCTCACGGGCATATCCACGCGATCGGATGGCGATCTTGCGATCGATCGAAGCACACCGTCATAATGTGACGTACCACGGGCATGTGCGGTAGTGATGGCGTACAAAAATGAGCAAGGAACTCGCCGATGTCTTTTACTCGGTACATCGGTCGGAGCGGTAGGCGTACCACTCCTCGGGTGTGACTCTAGAAGATAAAGGGACTGGTCGTAAAAACCGTCCGAACAATCTTATATTCCTAAGTTCTTATGAAACTACTTTCATGGGTTGGTCTTTGGGAAGAGGCGCATGGTTCCTTAGGGACAGACCAAGCGTTCGATGCCTAGCATTCGGGTAAAGGCTAAGTGATCACCCGTCTTATCGGGTCTGGATTCCTTACTTCTACTCACGTTATAGTATCACATCATATCCGTTCTCATTATGCACTTACGATTCATCATTTCTTTTATACCTTCATAACGTTATACTTTTATTCTTTTCACTTATGCCACGATAGAGGCAACATGTGGTGTTGAATTCCTTCACGTAGAGAGGTTGGGACCCATAACAGTGCGAACCTCCAGTTAAGCAATCGCTTCATCATCGTAGACTCGTCGCGTTCTCATCATCGAATCCGTTCGGATTGTGATTCCTAAGATTTCTATGTTCTCGTTCCTTCTTAGTATTTCGTTCAATTGGGGATGCTTATGTTCTCATACTAAGTTCGGCACAAAAGGGATCATGCGTCTTAAGAGTCTATGTTCTCATGGGGAAACATACTCATTTACATCATGCTTCGCATACAACAGTAAACACAGATCGCGACACATTGTGCGATAATCAAGCATTCTCATTTACTCATTTACCAAGTTCTTAAACCTTGTAACTTTCTTTCAAACTAATGACCAATCAATTGAAACAACTTTTCGATTTCAAAATTTCCACTTTCAAAATATTTTCAACTTCCCAACAAAGCAATATTGAAATTCAATTCACATTTCATATACTTCCATCATTTCAAAACAACTTTTAGTTGAGATAGTTACCTTCTTCCTCGTTGAGCGGGGCGGCGATGGAGTGCGGTGCGATGTGATCGAACACAAATAATTTCTAGACTCGACTTTCAACTTAGGATTCGAGGAAAGGGTTTCTAGGGTTCGGGCGAACAAGAGCTCGATACCACTTTGTGACGACCGACTTTCCAATGAAATACGGATCATATGGATCGTCACGGTATGATAAAGCGTGAAATAAACATAGCTAATCAAGGCGATCAACCAATCAACTACTTAATAACGCATAGGTTAAAGGGATAAACAATCGATACCAACTCAAGTCGTAGAAGGACTTGTCGAAAAGGGTTCGAGGTTGACATAACTTGATCGAGGCGAATTTAAAGTCACAGTCGACCTCCAATTCAATCGAAATAGCGGTTATAATCAAAACATTAATAATATCGAGTTAGGCGGCAAATAAGCATGTGGACATGCATATGACGATGCATGCCCAAGGTTCTAGAAACCTTTCTAATTAAGCATCAAAACAAGCTGCTACTCTGCACCACCGCGCACCCGTCATCGATCCTTGCTCACACTGCACATCAAAAGCGAGATGCGGGGCTAAGTACAAAAGTACTCGGTGGACTCGTTGCGAAAACATTTTCTTTGTCAAAGTTATTAGCGCCCACAATAGCGCATGAGGATTTTAGTTAAAGACTCATACTATCAAATATTTTATCGTTTTCCAGCGTTCGGCGAACTATTTTATCACGTTGTTTCCATATCGTAATCATTCATCATCGTTCATTCATTCGCGCACTATGGGTGGCCACCTACACATAGTCGCCGTGACCGTCGAGGTAGCTAACCTTAACACACGGTCTGCGTGTACACAATCCGAGTTAGTCCTCAACTAAGTCGGATCCGATCGATACCCTTTTTAACGTTGGTGGACCAACTCGTTCATATACCATACCACATTGGATATATCAATCTCGGATAGGATAACAACAAAACATAAACATTTGGCGATCGATAACATTTCATGTGATAATATTTCATAAAGCTTTGTAAATCATGCTTTGAGATATGCATAACATTTTGTTTGAAAAGCCCACTGCTAATCAAGCTAGTGGTTCTAAAAAGCGAGCGGTGAGTATCCTTCCTCGGCAACTTCGCCCGATCGAACCCTTCATAAGAAAATAGCCGTTCTTAGGTTCTTTCTATCGATCGATGGTCGACTTATAAATTCGACTTAAAGTTCCCAATTAGGGTTTCTTTATGATTTTATGTGATTGTTTTAAGATAATTTCTATTATCTTACATCCCAATTCTCAAGCTATATTACCTCATCGTTCATAGGTGAACTTCAATTATGAATCACATATTCGAGTCTATCCTTGACTCTTAACCTTAGTTTTATTATAACGTTATTACGTTATAGGTTATCGATAATCAAATTATGATTGGTAAATTAGGATATTCTCAAGCCACTAACTAGACTTAACAATTATAGTTACGTCTAGTAGGTTATGCTTGACGACTTGTCGTATTACGATAATTAAAGAGGAATATTGACTTACAATTCAGTGGACATATGCTATCATGTAAGTAATTAGTACTTAAGAATAAATGAAGTACTTGGGAATATTAACTCGGCTTTTGAGACATAAGGATCGACATCTTATGTTCGAATCGTTGCTTACACATTACGACATTGTGTATTTAACTTAACTCATCGGAGGTTACATATGTCGTATAATCGTTATTCATTATCGAGTTGTGTTTCGCCCAACTAATATCGTATTGAGTTGTCGTTATTGAATATTAACGTTGTAGCTCGACTTTTGGTTTTCTAACGTAGGAACTCACGTTGAGTATCCTTTCATTAATAAAAACCTAATTTGTGTCTAACCGATTCTCGTTTATTCCGTCTTAAGTTATCGAAATTGGTCGATTTCTTTTGGATTCTCGTTCATATAGTATTATGTTGTTTACGTTCGGGGTTTTGGTTTGTCGGTTCAACATAAACATAAACATTGACATCAACAAAACCATACACAACATAAACTATACTAAGCATTAGAAAACCTAATTTCTAATGTAATACACAATCATTGTGTAAGTGTGCATAAGTGTTCCATTCATTCACCCTAATCACAACCATTTATCAAAGTTTCATATTACTATCATAGCATCATTCATCATCAAAATTAAACCCATACTTAGCCATTCTATTACGTTTCGATAATTAGCAACAATTAGCATATCATCGATAAATTCAATAAAATCACATTATACTCCTATCATATTATAGAATTTAATTACCAACTCAATATCATCATATAAATTTTTAAACCATGGGTTAAAAGTCTCAAACTTTCGGTCATTTCAAATTAGTAAGCTTTGGTGTTGATAAATTCCACAAAAATTATATCATGCTTATACTATATACTAAACATGAAATATCACTTCATATCATGCATTAAAATTTTAAAACCATGCTTTTCATCTTTAAATCATTTGGTAATTCCACATTTATATATATACATATTGATAAATTCCAATCTTGCACAATATGTTTATATATGAAATAAACATGTAATATTAACATTAAATATCAACTAATATTTATAATATGAACCAAATGCTTGGAATTCTTTTGTCCTCACACATATTTTACATATGTGTTCAATAATCCCAACAATGCATATTAGGTTCATATTATTTCTAAACATCATATATCCTATTATTTCCAACAAATAAAATCAAATAATGGCTTAAAAATACTTAAATATATTCTGCCCATTTTGAAAAAATAGGAGTAGTGTTTCAAAATTTTCAAGATTAATGTATGATGTTCATATCATATATTAAACACTATATCTCAACTATTTCTCAACAAATAAAATCAAACAAATACAAGAAAATTCCAAAAATATTCTGAAAATTACCATATTTATTCTACATGCTTATAATACATTAACAAGCAACAATATCAAATAATATTCATAAAATCATGCTTTATCATATTTAAAAGAAATAAAGCATAAATAAAAAAAAATCAAACATGCTCCAAAAATTCTGAAATTTTTACAGTAGCCTTAGAACATTATTCTAAGCATTTTTCATTCATGGCTCAAGAGCATTTGAAGGCTCTAAAGTCACGAAAATAAATGGGGAGCAAACTAGGGTTTTTAAACCCAAAAATTCAAAATAAATATTCCACTCCATTAGGATGGAAGAGGATGATGAATAATACCTTCCTATGGTCTTAGAAGGATTATTTGAGTGTGGGAGAGGTTGGGGAGGGAGGATTTAGTGTTGGGAGTTTGAAAAGTGTAGAGAGAAATTTGAAAATGAGAGAAAAATGTGAAAGGTGAATGGGGTCTGACCTTGAACGTCTCTCTACTGTTATTACAGACCTAATGGCTGTCATTGCCCATTTTGGGGTGGTCTTGGTGGTAGTTGGGAGGTGGATTGGTCAAATTACCCGTTTTGGTATGTTAATACCGACTCTTTAAGTTTTAACGCACTTTCGATCGATTTCTCGGAACCTTAAGGTTCTATCTTATTAAATAGCCTTTAAAAGACTTATTTTAATGTTCATAAAAATTTCACGAAGTTCGGACGTCGTTCGATAAGTCAATTCTGAGTTATCGCGGAAAAACGGCGTTCGGCGATTAAAAATATGCCCATTCAAAATTCTATTGAATTTTTGAGCTTTCATAAATAATTTGAGTCTTATAAAGCATATTTTATTGATTTAGACCCTCGGTTCGAGTTTGGTCGTTCGGATCAATTTAGGGTTTTCGGTATATTTTACCGGCGTTCGGTTAAGTTCTTGAGAATTCCTTGAAATTGATTCTTATAATTTCTAAATTCATAATAAATTATTCCTTCATGATTTTGGTTGTTATCATCATTTATTACGATTAGCACGGATGGAAGTTGTTAGGCTCGTAAATAGTGTTTTAAGGCGGCCAGGGCAAGTATGCGAAAATTCTCATTCTTTGCATTCTCACATGTTTTCGTGTGAGGATTCTAAAAATGAAATCCGTTCGTGGAGATTCATTCTCGATCTTTCATTCTATGTTCAGGCTACTCAGAAAACCCTAATCCGGTAGGACTAGTTATCAGTTTTTGATTTCTTTAGTATTCGATCTCCGAATCGATTCTAATTCGTTTCATTGGTTTCCTTAAACATAATTAAGGACTAACTACTACAAATAATTGGTCTAAGCATCACCAATTAAAGTTTTAAATTTTTGGGTTATTGTCAAATTTCTCGTGCCATTGCTTAGGTGTTTGTTTAAGTCTATATAAAGACTTGACAAGTTTACTAACTTTCTTTTCTTGGCCGGGAACTACGAATCCTTCGGGTTGTTCTATATATATTTCATCTTTTAAATATCCATTTAGAAATGTTGTTTTTACATCTATTTGGTGTATCTGTAGATTGTATAATGCTGCTATCGCAAGTAGCATTCTAATGGATGTAATTCGAGTAACCGGTGAGTATGTATCGAAATAATCATACCCTTCATTTTTGTTTGTAGCCTTTGACTACCAAACGTGCTTTATACTTGTCAATAAATCCATCGGCTTTGTATTTCTTCTTAAGAATCCACTTGCAGTCTAAAGGTTTATTTCCCGGAGGAAGATCAACAATATGCCAAGGTGATTGTTTAAGATTGACTCGATTTCACTATTGACCGCTTCACGCCCTAAATCGGCATCGGGACCAGACAATGCTTCCTCGGTTGTCTTTGGCTCGTCTTCTAAATGGTAGACTATAAAATCCGGACCAAAGGTTTTTGCAGTTTTTATATGCTTTCGTCGCCTTTGTTCCGGTTTTGGTTCATATGTTGATCCATTACTTTTTGACAAGATTTCAATATCATAAGTTCTCTTTTCGAACTTATGTCATTCTTTTCTTTCTTAGGGAATATCATCTCAAAAAAGACGGCGTTTCTTGATTCTATGATCATTCTCTCATTCATATCGGGAACTTCTGATTTGTGGATAAAAAATCGGTACTCACTACTATTGTTTGCATATCCTATGAACATGCAATCAACAGTTTTTGGTCCAATTTTTACTTGCTTGGGTTTTGGCACTTCAACTTTTGCTAAGCACCCCCACACTTTTGTGTATTTATAGGACGGCTTCCTTCATTTCCATAATTCATACGGAGTTTTATCTTGCTTCTTTTGGGATAATTTGTTCAAAATTTTATTTGCCGAAAGAATAGCTTCCCTCCACATGTTATGTGATAGGCCCGAACTTATCAACATAGCATTCATCATTTCTTTCAATGTTCTGTTCTTTCGTTCTGCAACACCATTTGATTGTGATGAATAAGGTGCAATCGTTTGATGAATAATGCAATTTTCACGACAAAATTCTTCAAAAGGTGCAACATATTCGCCACCTCGATCGCTTCGAATCATTTTGATTTTAGTGTTAAGTTGATTTTCAACTTCATTTTTGTAAGTTTTGAAAGCTTCGAATGCTTCGTCTTTGCTTCTCAAAAGATACACATAATAAAATCTTGTGCAATCGTCTATAAAAGTTATAAAATAATTATTTCCACCTCTTGTTTGCACAAGTTTTAAATCACATAGATCATTGTGAATCAATTCAAGAGGCTTTGTTGATCTTTCCAACGAATGAAAAAGAGATTTTACCATTTTTGCTTCAACACAAGACACCTTTTGTATTGATCGAAAGTCATTTTTGGCAATAAATCTAAATTTATTAAACGTCGTAGTGTATTTAGATTTGCATGTCCTAATCTATCATGCCATAAATTAGGAGACTCAACCAAGTAACCTACTTTCTCGTTTATTTCATTATCACAAAGTACATTGATAGCATTAAGCTTGAAAAGGCCGTTATCTAGATAGCTTTTCCTATAAAGTGACCATTCTTAATCATTACAACTTTATCCGCTTCAAACAATAGTCTAAATCCGGCCTTGCTCAAAACTGAGCAGGACATAAGATTCTTGCGGATGTCCAGAACATGCAACATATTGGAGGCAGCGGAGTTGCCCATATATAACTTCCTCTTTTCGGTGACGGGCTCGTAAGAGGAGAACAAGACTTTATCCACGCAAATGTGTTTGGTAGCGCTGGTGTCAACCCACCATCCGACTGGGCTACCAACCATGTTGACTTCATCTACAACTGCGGATAGATCAAGGTTGGACAGATCAACGGGGACGTACTTCTCTTCCGTTATATTGGCTTGGTGACGCTCGTTCTTCTTATACTTCTTTGGTTTACGACAATCTTTCGCCATATGTCCAGCTTTGCCATAGTTGTAACAGTCTCCTTTGATTTTCTTTTGTTTCTGCTAGTTTTGCTTCTTTTGATTGAATTTCCGCTTCTTGTTGTTTGACTTGGCAAGATTTGCTTTTGCCTCCATGGATGACTTGTTCATCTTGACATCGGTCTTCCGATTGTCTTCTTCGATTCTCAATCACACGATGAGGTCTTTAAGAACCATCTCCTTGCGCTTATGCTTGAGGTAATTTTTGAAATCCCTCCACATCGGGGCAACTTCTCAATTATGGCGACAACTTGAAAGGATTCTGACAAACTCATTCCTTCCGCCAGAATGTCATGCAGGATCAACTTAATTTCCTGCACTTGCTTAAGAACGGTTTTGTTGTTCACCATCTTGAAGTTGAGAAAATGACCAACGATGAACTTCTTCACACCGGCATCTTTGATTTTATATTTTATCTCCAACGAGTCCCACAACTCTTTGGACGTTTTGGCTGTGGAGTAAACACTGTAAAGTGTGTCGTCCAGCCCATTCAAAATATAATTGCGACATAAGAAATCGCTATGATGCCATGCATCCAACGCCGAGCATTTTTGGGTATCCGTTTCATCATCCCCTACAGAGGGAGGAGATTCGGACAGAAAACTAGATATGTTGAGAGTAGTAAGGTAAAACAACATTTTAGACTACCAACGTTTGAAATCAGAACCTAAAAATTTCTCAGGTTTCTCGGCATGGGCAGGAGCATGAACATTGCTGCTTGACGACGCCATCTTCTACAAAATTTCGTCTTACGATTGTTATATGTAGGGTGTAAAAAATGGACAGAGTAATAATATGCTATGTAAAACCGAGGCGAGAGTTAGACTCTCTTTCCGTAAGACGAAATTACCCCACACAGTACACGCGATTCAACGATAAATGTCCCCAAGATACAACGATTTTCTATGAATACGAGACCTTGTACTAGGAAATCGTACTCGTGCGAACTACTTGATATTCGGGACAGAGAGGCTTTTGAAGAATGAATGGGATAGATTGATTATCTTCGTTTTAATGTGTTTGAATGTCTACCAAATGGGTCTATTTATAGAGAGGAATATGTCTTTTCGTGAAGATGTACGTGTTCTTTCATGTGAAAATGTACGTCTTTTCATATGAAAATGTATGAATTAACTACCTCTAAACGCTTTTAACCACCTAAAACCATCTCTATTAAATAAATTCATATGGAAAATAATAATTTTCCAACAACACAAACATAAATTTAACAAAGCACGTTCATGTATTGAACAAAGCACTTACATGCATTGATCAAAACATATCAATGCATTTAACTAAACGTAAAAATGCATTGTTGGACAATGAGCGCGCGAGCGAGCGCCGGAGCGACGCGCGAGCACGAGCGCACGTTGGGCCCGAGCTTCCAACCGCATGCATTATCGTGTTCAATTATATACATTTTTTGTTCATTTGAATGGATTATTCAGTTCAACTAAATGTATAATTTTTTTTCGCAATCACATAACAAATCAAATTACTAATCTACTCTTATTATAGCGGAAATCTGCGAAATTAAGCTTAAAAAGTCCGAAAAAATCTCAACCATATGATCTATGAGATGAATGGTTGAGATTGAGTACTACATACTATCTCTGGTTCGTTGATCTCTCATTTTATATATATATATATATATATATATAGAGAGAGAGAGAGAGAGAAGAGATCAAATAGTACCCGGTCCCCAGATAGTATGTAGTACTCAATCTCATCCACTCATCTAATAGATCCGATGATGCATGATTTTTCGGACTTTAAGCTTAATTTCGCTTAATTTTCACTTCATTAAGGGTAGATTAGTAATTTGATTTGTTATGTGATTGCTAAAACAAACAATGCATTTAGTTGAATCGAACAATGCATTCAAATGAACACAAAATGCATTCACTGAACACAAACATGCATATGAGTTTCAATTTTAATGCATGTTGTAAACGCACTCCCAACGCTGTTCGCGTGCATCCGATGCCATTTCGCGCGCAGCCCGCCGCACACTCACTCACCTGGCCCACTCGCGCATACCCAGCGCCACCACCAATTCGCGCGCGCCCACGCCGGTTGAGTGCGATGTAGTGTTATGTTGTTTTAAATGCAGTATTTAGTTGTTTTAAATGCAGTGACATGTTATTTCATATGCATTATTTATGTTTTATTGTGGCTCTTCCCAAACCTAGCGCCGACGCGCAGCCCGCCCCTACCCCGGCGTGAGCCCACCCAAGATCCCTACTCGTCGTCGGCGCAAGACCGGCGTCCTATCCGGCGTGGCACAAGATAAAACGCGCACCCAACACGGTTGTGTGCGATGCATTGTCATGTTATTTTGAATGCACCTGTTATGTTATTCTCTATGCATTGTTACGTTATTCTCTATGCATTATCTGTGTTTTGTAGTGTCTTTCCCAAAACTCAACGCCCGCGGAGACCTCAACGCTCGCGGACTCCCCTACCCAGCGCCGAACGGGCACCTAGCGCCGGACGGGCACCCAGCGCCCGCTGGGTGCCTTCCCATTTTGCCCCTGAGTGAAAAATGGGTTGCCACGTGTCAAATTTTGGTGCGTTCACGTGTTCAAAATGTGTGGTCTAGATTGAGTACTACATACTATCTGGAGACCGGGTACTACGGGAACCCAACCCTATATATATATATATATATGAAATTTAGCGGACATCTTAGAATCCATTGGAGATTACTCGACTTTGATATGTTATGACGAAGAAAAAAGAAATTCAAGGTTGATTCTCATCGAGAATTTAAATGGTAAACTGAAACATATGGCAAGTGTTTATGAGCACTCGTGTTAAAATATATAACTGAGTTAGATCGTAATCAAAGTGTGGTAAAAAATATTGGTGTAATTAATTAGTTTAACTTTATAGTCAAAGTAATTATTTAACTCGATGTAGATATAGGAATTACAAATGTTACTTGAGTAATTAGCGAGCCATATATTAGTGAAATATATTCAATTTCCACATAGCTATTGTTGGGAATTTGGGATCGTAATTAGTTATAATTAGATTTCAAAACCTTAACAGAAAAGATATATGAAATATATCTTCTTTAATGACAAATCATTTGATGCTAAATCTACGTGACAACCATTTTCAAGAAGTTATGCCTAACCTGACAGACCATTTGTCTAAAGAATAAATGGAAACTGATGATGTCCAACCAAGATTCATCTTAAAGGAAGAGTTAACTCGTCAGAGGAAATCATTCTCATGCTTGACGAACGAGTTGACGAAGTCATGACAACAAATTAAGTGATTAAAGTTTCAACAACAGAAAAGCATCAGACGAAAGCCAATGATAAAGATCTGTCATCGAAGACTCGTCTGATAGGATTTAGTAAACCTGATTGACAGAGAAACTGAGTATCAAACAACGCCAAAATCTTGTATAGGCAGATACATGAAGTTCAGAGAATCTGAAGACTCAGAGGAAAGCTTATCCGCACACAACTTCAATCACAATCTTATCCCATATCAGATTACCTGAAGACGAAGTCAGAAGAAGTCAATGGAAGTAAACACGAGATCAGATGTGGACCCAACTAATGACCAAAGACATAAATTGATAAAGAAGAGTCATATATATTGATGATTGTCAAACATTCGATCGACTTACAAAACAACAAAATCTGAGAAGACAAGTCCAATGGATGTACTTGTTAGATTTGAATTTCAAACAAGCTTTTTCTAATAGCTAGTTTGTCTCAATTTGCCTATAAATACATGACTTCCTCAAGGAACAAAAGTGAGATTTCTAAGAACCTCATGAGAGAGAGAGAGAGAGAGAGAGAGAGATAAAACTCTCTATGGTAGTGGTAATCGAGAGCTAGCACTTATATGCTCCCTGCCATATGAGCTTTATCTATTGGACGTCTTAAAGAAGAAGACACAACTGACAACTCCATCTCTCATTCCAAGTCAAATAAACTTAGACAAATTTATTCTTAAATGTGTAAGTTTCTCACCACTTCGTCTATGATGTTATAGATCTAGTCATTCTTTGTTTAGGTTCTTTCACTTTGCAAAATCTGTAATGAACTTAGGATGAGTGTGTCTATCTTTAGATTTGTTCTTCATTGTAAAGACACACTCAAGATAGTTGTAAATATACTTCTAACCAAGTCCATGTGAGGATGGAAGTTAGAATGAAGCCGTGAGTATATAGCAAAGTGTAGCGGTGAAAGCAATAGTGGCGAGTAGCCACTGGGTGAATGGGTGAAAGCAAAAAGGGAGAGGACCTGACCTAATAACTCAGGAATGGAACATTTCAAGTTGCATGGGATCTAAAGTCAATTCACTTGGAAATATACAACAAGGAATCCCTCAAGGGATTAAGGCATTCACATGTTCATCAAGTTGTGGACATAGGAGGAACCACGTGAAAATATCTGTGTCGTTTACTGTTTTGATGATAATTGTTTAGTCTAACTTTACTTTCAGCATCTACAATTCTCAGTTGGATTTGATGTTTCTCACTTTTCTCTGCTTGGTTTAATTCTGACCTGGCACTTTATGAACAAGATTTTCGAGTGGACTAAGTTCAGTCTTCGTTCCATTATCTTCCGCATACACACGTTGAGTCAGTGTTGCAAGTTAGACTATCTGATAATTCATATCAGTTAGCCTACTCATCAAATGACTCAATCATTCTTTTGAAAAGGCTGCTGAAGACTTGTGAAAGTTTTCAGTTAGATCTATTCCCTTTCCCATACACCTGACATTCGACTATCCGGACCCAATAACTATTAACATCGAAAATTAAGAAGAAAATATATATGGTTTTTTATCGACTTATGACTTGAATTTGAGGGTGTTGCGCAAAAATATCATGACATTTCAGATTTGTAAAAGAGCATGAAATTTCATATTTTTTCAAGAAGAATGTAATCGAATAAAATTTCATGCATCGGATTTTTGTTGGCACGCTGTAGTTGCTTGTAAATGTGTATTCAATTTTTAAAATATAATTTACTCAAGGGATTTGGTGTGCTAAGTTGGATATCCAACACCAAAATTTTGATCTAGTGATATTTTAAAAAAAATATTGAAAAAATAATTTTTTTTAGTTTGTGTGTGCATGTTTCAACTGTAAGGAAAAATTTACAACATTTAATAAGTAATGATAAAAATCATAATGAGTCATTTGAGCATTACAGTTTAGATATTAGATTTGCCATCCGTGTGATGCAGGGTAATGTTTTTTAATTAAATAAATAATAAAATATAGATAATTAACTTATAAAAATCAAAATCTAAAATTATAAAATATATTATTGATTTTAAATATTTATTTTTAACTATGTTTAAAATGGTATTGCATAAATATAAAAAATAATTTTAACCAATTTACCATCAAAATAAATATTAAATGAATATATATATATATATATATATATATAATGTGAGAACCATTTTTATTGTGATAACGTGAGAACCAAAAAATTAATGAATTCGATGTGAAAGTTAATAAATCTGTTGGGAAATTTACTGAATCCAAAAAAATAAAATTTTCAACTCTCATGGGATTCGAACCCTAGGTCCGAAATTTTTAGATTCAGTAACTTTCTCAACGGATTCATTAACTTTCATAACTGATTCATTTTGTTCGTAACGAATTTTCGTGGTTCTTAGTTTTCACGTTAAAAATAGTTATTATTTGAACCTCACTCACTCTCTCTCTCTCTCTCTCTATATATATATATATATATATATATATATATATATATATGTTTACAAAGTTAAATTTTTTATGAATGATAGATAGATAGATAGATAGATAGATAGATAGATAGATAGATATAATGTCAGTTTTCATTAGTTTTTGACATGCATACAGGTAATACATCCATATAGGAAAAGGAACAAAAATAATAATAAAAATTCTCCATACATTAGCTATCTCGTGTGATGCACATTAATAATTTTAACATCTACAAAAACTTAAATAATAATAATAATAATAATAATAATAAGTAATTAAACAAACTCAAAGTTTTAGCAAGTATTCATCATGAATAAAAATTCATTTACAACTAATAAATAATTTTATCACCACCAGTCAGAAAAAAAAAAAATCAAAACAATCACAATCAACTAACTTACAAAAAATCAATCGAAAACATCCATTGTCAGAATATAAAACTAATGTTATTGTTCTAAAACAAAGTAATGTTATTATATATTTTAATTAATTTAAAAATAATCATCTAAAAATATAAAAAATATTAACATTTTAATTGCAAAATATAAGGATTATGAAAAAATAATAAGTACAGATTTAGATGTGGAGCAGTGTGCATATATACACATTTGTAATAATAAAGAAAAATGTGACTATCAAAATTAGATGAGTTAGTGATTAAAAATTAAATTTTATTTGTGAACTCCTATTGTATTTTATATTATATTATTTATGAAATGTGACTTGTAAATGTATAGTAAAAGATCATGCAAAATAAATTATTTTTAGAGGACCGAAGTAATTGAATGTAATAATACATCAATGAATAATGCATAATATTAATTATTTTTAAAAATATTTTTATAATATGCTATCTATTAATATATGATATATTTAATAGAAGATATTATATATGTGTATATATATATATATATATTATATTTATTTTCAGAAATAGAATGGTGATTTAGGCAGGAAAAATATAAATTACTATTTTTAAAATAATTCTTCTTTAATATATGTATATAGATTCCTCCTCGTTATTAAAATAAATGGTGAAAATACGAATTCCAATCTCTTTATTCCTTTTTGGAACAAGAAAATACACAATAAAAATCATAATGGGGCAAAATTTAGCACCGTTTTTGGTGTAACAATAAACAGAAGTCAAGGTATATATTTGCTTTTCTGTCAGCCGTGAGGACTTTTAGGAGCATTAGAAAATGTAGCAAACAAAAGTAGCATCTTCTCTTCTCCATGAAGCAAAGCACATATCCATTACCATTTACCACTTCAATTTTCAACTCAATCTCCTTCTTCAACTATATATATTTAAGCTTTTTCGGTTTTCTTACTTTTCCAAACAAAAGTTCTAAGCTTTTATATTCTTTTTTCTCTCTTTCGAGCCTTATATTTTCAAAATAAACTAACGAAATTAAGCACTATATGTCCCTTTAAGTGGATCTCACATTCTCAACTAATTAAAGAGGCCCAACAGTGAACTTTAGATGTCAGATATCCACAATCATCAAAGTGATTGAAAATAAAGGTAATCATGTCAAATTATAACTGTATTTGCTACCTAATTGTAGTAGATTTAAACACACAAAGTAATTGGGAAAACTATTCATTTGAAAAAATTAAGTAGTGTGCGTCTGCTTTAGTATATTTAAATTTCTCTTCCTTACGCTAATATATATTTTCGACATATTTGATGAAGAAAATGTCATTTGAAATAAAATAAATTCATTCGATAATTTTGACTCTAGGTGCAAATAAGGCAACTCGAATTATATCATCAGTATTTTTTTCTCTTTTAAGTTTTTTGGTTAAACCAAGTGAAAAATTTAAGTAATGATTATCCATTTCTCTACCTTCATTGTTAGTGGTAAGCCCTAAAAAAGAATCTTGTCTTTCCTACAAGGTAATATTACTAACTCTATTATCATATAAATCTTGAGACAAAAGGAAAGACATACATTTTCTCGATTCGAATTTTGTCAAATTTAATATCCATAGTTGATATGATATAACATTGCTATAATTTTTTTATTTATTGAAAAAAAAGGCCGCTACCCTTAAGGTTGAATGTGTTGTTTCTGTTCAATTAGGATTACTTGAATTATTGGAACAAACGGCTACAAGAGGCGTATTTCGAAATATTATGGATTAATTATTTAAGATGTCAAATTTGTTAGATCTACAATTTTTGATATAAAATTATTTGTAATGATTCATGTAATATATTGCATCAATATGTTTTTATAGTTTCCCGTAGAAACATAAATTTGAATTCTTAATAATCTTGAAGACTATTAAAAATGAATCGTTGAAATTTCTGATGAAGCACAACGATATCTTGTCACATTTTATTAAACATAATGTGTCTTTGATTAACACATGAGATAAAGTTAATATTCCTGAATAATATTAAATCATTGAGATTGGAATTTTTTAAGTTTTATTTGAGCATTTTTTATTATTATTCATTCTTGTTATTGAATTGCTATATCCATTCTCATTATATTGAATTAAATTATTACTCCGAAATAGCACAATTACATACTTAAAGAATATTTTATGCTCTTGAAGAGCAATTCATATTTGAGGTGATATATATCCTTGATGGAAAAACATAATTTTGTATCATATTGACATTGATTTACTCAATTCTACTTGTGATATTAAAATTGATTTACAATGCCTTATTAAAATAGTACATGAAGGATTGCTACAATTTTAAATGATAATATTCTTATTGTCGGCTCTAGAAGAGCTTTAATTGATTCTCTCCATGAGTGCCAAATCAATTTTACATGATGTATCATCTAATAATCTTGTTGCATCAAATTTATAATTCAAGTTCCAAATTATTATCAAGACATGAATATTTGGGTTCATTCACATTTTACAATTAATATGTAATTATAATACCACCGTAAGAGGATTTTTCATTTGGCTAATTATTTTATCACCACTCAAATGTACTTATATGTGCTACATGAAACATTATATGTATACTCTGTCGAACATACATATATACATCAATAATTAGGGATCAATTTATAAATTGGTACGTTGATTTTATAATCCAACTCATATTAACTCCGGCATTCGGGGAAGGTATGAAATATGAATGAGAGAATACCGAAATATTCTAGTTGGATTAACCATTTAAATACGCACTATGAATTAGAAGTTCAACAAATTATTGACTGTCAAATGAGTGATATAAATCTCATATACTTATGTACTATGATCTTGAAGTTCAACAAATTGTATATGCATCACAAAGAATTGAAGTCCATTGTGGACAAAATTTATTTGTTGATACTCCTCGATGCCAGAAGCGTGAGAGACTTATTACCTAATGGTACTAAAGATAAAAATTCCACAGAGTACAAAATCAAATAAATAAATTATATCACTACAAATACATCTAGAAGAGGATCGTCCTAAAGATGAGAATCTCAATATATTTGCACGTGCACCAAATAATTATAATATTGGGATTACGGAACGACCAGATCAAAATATGAAGGGAAATTATGAGAATCTGGTTATATGAACTTTGTGAATACTGGATAAACGTATAATCAATGTTGCTGGCAACAATTTTTTACCTCAACAAAATTGCTTGTTCAATTTAAATTGATAATCTAAATATAGAACAAATGATAATTGAGTGCCATAAGCACCGGGTAATATAAAGCAATTGAGGTAGAGCTTAACTCACTCAATGTGAACAATAAGGTGGTGAGAAATCAAGCGAGGTTAGTAGCTTAACGGTTTAAGCAGAAACTCGAAATAAATTTTGAGTAAACATATTCTTCCATTATGGATTGATATTATGTTTCATTATTTAATATTTATGACAATTATTCATGAATATAGATATCCAATTAATAGTTGTATGTTTGTATAAGTCATTAGATGTGGATATCTATGTATGAAAGTCCCTGAAGGACTCAAGATTCCTAACACAAAGGAAAAATTAAAAACACAACATGTAGTATATGAATTTAGAATCAGTCTAATGGTACAATCCACTAAGTGAATTCCTCCTGGAGAGGATATATTAATAATAACTCATGCCTAAAGATGAATTTTTGCAAGACTTAAGATAAAACTAAGTATTATCTCAACCTGCAGATTGAGCATCTTCACTATGGAGTATTTTATACCAGTCGACCTAACTGAAATAGATTTAGATAAATTTTATCTATTTAGTTATCTAATTATTGTCCGGTCACTTGAAGTGATAATGACTCATTTAGACTATACGAAGATAACAAAGTTATTTTAGGACCAGAAGTTCCTGACTTGTGCGTTATTGGAGCACTACTTTATGAGGTGTGATATATAATTTCAAGTTAACATGCTAACAAGAATTTGGAATGGAATTAACCATATCCTTTGTTATCTTCAAGGCAAATATGAAATTGATATATTGGTCTATTTTATGAAAGAAACCGAGATTCAATATTAGTGGCTACTCTATTTTGATTTTGATCCCTAATGATGCTAAATTGTAGACTATTAATATATATTATGCTATAACATATATCCCTCACTATCTCATGTGAGGATACTAAAACTTGTGTTAATATAAGTATGTTGTTTTCAAGATTGTTAACTTGAGTGAGCGATAATTTTGAAATAATCCCTAAGATTAGACCTTGAAAGTCAAATGATTGTATTTTTTCCCTTACTAGCTAATTTTTTCCTCACGAGGTTTTCTTAGTTAAAGTTTTAACGAGGCAATTAATGTAACACATAAACAAATGTATGTCATTTACTCTTTTCCTCTATTAGATTTTTTCCTTCGGGTTTTTCAAGAGGTATTTAATGAGGCATGAACATCAAAACAATTATATCTAGGGAGAGTGTTGTACGAAGACTATGCCGCTTGAGACGCGTCGTACAATTGTTCAAGTGATAATCATCGGACTTATTCACAAAGGTTTTAACAACATCAATGTTCGTAAAATCGGTATACAAGATCAACATGCACCAAACTCAAAGATCTACAATGATTATTTTCGTGAGCCGTTGTACTCTTTTACTTGACTAGGTTTTGTCCAATTGGGTTTTCCTATTAAGGTTTTAATGAGGCAACATCTTTTTCTTCTATGATTGGTCATTCAAGGGGGAGTATTGTAATATCTATATATATCTTTTAAGATATATATTATATATAGGTGATGATCAAACTCTAACCATATATTTATATCTCCTTATAAATAGAAGCTTTTAGCCTCATAATAAACATACGCTTATTTATCTCTCTACTTTAATTACAACACTATTTTAGTTATAAAATTTTAGAGAAACACTGTAGTTGATTAGCCTTTCCAAAAATCGTAATTACGGAGAGGCTTGAGGTTACGATTCGAATGAAATAAGAATCCAACCTAGGATTAGTACATGTTCTCTTTTTTTTTGAAGAAAACACAGCAACTCAAATTAAGTCATCAAGTCGTCTTTTACAAGATCAACTAACCAACTAGGAAAACTATCGTACCAACAAGAGAATGGGCCGCTTTATTAGCCGACCTATACATATGAGTAACACCTATCAAAAAATTCGAGCGATCATCTAAAAGGATGTCATACACCTCATCATGAAGCAAGTCTTTATCCTCCTCAGGATTAGCCATGAGCCGAGCAGCCAAGATAAAGTCAGTAAAAACCTCAATAGGAAAGATGCTATTTTCCACACAGCAAACAATTCCAAAAATGATAGCCTTGATCTCAGCAAACATGATACTAGAGGATGGTGCCGTTTGGTCGAGATTTAGCAAGATGATTGTACCTTCGTGGTCCGGATGATAATACCAACATCGAAAGCTTTTGACCGAGATTATGAGCGGCCCACATCAACCCGAGCGACCTTTTTGGGGCCGCAGCCCACTTCGCACAGAAGAAACACCTGAGCTTAGAAGCCGTCAACTTGGGTCGCACTCTTAAAATTCTCGAGAAAAGCAACGCAGACGACCGAGACTCCTCGAAACTCTTATCATCATGAGCATCCTTGTAGATAGCCTCCACATTTGCCACAACATGATACACCAAAGCTCAAAATCCTCTCTAGCAAACTCCTTCCAAGTAGCAAACGAATATCCATCAACCTCACTCCTTAGCACGAAGAAGAAGCCCAACGGCTTTGTTTCAAAGATCTTTTGCCCGAGGGCGAAAAAAAGGGAATGTTCCGTCGTCGCCCACCTATCATAACAGATCTCACAAGTGCCTTGATCGGGACATGATGATACTTAAGATTACCTGGTGTGGGGATGAGGTCCAAAAGTCGTCCACAAAAGATCTTGGCTTTGGGATAGAAAGCGACCAAATCAACTGCTCCAAAATTTTGATCCGTAGTACTAGTGCGAATGGCTCTCATAATAGCCCTCGAAAGGAGATAAGTCGATTTAACCGAGAAAATACCATTTTGCTCAAACTTCCGTAACTGCTCATCCTCGCTACCTTCTCCCCAATCGGTGTTGATGAATACCATCGCCTCGTGTTTAGCAAACACCATTTGGATACCAACTTCATCCCACTTTCCCCTGTTATCGATCAAATTTGAAACCTTAATCAGGTTATTCTGCTCTGGCCTCTTACCATCCACCCTTCCCTCACTCAAATCGAGCACCCATCGGTCCCTAAAATAGAGATTTTACTGCCATCTCCAACTCTCCATCTCATGCCGCTGCTCCACCGCTCTCTACTCCACATAAGAGATCTCCACACAAAAGAGTAGCTCGATTTACTAAGGCAGAGGATCTCCCATATCCGAAATACTTAGCCTTAAAACTTGGGAAACAAGAGATTCCGGATTAGACAAAGATTCTCCAAACTTGCTTAGCTAAAAGTGCTTGGTTAAAATGAGCTGCATCCGGAAGCCAATACCACCCCACTTTTTCGGCTATGCAGACCTCTTTCCATTTTGTCCAATGAATGTGTTTTTCTCGACTTTATCTCCCACCGTAAAGCAAAGACACATACGATTAATGTCATTACAAATAGTATTAAGTAGGAAGCATTGCATAGCATACGCCTAATAGCTTCGATGACCTCCTTCAGAGAACCTCTTTACCCTCACGAAAAATCTCTTTGGTTCCACTCAAATAGCTTCCGTTGGATTCTCGCCCTTAAATAGCCAAATTGAACTCGCTTCGACGCAACGAGAACGCCGACATCCCAAGATACATCTCAGAAACCTGCTCCGCATCGACACCTAAGATATGTTTTACCCTATCCCAATATTCCTCCGAGTGTTTGGGTCAAGCAGATAGACGATTTGGATTTATTGATAAGTTGACCAAGCTCGCTCATACGCCTGGAGGATTTCTTTGATGGCCGACGCACCTCTAGGAGTAGCTTTGAAGAAAATAAGGCTGTCATTATGCGAAAATAGGTGAGACACACTGAGCTCCCGTGGAATGATAGGGATTCCTTCCACTCTACCATACCTCTCGAAAGATTTAATGAGAGAAGAGAATCCTTGAGTGCAAATCACAAAAGGAGCGGCGATAGAGGTCCCTCTCGCGAAGCCCCTGAAGGGTAATAGAACCATAAACTTTTTGTTAAGGAGGAAAGAGAATTTGATCAAGAAACACAACAAGATAATCACTTTGACAGCGATCCGGGAATCCAAGTCTTTCCATGACCGCCTTTAAGATAAACCCATTCAACCCTATCGACGCTTTGCTCATATCCAATTTGAGGGCGCAGATCCATCCTTACCGCCCTTCTTACGGATCCAATGTTGGCATTCAAAGCTTACCAATACATTATCGGTAATAAGTTCACCCTTTATGAAAGCGATTGAGCCCGATCAATGACTCGAGCTTTAACCCCGACGGCCTATTAGCAATCACTTTTGAGACAATTTTATAACTTGTATTACACATACTAATAGGTCTGAAATCGGATACCATCGCCGGTTTACAAGTTTTTGGGATTAAGCATAAGATGGTATCATTCCACTCATTCAACGGTGCCTCCTCATTCAGTACAGCCAGGACTTCAGCTGTAACGAAGTCCCCAATACTTGGCCAAAAACGCTGGAAAAAGCGAGCATTGAAACCATCCGGGCCCGGGCTCTTAGTCGGGTGCATGTCAAAAACAGCTTCTTTAATATCCTTTGCCTCAAAAGGATGATTTAAGAGGGAATAATCCTCCTGTGAAATACTTTCACCAATATTCATAATCACTTCTGCAACATCCCTCTGATTAGGCGTACTAGAATTAAAGAGATTCGTGAAGTAATTCTTGATAATCCCTGCTTTATCCTCTTCCTTCTCAAACATCCTCCCACGATCGTCCTTCAAAAAGAGGATTGCATCCTTTCTTCTCCTCCGCGAAGCACTAGCATGGAACGCGCGTGTATTCCGATCACCATTAGCCAACCAATTCGGGCCGCCTTTGATGCCAATGTGTCGCCTCAATCTCGACAAAGATTCTCAATCTCCTACTAATATGGAGGATTTTCGGTTCAGATCCATGCCGCCCGCTTGACCCATAAGCCTCTCGCTCTCCTTTCTAAGCTTCCCAATATCTTTGCCTCTTTATTGAATTGTTGATGCGACTGGTGGTTGAGGAAGCTCGCGATTTCTTGAGCATAGAAGGCAAATCTTTCTCCACTTGTAGCTATTTCAACTCACACATAAGGTCGAGCAAACCGCTTATCAAGCGACCATTTATCCTCAAAGAAAAGCGACCTCTACCCCGAACCACCAACTCACGATCATGCAGATTCATAGAACATAAAACAGGTCGATGATCAGACCCATGGAAGTCCAGAACTTTAGTCTGAGTATTCGGGAAAAGCTGCTGCCACCTTGAGTTCCCCAGGAACCTATCCAATCTTTCGAACATCATTCCATTCTCCCGCTTATTACTCCAAGCGAAATCCGGTCGGATGAGCGATCTCGTAGCCTGCAATGAGATCGCCTGCTTAAAAGCCTCCATCCGAATTAAGGGCCATGGTCCGCCACCACTTTTCTCGTAATCAAGACGATCTCATTGAAATCCCCACCTAAGAGCCACGGCATCTCTGAGACACATCAACATTCTGAGGCGCCGATAAGATCCCAAGAGAATTTTCTAAGATCCGTCACAGGATTTCCATAAAAACCCGTAAAACGCCACTGTCCCTCCAAACAATTCACACGACAATCAACATGGCCCGAAGAGTATGACAAAACACTCACGTCATAATTATCATCCCACATTAAGACAAGCCCCCCTTTATGACCCACCGCATCAACGAAGAACATACCTTTGTAACCGAGAACTGCTTTCCACCATTCGCATCTACTCGCAACAAGCTTAGTCTCACAGATGAAGACTAGACTTGGGGAATTACCGGCAAGAAGTTATCGCAGCTCATGGAATGCACGTGTATTTCCCAGACCACGTGCATTCCAGATTAAGCAATTCATAATGCTCGGCGGGGCTGCGAGGCAGCCTCCGCCGTTTGATCTTTACAACCAGCTTCCGTTAGCGCAATTCTTTGATGTTTCGGTAGAGGGGTGTCCACATCAAGCTCACGTGTAGGACTACCCGCCTCTTCGCTTCTTTCCAAAGATCTCACTAATTCATTCCTCATTGTTCATTCGAGCTCTTCTTTCCATCTCCTCCTTCCTTTTCTTTTTGTTTTATCGAGACTTCATCTTCTTCATGTTCTTATCAACCACGTAAACACCATCGTGGTCCCTCCTCATCCACGTGGGTTTTTGCACTGTCCCCTTCCTGATCCTCAACGGATCGATCCCCACCACCTCTCCCAGCTTTCATTATTCCCGAATTGGGTGACTCTTCCACATCTAGATTCACGTCTCCATTCCACTCAGACATCTCCTTATCCGACTCTACTCGTCTACTTTCATCTTCCTTTGATGTAGATATCACCAGACATTTCCTTTCATTCTCGCCATTGCCTTCTTGTCTTCTATTAGTATTAGACGAAGAGTATTCTGCCCCAGTCTTCCGCCTAATAGGCACAGTCCTTCCCGCACGTAGCCAAGAGTCAAATTGAAAGTTCGAATCTCTCGCATCTCCGTCGGAGCAGTCTTTTGATATGTGTCATATCCTCCCGCACGCATAGCAGAAGTCAGGCAGCCTTTCGTATTGGCACAAAATTAAGGTTTCATTAGCAGCCCCAATATTTGAGAGGGGTACACAACGGATTAGGGGGAATTCAATCTTTCTCGTCACCCTAACTCTAGCATATTTTCTCACGTAGAGTCCACCCTCATCCATATCAATATCGATTACCATACCTATTCTATCCCCAATTCTTCTGATAATATTTGGTTCCATGCAGGAGATGGCTATGTTATATAATTGAACCCATAATGATATTTCATCAAAGCAAACTTCATGGGGTGTTTGCATCTCCTCAGACTGTTTAAGGATCATCAAGTCTTGGAAAAAATGCCATGGACCCTCCTCAAGTGCTCTCTTCCGATCAGTCTCAAGGGAAAAAGATATCACAAATAAGTTATGCCCTACAATCTCAATATCCGTTCGTCCTCTCGATCTCAGAATTCTGGACAGATTCGTTTTGAGTGTTTCCTTATTAACCATTTTTCTGGCAAATATCTTCCCAACCACCACCTTTGCAACTCTTTCCCTGCCTCTTTCTACTTCCTCTCTCGTCAGGACCACAGCCCTCTCCTTCGCGTCCGTTGATAATTTCAAAACACTCACTCGGTTGGCTATCTCGTCTGCATCCATACTCAGAAACGTCCCACTCCACACCCCACAATACGACAACCCTTCAGATGAAAAGGGAGAAAACCTTTCCAAGAAGAAAGGAAGAAAACTCCAAAAAACCCTAGCCGCCTAGGGTTTCCAGAGAGAATTTTTTAGTACATGTTCTCTTTGTATAAGAGAAGCAAATATCTTAGTATTTATAAATGGAGTATTCTTCTTTACGAAGAAAATAACGTGGAAAATTATGGAAATTTCATTAAATTGCCAAGAAGGGATATATATATAGAGAGAGAGTTAGGTTCAAATAAGAACCACTTTTATCCTAAAAACTAAGAATCAAATTGCTATGAAAGTTGATGAATCCTCGTTGAGAAAGTTACTGAATTCCAAAATTCAAAAAATTTCACCCGGGTTTGAATCCCATGAGGGGCGAAAATTCTATTTTTTGAATTCAGTAACTTTCACAACGGATTCATCAATTTTCATAATGAATTCATCATTTTTTGGTTCTCACGATAAAAATGATTCTTACGTTAACCCTTCCATATATATATATAGTCTAAACGTGCAACTTAAAGAACATTGAACTTTAGAGTGCTAATCTAATCATTTCAAATTTTTAATCTAGAATAGCTCATCATTATAATGTTTGTTACTTTTATATATACTATAAGGATTCAAAGAAAACTTATATTATTTCTATATTCCAAACAAATAACGTGATTGGTGTAGATCAATATACATACATCCTGATAACATGCCCCTCCGTTACATAGTTTTTTATTATTATTATTATTATTATTATTATTATTATTATTATTATTATTATTATTATTATTATTATACTTTTAGGTTGAATAACTGTATAATCGTGGAAAATTACATTTGGAATAAGAAATCTTAATAATCAAGCCATTCACAAAAAATGAAAACTGCTTTAATGTAAAGAGTAGGAAAAGGGAGGGAACCGCATAACTTTTTCCTTAAACAGACTGCCTGAAAAAGAAAAGGAGCAGAGAAGAAAAAGTTAGCAGTAGCTAGCAACTATAAAAACCCTCCATGCAATACAAGTCAACTACCTTCACACACACCACACACTGCACAGTGCACACAACAATATATCACTCTCGGCGCCAACCATGAACAAATTCAACTTCATCAGAGATGGAGCCAGCAAACTCCCACCCGGTTTCCGATTCCAACCCACCGATCAAGAGATCGTATTCCAATACTTGGTCCGTAAGATCTTCTCCTCCCCCCTTCCCGTCTCCGTCATCCCACAACTCGACGTCTTCGCCTTTCACCCCTCCAACCTACCAGGTTTGTTTTTTAACAAGAAAATTGTTCATTTATTTTGAATGTCTTGAAATTTATTAAGATTTTTCATGTTCAGGTGATTCGGAGAGGGATAGGTATTTCTTTGCCAGCAGGGGACTGAGTATTGGGAATGTGGGCAGAAGCAGCGGAGGTAGCAGCTGCGTGGGTTTCTGGAAGGCGACGGGTTGGGACAAACGGATCGTTTGCACGAAAAAGATGCCCATAGTTGGTGTCAAGAGGACCCTAGTGTTCTACCAGGGGAAGCATCCGCGCGCCGTCCGAACGGACTGGTTCATGCACGTGTACTATATTGCCCTGTCAGAGAACTTCGCAAGTAGTATCCACCACGCGAGACCGTCTCAGGTGACTGGGGTCTTATTTCCTGAATTAAGTCTTTGTAACTGTTAAGAGTCTTGTAATATTGTAATATAACATTTTTACACTTGCGTTGGTGTAGGGTGGGCTGAATCAAATAGGGAAATGGGTTTTGTGCCATGTGTTTTCGAAGAAAAGGGGTTTGAAAGATGAAGTTTGTAGCAATTCTTGGCAGAAGAGACATGATCATTTTGCGAGTGATGTGGATTCTTCTTGTTCATCCTCTTCGTCGTCTGGCTCTGATTCAGGTGTTCTTAGTGAGGTCTCTTCAACTAGTACTTATAGTGAGACCAGCGCCCGTGATGTTTAATGCACTCATTAAAATTTGTTATATTCGTTGTATGCATCAGAATAAATAGATTTGCTCAAGCTAGTTGTACTAATTCGATTTATGCTCAAATGAGACCAACAAACAAGAAAAAAAAGGGATTGATTTCTAGCTAGCAACTTCAAGCTGGCTGAAAACAACTTTAATTCAATTTGTAAGTAGCTGCTGCTGATACGTGATGCTTATGTTGAATTGAATCCGCCGCGCTTTTTCCTTCAAAAGTTGTGAGATTTTTGTGAAGGAGAGGTTGTATAAGCAGCAAGCAAGGCATATGCTTCTCTCTTTACGTAAAGAAAATCTCTTTTGAGAAGAACATGTGCACATGCGCTACTCGATCAAAAGGTTTTTACCTAAAGAAATCAACGGTATTTTCCCTTTTTTTGCACTTACCAAAGAGGGCGGGAGCAGAGCTTTCTGATTTAATAAATATTTTTAGTTTAAAGGAAGAAGAAATGTAAATGAGATCTTCTATATATTACCTAATTATGTGACATCCTCTATGGCATATATAGATAGAAGATATGTTAGGATTGTCAAATATTAGGTTATAATATATTTTCCTTATACAAACCCTAAATTCTAATTAAACTCTTAGTATTGTTATGGGTCGATCATCTATGATTGTAATAGGAGATGCCATATTAACATTGCAATAAAGGATTCTAGTTAGCAGAAATGTAGCAGTGCTAAGATGCAGTTAGTGGAGAAAATTAATGAAATAGGAGTTAGGCGTAGGTGCAAATTAGCAGAAATTTTCGCCATGCTTCTTGGCTTGAAGCTTATATGTCCTACAGTTGTGGAAGTTTTCAGGATCATCGTCTTTATATTTCTTCTGCACTGCAAATTAATACTCTAATTATACCTTAGATACTCGTCCGGGGTCATAAAATAAACGAATATATACAAACATGATGATATATATATGATATAGTATGATCTAGTAACAAAAAAGAAAAAAAGAGTTCAGTGCATGCAACTGATCAACACCAAACTATCACCAAACACTTCTCGCTCACCAGCATCATATCACAATGCTGCCTCCATCTCTCCTCCTACCGTCACTCTTATTTATTATGATCCATCTCCCTACTATAACCGCGCAACAGTGCCCCGCCCCGAGGGCGAGTGGCGCCTCCTGCACGAGAGCATCGGCATTTCCGCCATGCATATGCAGCTGCTCAAGAACAACAAGGTCGTCATCTTCGACCGCACCGATTTCGCCCTCCAATCTCTCCCTCCCTAACGGCAGGTGCCGGAACGACCCCAACGACAAGGTGCTGAAAACAGACTGCACCGCTCACTCCATTTTATATGATGTGCGAGAGAATGCCTTCCGCGCCTTGACCGTCCAGACCGACACGTGGTGCTCCTCCGGAGGCGTCCTCCCCAACGGCACGCTCGTCCAGACCGGCGGCTTCAACGACGGCGACCATGTAGTGCGCACGCTCGCCGCCTGCAGCGGCGCGAGCAGCTGCCACTGGGTGGAGTTCCCGCACGTCCTGACCGAGCGACGATGGTACGCGTCTAATCAGATCCTTCCCGCCCGAAGGCCGCATCATTATCGTCGGCGGCAGAGCGCAGTTCAACTACGAATTCTATCCTGCAGAAAATTCGAGATCGATAAGGTTAGATTTTCTCAAAGAAACGAAAGATGGATACGAGAATAATTTATATCCGTTTCGGCATTTACTTCCCGATGGAAACCTGTTCATCTTCGCCAATAGACGATCAATCGTTTTGGACTACAAGCAAAACCGCGTGATAAGGGATATTCCCGCATTTCCGGGAGAGACTCTAGAAACTACCCGAGCTCGAGGTCCTCCGTTTTGCTCCCGATCGATGAGAAAAGCTTCCCGATCGCGGCGGAGGTCATGATCTGCGGCGGATCGTCGTGCAACGCGTTCCAGCTGGCGGAGAGGGGGACATTCCTCCGCTCCCGCCACCACGTGCGGCCGTCTCAAGATCACCGACGACCAGCCGGCGTGGGAGATGGAGAAGATGCCGAATGCACGGGTGATGAGCGACATATTGCTGCTCCCCACCGGCGACGTGATCGCCGGATCCGGCGCCGCGAGGTGGGAATCGACGAGGAATCCGGTGACCACTCCGCACATCTACAAACATGACCCGCCCGCGGTTAGAAGATTCACGGTCGCGGACGCATCGCCGCGGCCCCGGATGTACCACTCGACGGCGATCCTGCTCGCCGACGGCCCGGTGCTGGTGGGAGGTGTTGAAATCAACGTATATATATATATATATATTATATATATATGGTCAAGTTGTCAGGAAGATACTTTGACCAAGATTTTGAGTGACGTAACGTTTAATTTTGTGAAATTAAATGGCATAGGATCGATCTACGTTTTGAGTAGATGATCGTGGTGTATTCACATTCTCAAATCCGATTTTCGGTGAGTGAGAAATAGTGGATCAAAGTTGGTCACTTAAACAAGGAGTTATGTGATTAAGGGGATAAGCATGGATTAATTAATCCTTATCCCACATTGATTAATGTAACTTCATTAATTGTCTATATAAGTGGTTCATTGAACACTTAGTATAATTATGTGCACAAGTGACGGGTGGAAAGCCCACGCGCCGCCGCCGCCCGCCCGCCCGGTGTTCGGTGCCCGGCGCCCCGCCCGTGCGGCCGGTCCGGCCCGGTTCCGTGGTCCGTGGATCGTGGATCTTGGATCTTGGATCTTGGATCTTTGCAATTGGTCTTTGGGTGGTCTTTGGGCTGTTCGGCCTCGGTTCAGTGGCCCATCGCCCTATATTTTGGATCAATGTTTGATCGAGCCCAAAGATGGAGTTGATCCGGGCCCAACTCGTGTAGCCCAATGCGTTGGGCTGTTGTGCGATGGAGTTGGTCCGAGGCCCAACTCGTAAGCCCAATCCGTTGGGCTCTTGTGCATTTGAAGAGACGCCCGGATACGTCCAACGAACACCGACGCACGCGTTGTCCGATTCGTCAGAACCGTCGGTAACGTTCCGACATGATGGCTCTGCGGAAACGTGCCCACGTTGTCTCCGTAAACCGCCAGCAGACTCAATAGGGGACATAACTCCGTAACACCCGACATCAATGCGGTGTTGACTCAAAGATGCTTCCCATGGGGACGACGCCTATAAATAGGACATGTCTCCGGCATTAGCCACCCATCGCAAAAGCATTCTAGCATACCTAAGAGCACTCTCGCATTCACATTTTGTGTCCAAGCTCATCCTCGCTTCGTCGGTCACGGAGCTCGTTGGTTTCTTGGTCTTCGCCACCCACCTAGACGCTGCTTTATCTTTGGGGACGATACGCCGTAACCGAGAGCACCACCGGGCGTATCTCGTCTTCACGGAAAGAGGCCTCCTCGACTCGGCATCTAGAATACGGTTTTAGTTTCAATTGTATTTCAATCGCATTTTAAGTTCATTGTTGTTTGATCTCCTACTTACATTTTCATTAAGTTGTAACACGCCCGCAAGTCTGCATCGATTTTGTATGTTTTCCATCAATCGCAAGACGAGATAACACTTGCTAAGGAGTCCAGACATTAAAATTGACTTAAAACTTTCAAACTAATACCTTTGCTTGAGATGTCGACCGCACCGCCACTCTGCACTCGCCGCCGCCGCTGCCGCCGCCGCCGCCACGCTTCTGCTGCCGCCAATTCCGCATAATGGCTTGGTCATGTTTGGTTCGATGCCTTCGGTCAACCATGGGACCCTTTGGGTCGTTCGTTGGTTCCACTTTTAGTGGTTTAACAATTGGTTCCACTTTTAGTGGTTCCTTGGTTCGACGATCGCACTTTTCGGTGGGTCGATCGCTGGATCAACGGGATCTAACATCGGTGGTTCTCATTCGAGTTCCATGTTCCAAAGACACTCAAGTGGTGTTGGTGGATCCGGTTTGGGATCGATCTCGCCTGCTCATACCGCGAGGATGATGTCGCCCGTCGAGAAGCCGCCAAAGTTTGGAGGATCCGACTTCAAGAGATGGCAGCAAAAGATGTTGTTCTACCACTCACGTTGGGCTTCGCCAACTTTTGGTGGAAGATGAGCCCGCCGCATCGGGTCAAGTGACGGACTTTCACGTCCGAAAAGATATGATAATTGGCGACCGAGACTATCTTTGCAAAAACTTTATACTTGGTAGTTTAGAAGATAGTTTGTATAGTGTATATGTTGTTGTAACGACATCCAAATGTATGTGGGACTTATTTAGAAAAGAAGCACCGTAGTGATGATGCAGTACAAAGAAGTTTATTGTAGCCAAATATTTGGATTACAAGATGGTCGATTCTCGACCGATCATGGACCAAGTGCAAGAGTTTCAACTCATTGTACACGAGGTTCAAGTCAAGGACACACCGCTGTTTGGACGGCTTTGTCGCCGCTATGATGATTGAAGCTACCCCTGGTAGAGACTTCAAGGTCTACCTTAAGCACAAGCGAAAGGATATGACACTGAAGACTTGATCGTCAAACCGCGATCGAGTCCGACGTGAAGAAACAAGATTTAAAAGCGAAGGCTTGATCGATGCTAAAGACAACCTGTTGGAGAGGCGGTCCCTCCAACAAACGTGTTCGTCCCAATGTCAAAGACAAAGGCAAAGGAAGGTGGTTGCTCAGAATTTGACGGGATCATACAATTGTGGCAAGCATGGCCACACGAGTAAGGACCGTCAGTAAGCGAAGAAGAAGACTAAACAAGTTACCAATGTTGTCGAGAAGGACTTGACAAATGGGACAAGGATGACTTGGCTGCTGTGGTGACCGAAGAAGTCAACCACGCCGAGAATCAAGGTGGATGGTTCATCGACATTGGCGAATCTGCGCAAGTCTGCGCCGAAAGACGCGCTTTCTCCACCTACAAGCCTGTTGAGGGAGGAAGCTCAATATGGGGAACCAAGTCGTCCGAGGTTGCCGGAGTTGGTGATGTGGTGCTCAAGATGTCGTCCGCATTGAGATCACGTTGAAGGATGTCTTTGCATGTCCCGGACATCCGCAAGAATTTGGTGTCGGGCCTCATTCTAGTTAACAAGGGTTTAGACTAGTTTTTGAGTCGAACAAGTTTGTCTTCGACTAAGTTTGGGAAGTTCCTTGGTAGGGGTTATCTTCTTGGGGTCTTTTCAAATTGAATGTAATGGTCATACGCGTGTACCCAAGATTGCTATTAATGAAAATGCATCTACTTCCTCTTACTTGACCGAGTGCTCTTATTTATGGCATTGTAGATTAGGACATGTTAATCTAAATGCAATAAAAGATTAGTAAATTTAGATTCACTAAAGTTAAATGAAGTTAATACACAAACGAAATGTGAGGTTTGTGTGGAAGCCAAATGGCTAAGTTACCGTATCATTCGGTAGAACAGAGCACTAAACCTCTAGAACTTATTCACACCGATGTGTGTGATTTAAAGTTTGTACAAACTAGAGGTGGTAAAAGTACTTCATCACGCTTATTGATGATTGTACAAGATATTGTTATCTTTACCTTCTAAGAAGTAAAGACGGGCTATGAAGCTTTTAAAAACTTCAAGAACGGCCGAGAATCAACTAAGTCGTCGAATTAAGACTGCTCGAAGTGATAGAGGGGAGAATATGTAGCTCGCTTGAGGCATTATGCAATGAAAGTGGTATAATACATCAAACGACGCCTCCTTATTCACCTCGCCTAACGGCGTTCTTGAACGTAAAATCGAACACTTAAGGAGATGATGAATGCTTTGTTGATTAGTTGTGGTTGCCTGAAATTTGTGGGGGAAGTCGTTTTGACGACCAACTACATCTTGAACAAAATTCCACCAAGAGTAAGGATGTCACTCCTACGAGTTGTGGAAAGGAAGAAAGCCATCGTCACAAATATCTCAAAGTGTGAGGGTGTTTGGCGAAGGTTGAGGTGCTCTTCCTAAACAAGTTACAATTGGACCTAAAGCAATCGATTGTATCTTTATTGGGTATGCATCGAACAAATCCTATCGTTTTCGATCCACGTGTCGAGAGACCGGATATATTTGTGGGGACGACGATTGAATCAAGGAATGCTATATTCTTTGAAAGTGTTTATCCTCAGAAAGACAAGGATAAAAGTGAAGCCGACTCAGCAATAGAGGCGATGGTGAAGCTTAGAGTTCTAAACCTTTGGAGGAAGAACCGATATAGCATAAGCGATCGAGGTCTCATCCGAGGGGTCGGAACCGAGACGAGGCAAGAGAGTCGAACGCCAAAGGATTTTGGTCCCGACTATATTGCGCTCATGTTGGACGAAGAACCAACGCCGATCAAAGTAGCCTATGCTCGGCAGACGGGATGCTCGCGCAGAGGTCATCAAAGTGAGATTGATTCTATTCTCGCAAAACCACACTGGGTCGCCGTTGATTTGCCGAAGGTTGTAAGCCATAGGATGCAAATGGATCCTTAAAAGAAAGTACAAAGCGAGATGGATCAATTGAAAAGTATAATGCCCGTTTGGTTGTCAAAGGGTTTAAACAAGAGAGAGTACGATTTCTTCGATACCTATTCACCGTGACGAGGATTACATCTATTCGGTGCTTCGCAATTTCGCTTGCTGCGCAATCTTGAGATTCATCAAATGGACGTTAAGATGCGTTTTTGAGCGGTGACCTCGAGGATGAGGTATATATAGAGCAACCGAAGGGTTTGTAGTACCGGTCGAGAGGCAAGGTATGCAAACTCGTGAAGTCTCTATATGGTTTGAAACAAGCGCCGTTGAACGGCACTTGAAATTTGACAATATAATGTTGGCAAATGGTTTCAAGATCAACGAGTGTGAAAAATGTGTCTACGTTAAGAACACCGATAATGGTTATGTTATAGTGTGTCCGTATGTAGATGACATGTTGATCATGGGTAGCAATACTCAAGTCATTAATGATACAAAGCGCATGTTAAAAGAAATTTTGACATGAAAGACATGGATTAGCTGATGTGATTCTTGGAATCAAGATTCTAAGAAGATCGACGGAATTATCTCGACACAATCTCACCACGTCGAAAGTGCTAAAGAAATTCAACGCGTTTGACAGTTTACGCTTAGACCCCATTGGAGCTCAATGTTCACTTGAGTAAGAACAAGGGTGAACCATTGGACAAGAAGACTATGCTAAGGTCATCGGTGTTTGATGTATCTTACAAATTGCACCCGACCCGACATAGCTTCATACTGTGAACAAATTGAGTCGTTACACGAGCAATCAAGCAAGGAGCATTGGAAGGCTCTAGTGAGAGTTTTGAGGTACTTCAAGTATACTCAAAATCATGGGCTGCATTCACGAGATATCCCCGAGACTGAAAGGTCTTGTGATGCCAATCGATATCCGACACGAAGATTCACTTTCTACAAGTGGGTACGTGTTCACGATTGGGAGAGGTGTGTTTCTTGGAGATCCACGAAAGCAGACGTGTATAGCCCGATCCACCATGGAATCGTAATTCATAGCTTTGGATAAAGGCGGTGAGGAAGTTCGAGTGGCTCAGTAATTTTTGGAAGATATTCCATGTTGGTCTAAACACATGCCACCGGTGATGATTCATCGTGATAGCCAAGTCGCTATTGGAAGAGCGAAAAGTGGTTTGTATAATGGTAAGTCTCGACATATCGTCGGCGACATAATACCGTGAGGCATTTGATCTCAGTGGGGTTATATCAATCGACTATGTCAAGTCAATAGATAATCCGCGATCCGTTAACCAAATGGTTGAACCGGATCAAATGATCAAGTTCTTTAGAGGAATGGGATTAAAATCCACATCTTAAGAACAATCATAGTGGTAACCCATCCATGATGATTTGGAGATCCCAAGAACTTGGTTCAATGGGAGAACTAAGCTATAGGAGTTCGTGTATAAACACTCGAGTTACCTGCTCATTCCTATAAGGCAAACGAGTGTTGAAAAACTCGCGATGGTGAGGTTGAGTCGTTGACTCGTAATGATTCCTAAGATACCTCGAGGAGGTTGAGTATGGCAAGATACTCGGTAAAGAATCACCTATGTAAGTGCGAGTGGGCCGCTTCAAACAAAACACTTATGAATCCAAAGTGGATGTCCATGGCCAAATGGAATCAAACGTGAGAACGGATGAGGTTGAGGTGTTAAAGTGTTAATACCATTGTCTCGATTGCACGTTGTGGGGAATAGTTCAGGCATCGTGTCCACTAATCCACTGTGTACTCGATGGTACTAACTATGGAAGGTTCAAGGCCATAAACCACTGTCCAAATATTTTAACATCTCTTGAGGGAGTGTGTCGCATACATACATATGGCTATTTCCACTCATGTGGGGATTGTTGAAATCAACGTATATATATATATATATATATTATATATGGTCAAGTTGTCGTGAAGCTACTTTGACCAAGATTTTGAGTGACGAACGCTTAATTTTGTGAAATTAAATGGCATAGGATCGATCTACGTTTGAGTAGATGATCGTGGTGTATTCACATTCTCAAACCGATTTCCGGTGGTGAGAAATAGTGGATCAAAGTTGGTCACTTAAACAAGGAGTTATGTGATTAAGGGATAAGCATGAATTAATTAATCCTTATCCCACATTGATTAATGTACCTTCATTAATTGTCTATAAAAGTGGTTCATTGAACACCTAGTATAATTATGTGCACAAGTGATGGGCCGAAAGCGCGACGGCGCATGCGCGCTGCCGCCGCCGCCCCGCGTGCCCGTGCCCTTTGCCGACGCGCGTTCGCGCTCGCGCCCGTCTTGCCCGGCCCGGCCCGGCCCGGTTCGGTTCGGTTCGGTTCCGTTCCGTGGTCCGTGGATCGTGGATCGTGGATCTTGGATCTTGGATCTTGTGATTGGTATTTGGGTGGTCTTTGGGCATTCTTTGGGCTGTTCGTGGGCTTGCTTCGTGGGCTCGGTTCCGTGGCCTATTGCCCTATATTTTGGATCAATGTTTGATCGAGCCCAAAGATGGAGTTGGTCCGAGGCCCAACTCGTAGCCCAATGCGTTGGGCTCTTTGTGCGATGGAGTTGGTCCGAGGCCCAACTCGTAAGCCCAATCCGTTGGGCTGCTGTGCATTTGAAGAGACGTCCGGATACGTCCAATGAACACAGACGCACGCGTTGTCCGATTCATCGTAACCGTCGATAACGTTCGACATGATGGCTCTGCGGAAACGTGCCCACGTTGTCTCCGTAAACCGCCAGCAGACTCGATAGGGGACATAACTCCGTAACACCCGACATCAATGCGGTGTTGACTCCAACATGCTTCCCCACGAGGGGACGACGCCTATAAATAGGACATGTCTCCCAAAGATTAGCCACCCATCGCAAAAGCATTCTAGCATACCTAAGAGCACTCTCTGCATTCACATTTGTGTCCAAGCTCATCGCCGCTTCGTCCGATTCACGGAGCTCGTTGGTTTGTGTCGCCACCCACGAGACGCATTGCGTTTTATCTTTGGGGACGATACGCCGTAACCGAGAGCACTACCGGGCGTATCTCGTCTCATGGAAAGAGGCCTCCTCGACTCGGCATCTAGAATACGCTTTTAGTTTCAATTGTATTTCAATTGCATTTTAAGTTCATTGTTGTTTGATCTCCTACTTCTACATTTACGTTAAGTTGTAACACGCCCGACAAGTCTGTCTCGATTTTGCACGTTTTCCATCGTGAGGCGACAATCCTCACATATACTACAACTTCACCGCGTTGATTTCCGAGCGGATCCGGGCCTCGAGCCGTTCTTGCCGCCGCATCTATCGCCGGAGTTTGATCCGCTTCGGCCGCAGATCGTGAGAATGAGCGCACGTGAGCTACAACAAGTCGCTCACGGCGGCGCTAAAGCTCGGGAGTTTCGGAGCCGAGCACCGCCTCGTGAGGATAATGGCGCCACCGCTCAACACGCACTCGCTCTCCATAAATCGGAGGATGGTGGTGTTGTGGGATTGAGGTCTCGGCTTGGGCTCGAGACGTTTGCGGTTGCCGTGCTGGGGCCGTCGGCGTCGGAGATCGCGCCGCCAGGGTATTACGTGTTGTTACTCGTGCACGCTCGGGTTTCGAGTTCCGGAATGTGGATTCAGATTCGGTGATATGTGTATACTGATTGGATTTGAAAATAGATTTTTTATGCTAGAAAAAATGGATGTATGATTCAACGGTTGAGATTATAAATAGAATGAGGGATATAGTAAGTGACGCGAGAGAAACTTAACGCAAACGGCGAGCATGGATTTTTCACTAGTACAAAAGCTAAAGAAATGCGACAACAAATAATATGATTTTTTGTCTTTTGTTGTTGCGATTTTGTTGTTACATTTGTTGAAATGTTATATTAACAAGGGCCGATAGCAAATTAAATCAACGTTCTAGTGACCCATATTATAATTCCAATATTACTTTCAAAGTATTGTAAATCTAAACATAACTTTTGATTTGTTGCAATTAGATTATCTCCAAACTTTTCAGACATCGGAAAATTCAGATATTTCACTAAAATTTTAATTTTGTATAAATTTTCATTGTTCAAGCCCTAATTCGAGAAATTAAAGTATGAGTTTTGACATGTTGGAGGAGAGGAAAGTTTTGACATATGACCAACGCCCAATACTTGATAATTGATGTGAACTTTGTTGAAGAAGCAAGTATTGATCGTCAATTCATATACCACAACATTCATCTCTTTTAAACCTGTTAAAGCCCAAATTTTAATTTCTCGAATCAAGGGCTAGAACGACTGAAATTTATATAAAACCGAAATTCTAGTGAATTGCTTTCGATGGTCGAAAATTTGAAGTGTTCCTAAATGCAACAAATCAAAATATGATCTATAAATTTGTAACATTTTGAGAATGGTCAGAATTGTAATTTGAGTCTAAAATTATTGATGGGTCCCTCAGTGCACTAGTGTAATACACCAATTAAGCAAATTTAAAACCTTTTCTTTTACAAAACCGACCGACTATTGTGGCAATAGTGGTCGGGTGGCCGACGATTCAAGATCGATGTAAGTCTTCACCGATCGATTCGATATAAGAGTCTTGTACTAAGTGATATCAGTTAGCAAACCTATTAATTGTTGAGAAAGCTGGTCAGTTGACTAATAACTTATGTGTGTACAGAATGTGATGGTTACGGTATTTGTCTTACTGAAAACTTGAACTAGCTTAAAAATACTTCGTCGAATATGGCTTAGTCAGTTTTCAGTTTTATCTTACCAGTATCAACTGATACTGATAGAGTGCTTCAAAACAATGTTGTGCTGCTTGTCTGCTGGTGATAATAGTTCAATAATATGCAATATAAATACAGTACTGAATGTAAAGAACTGAACATAAATAACATTTGGTTTTTACGTGGTTCAGAGAGATAATCTCCTATGTCCATAGACTGATAGCTCAGTCAATCCACTAACTGGAAATTGATCATGTTTACGGGTACAAGATATAAACCTAGATACAGAGTTAACTTTATTGTATCCTGCCTAACTTGGCATTCCTCCTATGTTTACGGATGCTAGGAAATCTTTGATTGCTTACGGATGCAGTCGACCTGAACCTCTTGCTTACAGGTACAAGATAACTAAGCTTTCAGCAACTAACACTTCGTTGTCTACTTGCCCAAACTTCTACGTAAACGTGGGTGTTTTTTGGAGGGGGTTTCCAACTAAAATTTGAGATGTCACAAGCGATAAACTCAATATGTCTAGGCTTAAGATATACAAAAAGTATCCTAGAAACAAAGAAGTGTATACTGAAATATTGAGCTGATAAATATATTTGAGCTCTAAAGGTTTACTGATAACACTGTAGACTTCATTCTTTGAAATCGTTGTGTGATAGTTCTTGAGCTTTGAATGCTTTTGAAAGTAAGAATATGCAGCATTTCGGTAACCTTCAAATTAAGGTTGGAGTCTGCATGTATTTATAGAGAAAACGATGAATAGTGTCATTAGAGGGAGCACCAATCACATCCTTCTATTTGTCGTTTGAAAACTTTTCTTTTGAATCCTCGTTCGTCGCTTTGGAGTCGTATCCTCGTAATCGTAGCTCGCAACTTTGAAAAGGTCTTCGGCATGTTAGGATCTTTTGCGGATACACTACGACACGTGATCGAGTTAAACACTCGCGCTAAAATAACTCGTGTTTTCTAGTTGAGTTGACTCGTGTTTTATCAAGATGTTGACTTGAGTTAGGTTAGTCGAGACCGCCCATCTTTCATCGCCAGACTAGACTTCGCCTTTATCGATTCGGAACTTGAGTCGATGACGCTTTCAGCTTAAAGTATAAATAGTCAGCTTTGATTTTTCATCAGATAGCTTTGACTACTTGTCACAAGCTTTGACTATTTGATCAACAGCTTTGACTTTCAGTCGCCAGCTTTGACTACTTGATCACCAGCTTTGACTTTCCAAGATGAGTAGTCAGCTGCTGGAATGATACTTAGTTATTTCCTGACTTCTTTGCTTCCAGCAACGTCGAGTCTTTAGTTTTCGAACTTTAGTCTTTAGTCTTTCTACTTCAGTCTTCGACTTTACTCTAGTAGCTATGTTCATCAGCATCGCTATACTTCAGTCTTCAGACATCAATTAGCCTGACTTCAATCTTTAGTACGCGATCCTTCAATTGAGCTTCTATGAGTTGTGCTGGTACTGATATTCCTATAAGTATGGTTAACTTCAGTACTGCTTGAACTTCTTCAGTCTTGGGCCTTTCGAAGCTGGTAGTTCTTCTGTTGAAACCTGTAACAAAAATGGATAACTCTAGAATAAGTTAGTAGTATAAGTTAAATCAGCAGGACAATCATCAAAGGTTTTAGGATCTAATTAAAACACATAATTATGACATAATTATTCCTAACATTTTTAGGAATTTTCCCAACAATTTTCCCATTTTTGATGATGCCAAAACCTTATGAAATATACTGAAAACAAACCAAATAAGTATATAATCACTTGATTTCCCATTATTGTGATCATCATTATCTGCAAAACAAGATTAGTTAAGCATAATAAGGTCTAAAACAAGTATAGAGCCTAGACAAAGCGTCATTGTCCTTAAGGTGATCTGGATCAGTTTTATAGATGATAGGTTGCTGAGATTACAAAGAGACATCAGAGATAATTAAAATCAACAGTAATCCTATACAAGTATATTATAAACAGATTTTACCATTTCATCTTCCTTCTTATGCTTCATTTTCTCCTTATTAGTAAGCTACCCATACATGGCAAAACCCATGTGACCAACTTTTGAATTCCTCTAGTCACGCACTGATCTATCTTCATTAGTTCGGAAGCTACTAGGGATTCTTGTTCGATTGGGCTCGATCACGAAGTTTCCTCATACCGGAGGTGGATAACTCTATTTGGAGGGCTTAGATGCTCACGTGTCGCCTTGATGCGCAATTGATGAACTTCTCAACAAGAGGTTTGTCTTTGTACTCAACAGAAGTTCTAAATCCATCCGTCGCAACTTCGTGCTCTTCGAAAATCCATCAAGTAGTAGAACTACATGATTAACTCTTCCTTCGTTGCTCTCATCCGTCGCTCACCGACCGAGACCCACTTGTCGTGTGGGGCCTAGCTTATGTGACCGATGATTTCGAGGCATTTCTCTGGAAGCGACTAGCGCGTTCCTCTTGTTGATAGTCGATTTTCTCTCTCGCAGCAGCTGATGCTCTCGGTGTCTTTCATCGCTTTTCACCTCCGGTCGATGTCTCTTACTTCACCATGTCGCCAATTGTCTTTGGATCACCAAGCATCTCGAAGCGGGCACCGACATGGAAAACAACAAGTATATATGTTCACTCCGGATTAGCAACTAGTCGGTCCGATAGGTAGCAACCTTATTCTATTTGGTAGCATTGCGCTTTTTCCTCATGTGCTCTTAGCAGCCTACCATACGTAGCTTATGCCGCATTTTTTCACCAAAACTTGCGAGCTCACGCCATCTCTTTCTCTCGCTTTTTCTCGCCACCAGCCAACGTGCTACATCGCCTTCGACTTTCTCCTTTATCTATTCCCTTTTGGCATCAACAATGACTACCTGGATGGAGATCGAGAGATCGCTGAATGTTTGGTTCAGGACGACGTGAGAGCGGTCCATCTGCTCCAAACGCCCAGCGTAGGCAGCCAACATACTGGCAATCTCTTTCTTCTCATTTTTCAGCACTTTCACATTCTCTTCCAAGGCAGATATTCTCTCGTCAGCACCCGTGTAGGTAAAGTCCAGCTGATTTTGAACTGACTGGAGTTGCTCTTGGATTGGTAGGAGCACGGTGGCAATCCTCATCGCGAAGTCAACTTGGAAGGCTGATTCCATCAACGTGATCATCTGGTTTTTCAATTTGCTGATGGAACCTTCACGTTCCGTCTTATCGCACTGAAAGTTCTCGATGACATCATCCACGAGGTCTCCCAGTTGGTGTCTGATAGTTGAGAGCTCAGATCCGCAAAAGCTTTCCTCAACTCTACCTCCTCCTGCTGCTTCTCTTTATAAGTACTCATCGGCGTGGCGTATGCTTTGTTTGTCGCACGACCCAGAGTGAAGGTTCGCTCTCACCGCCACGCTAGTCCTCAGTCTTGCAAGATTTGCGATTCTTTTCACCGACCATCGACTCGCGGCATGGCTTCATTTGAGTCTTTATGACGCTCTTGTGTTGCGAACTGGCGGTCGGTGAATGGCACAACTGCGCCATGTGATATTTCAGGTGTTGGGGCGATAGTTACGACCTCTAGTTGAAAAGCAGAGCCTGATGGACCCGCATGGTCCTCATCACCTCTTTCGGCTACTCCATTGGGGCCTGCTACTGCTTCCTCATCCTTCTTAGCAATGCCCTTCCCTCCTTGTCCCTTATACTCCGCCTGACTCATCTTCACTGCAACTCCCTCAGCCACAACATCATCGATAGGGCTGCTTATTTGGTTATTGAATATCGGGTATTATCGAACCGATATTCGATCAATTATCGGTATTCAATGATCGATTAATTCAATATTTAGATCGGTATTGGATAATGATTTTACGTTAATTTAACCGATAACCAAATATGTATACCCGAATAATCAAAATTATAATAATTATTAATTTATTATTCTTATTGTTATTAAATTAAAAATAAATTTAATTATATTCATAACCAAGTTAGTGGATTGACTGAGAAATCAATCTGTGGACGTAGGAGCTGATCTCTCCGAACCACGTAGAACTCAAAGTGTTATTTACTTTCAATTCTTTACATTCAGTATCATATTTCACATTGCATATTATTGAACTATCATCATCAGCACACAACAGTACAACATCATTTTAAAACACTCTATTAGTATCAGTTTGATACTAGTGAAATAAGCTGAAAACTGACTAAACCATATTCGACTAAGTGTTTTAACCTTGTTTAAGTTTTAAAAAGACAAATACAATAACCACCACATTCCACACACACATCAGTTATCAGTCCAACTGATCATCTGCCTCAACAGTCAGTAGGTTTGTCAAGTGATATCACTCAGTATAAGATTCCACTTATCTAAACTGACCAAAGAAGATCGACACTAAGATCGAATCGCTAATTACTCCGACCAACCACCGTCACAAGAGCTAATCGCTTTTATGAAAAATTAAATTAAATTTATCTAATTGGTGTAATCCCCCTCCTCCCATACACCTATACGTATCCCAAGGACCCATCAGATTATTCATGTCATATAGTTTTGCTTTATTGAACAATATTAATCTGATTACCAAATAGTGATGTTTTTCCTTTTTCCAAAGTAAAAATAAAAATTAGTATTTTCTTCGTTACATTTAAGTGTATCATTTCTTTTGAACATATATATTTGAAGAATGATATAAAGTAATTAAATAAATAAAATAGTTGATACATATATTTATGAAAAGATAATTATGTTTTAAAATAGAATGAAATATTTATAATATGATAATTCAAATAAAATAAGATATTTTAAATGAGATGAGAATTAAAAAATTAAATTTGTGTTATTTTTAGGTGCTCTACCAACCCTTTCAAGCTCCAGAGGGTCAAATACAAATTATACCTACTTAATATTTAGATACAGGGAAAAAAGGTCCCACTAAAGTACAACCAAAGCAGCCAATTTTGATATATATTTATTTATTTCCCACTAGCATATTTCTCTACAGTTCCTTGCGCAAACATCCACACATCCACACAGTAATAGGGGTGATAATTTGATATTGGATATTTGGTATTTATATAATCGAATAAAATCAATGAATATCGGTTAATCGAATAATCGATTTCATTGGATACTGATTTAGATTCGATATGAGATTTTTGAAAATTGATTATCGGTATACCCGATAACCGAATAAGATACTAATAATAAAATAATTATATAAATATATATATATTTATTTTATTTTATAATTAATATTTAAAAAATTAGTAATTACGCACTTAAGCTTCTTCCTTCCTCTCGGCTCCTCCCGTCTTCACTTCACAGCCCTAGTTTAGAAATTTATATTTTTTAATAACGGTTATTCTGTTAACCAAATAATCGATTTGTTAAACCGATCGATTCGATTATTGGTATGTATCCATAACAGATATTCGATTTCGAAGAATGAAAATTCGATTCGATTAACCAACCGAACCGGATACTCAATCCTATTAACATTAATTCAGCGTTCCGACCCGTCTCCCTCCCAGTCCCACATACCTACCTGACTCCAAACCTAGAGGACAATAGCGTCAGTTAAGTACAACGTACGGAAGCATCACTAACATCTCCACCGTAGAGTCCTACGCTACAGAGAGTGGTACTCTCGAATTTGACCTGGGGCCGCCAAACGGACAAGGGTATATCTCAGAAAGGGCATAGATAGTTCTTTGCCCGCTAAATCCCACCGTTAAAGGCAGCTCACCAAACTGGTTTCTCTCTCATTTTGTTTTAGTATACCCACGAACAGCTTTGTTCAGTTTTCTCCTGGATTGTTATCTGCACTTGTTTTTGTGCGCTCAAAAACTGAATTTAGGTAGGTGATATATTTGTGTTGGTTTGTTGGGTTCGATTTGTTGTCAACGATTTTTGTGAAGATTTGATCTGAGAAACGAGATTTTATTTGCTTGTTTAGGTATGCATAACATGTTATTAGGTAGGCATAAAGGATTTGAATGTCTAGGCGTGTGTGTGTGAGAGTTTGATCTGATGTGTTGTTTGATGTTGATCAGGAGTTGTAGAGAGAAGCAGAAATGTTAGGAGTTTTGAGGAGAAAAATTGCCTGCCAAGGCAATCAGGCTTGGGTATTTCTTTTTCTTTCTTAATTAAGTTCCGCTTCTTGTTGGTTCATTCATTTGATTGTTCACTATTCTCGACCTGAATGTGTCTCTGTTTTCGGGATTTGATTTTGGTTTGGAAAGGGTCTGGAGCAAGGATTTCGAGCAATTGCATCTAGGGCTCTTTCTTCTTCAGCGAAGGAGGTAATAACTACCTTCACCTTGTACTCAGTTGTGCGATTGTTGAAGAAAAGGGAGTCTGTTAAAAGGACTAGTAACTAATTTGAAGAACCTTTTCTGTAAAGGATCTTGAACTTATACATACCGATCTTGAAGGCTACTCAAATTCCATTACTATAGGAAATTATGTTTTCAATGTTATTCTACCCCAGTTTCTTATTGGTTTTAAAATATTAGTTATACTTTAGAATGTTGTGCCATTTCATTTGGCTTGTGATTATGGTTTGTCTGATTCTATATTTTCTTAACAGCATATTCACTTAGTGATCAGTCATTTCATTTTTTCAGAGATTTAACGTTTATAAGATGTCTTACTCATTTCAAATGATGTTATTGCTATTTGTTGTAGACTATGACAGTTCGTGATGCTTTAAACTCAGCACTTGATGAAGAGATGTCAGCTGATCCGAAAGTCTTTGTAATGGGTGAAGAGGTATCATGGAACTTTCTTCATATGAAAAAATAAAATAAAGATGATGTTCTACTTTAAAATGTGATATTTGTTAGTTCTGTCACCACATTGTAACTAAGCTATTGTTGTATAGGTCGGCGAGTATCAGGGTGCATATAAGGTGAGTATTGGTTCAATGGTGAAGCCTTCAAATTGGAAATTACTCTGTATCAATAATTTGCTCTCCATTTATTACTAGATCACTAAAGGGCTTCTTGACAAGTATGGTCCGGAGAGGGTGCTGGACACACCCATCACTGAGGTTGGCTCTTTTCCTGTGTACATGAGTTTTAAAATTTAATTATGTTGAAATCTTATTCTCAATTCCATTATTTACACAGGCTGGGTTTACTGGAATTGGAGTTGGTGCAGCATATTACGGTCTCAGGCCTGTAATTGAGTTCATGACATTTAACTTCTCGATGCAGGTTAGATATCTCCTTTTCAGTTATCACAATGTTTTAGTAGCTTCACAAAATTTATATATTTAGAATTTGTATCAGTTTTTCTAAATCCCAGTTTCAAAATTGCATCTCCTTTGCTGGCCCAACTTTTATGACTATAAATTTTCATAGACTTTCTTTCCTTTTTCTCTTTCTTTTCTTTGTTGGTGAGAGCAAGGTAAGGTTCGTGGCGGTGTTGTAATCTACACCTTAACATGAATCTCCTCCAAAGAGCATAATTAGATTCTTAAGCCTACTCTCTTGCAACAAAATGTGTAAGGGCTGTATGATGGAGGTAACTGACAAGTTCTGCTGCAGGCCATTGATCACATTATCAATTCTGCTGCAAAATCAAATTACATGTCCTCTGGTCAAATATCAGTGCCCATTGTTTTCAGAGGCCCAAATGGTGCTGCTGCTGGTGTAGGTGCTCAACATTCTCAGGTATGGGGAAAATTTTATGATAGTAATTTAAAACTATTCCTCTAAGCTCCATTGGTTGATAGCTGCAAAGTTTAAAACTGAAGCTGTAAAGGGTCTAAGCATGTAGGTCATAGGACTCACTGGAACACATCATTGCTACAACTTGATAGTCGATGGGAGCAGGGGGTCCATTATGGATATCAAAGATTCAAATCTGAATCATAGAATATGACTTAATTTAATTTGATGTTATCTTTCATTAGTGAGAGTATTAAATTGGCAGGAAAGCACAAACACACATTCCAAATTTGTGAAGTTTTAAAAAATACCTTCATACAGGAAAGCATCTAATGCTTTGTTGGCAGTATAAGAAAGAAAACTATACCTTATACTGCCACTTCCAACAGTAACCTTTTGTTTGTTGCAACGTAGTTAGATAGAAGTTAGATTAGTTTAAATTCTAGATTGTACATCATTTGCTCTTTCAAAAATTGGAATTATTCATAGCTACATGTTTATCTCCCTAAAATAAAGATCAGTTTTGTTGGAAGTTGAGCTTTAACTGTGGTTCCAACTTATCAAATTCAAATATAACATTGGATTTTGAAACTTTCAAAATGAAATTACTGGGTATAAATTACTCTTCAAGGTAAAATCCTCCTACTTAAGTTGCAGGCAACATGTCCCTCGTGAAGTCATAGGCTTGGCCTGTAGTATCTTTCTAACAATATCACATCCCTCGTGAACTCAGAGGCTATAGCCTATTGTATCAAAAGGAAATAGCATTTTTTACCGAACTTCATCTAATACATAAGAAAGATCCAGTTTTGAGCTTCTGAGGTGATAGTTATAAATTTTTTCACTATGTTCCTTTTTCTTCACATATGTTAGTATATTTGAATTAAAAACTGTGTCCATATATGTAACTTAGAGAAACAGATATATCTAGTAGCTGTCTGTAATCATGATGTGCATAAACATAAAACCAGCGGTTCCTCACTAGGTCACATGTCCAATCTCAGACATGTCAAATTGATATCAGGATCCATGTTGTTGAGAATGTGACACAAGGTGTTCCGATAACCAATTAGTGTTCAAGCTGCTCCGTAGCTTTTTGTCTTCCATGATGAAAGGAACTTTATGCTAGAATGGTCATTTTGGTGCGGACTTTTTAATTAAACTGCCAGCTATTTAATGGAACTTCTAACATGATTAAGGACTAGTTGCTGAATAGATTTCTTGTAATGTCTGGAGAAGGAAACTGTTACAAAACATATGCAGTTACAGTTAGATATCAATATGTCTATCAGTCCAAACTTAGTTGTATCCTTTGTAGTGCTATGCAGCGTGGTTCGGTGCATGCCCAGGTCTAAAGGTACTGACTCCTTATTCATCAGAAGATGCCCGTGGCCTGCTTAAGGCTGCAATAAGGGATCCAGATCCCGTTGTCTTCCTGGAAAATGAGTTGTTGTAAGTACTATGACAATGGTGCTTATGATTTTGCTGTGATCCTGAACTAATCTTTATTTTTGTTGGGGATTATTTATATACAGGTATGGTGAATCATTTCCTGTTTCAGCTGAAGTCCTTGACTCCAGTTTCTGTCTTCCTATTGGGAAAGCCAAGGTACAGTATGCCCCTCTAGAATATCATGTGCTTACTGTTTGCAGCTTAGTCATATCTATTCATAGTTTGTTAATATTTTGGCAGATAGAACGTGAAGGGAAGGATGTAACTATTACTGCTTTCTCAAAGATGGTTGGCTATGCTCTTCAGGTCTGTCATTGTTTGTTAAATGCATCCTGGGTGCTTAATTTTATGGAGAGTGAATTTCAATCCAACTGAATAGATCAGTGTATAAAATCTTGATCCATTGGTAATACTTCTCTTACTCAAATATATCAGGCTGCTGACATTCTCGCAAAAGATGGAATCAGTGCTGAGGTAACTAAAAAGTTTCAGTAAACATTTCTATTTTCATATGGAGAGTGAAGTTGGAATTACAGTTATGTTGGGGCTCCTGTTGCATGTGCAGGTGATAAATCTTCGCTCAATCCGCCCACTTGATAGAGCCACAATAAATGCTTCAGTTAGGAAAACAAACCGGCTGGTGACTGTGGAGGAAGGATTCCCTCAACATGGTGTCGGTGCTGAGATCTGGTACCTTATTGACCTCTCTTTAATTCTTAGTCCCTCTCCTTTTAGTTTATAACATTTATTTTATGATTCCTTTTGGCTCTTTAGCGCATCTGTTCTTGAAGATAGCTTTGAGTATCTTGATGCAGCTGTTGAGAGGATTTCAGGGGCTGATGTTCCTATGCCCTATGCTGCAAATCTTGAGAGAATGGCAGTCCCACAGGTATACCCATCCGCTCTCTTGGTCTTTTGAGTAAAAAAAAAAAATTTGCCTCTTTATTTGAGTGAAGTTTATTAGTGGCACAGAGACTGAAGAACATGTGTAATTGATCAATATCCCTCCCTCTAACTAGAACGTGTGTTAAAATTGTCACAAAAAATCTGCTTGTTTCACCTAGATTATCTGGGTTGTAGGTGTAAACAGGCTCAATCGCCCACCTACATCCCTCTTTCTTTATTCAAGCATCTGATGTAAATCTTACTGTAAAAATTCAAGCCTCCAGATTTAAGAAAATGGCGTGTCAAACTTTGGAAATAAATATGCTTTGTTTTTTTTGTTGATACTTGTTGTGATTCTAATAGTTATGCAGTATCTGATGTGGGGCGTGTTTGTCAGGTTGAGGACATTGTCCGTGCAGCAAAGAGGACTTGTTACAGATCAGCTGCTTTGGCTGCAACTGCTTAGAGGCTTAGAGCTATCCAACAAGGGTGGAATGCTTCCCTCCTTTACATATTCTTCTGCCAACTTCACATTTTTTTAAGATTTTCTTCCCACCCTTATCTGGAATAAGTTCATTTAATCCACATTACCTTGGGCTTAACAAGTCTTGCTGAGGAGCTTCATATGCCTTTTTTGTGACAATTTCTTGATACTCACCAAACAGGAAGTAAATGAGCAAATCCAAACTTCTGCTAAAGCTTTTAATTTCTCATGCATTGGAAAATTTCTGTGTAACTTTTGAAATAATGAATACTTGTGTTCGTCTACATGCAGCCTTTACGGTTGTCATAGAACCAGCATCCCTATTGCCGGCGTCAGCGGATAACTTGTCTACTATGAATGAATTTTTCCAAGACAAGAGGACTATCTATTCCTTCTGAAATCAATAGTAAAACTGAAGGATTATGGGGTAGTCTACAGTCTACTCATATAGAAGTTATGCAAAGCTCACATTAGAATGGGCTAAGAACACAAATGAGGCTGTCGGGGTATAGCTGGATCTTTTAAAGATGTAAATCATCTGCCAGAAACATTGTCCACAGATATGAACTTTCATAAATACAGTGGTAGTCTGTTTCGATAGCATGATTTCCGTCACAATATCAAAACTTCCGGGTATCATCGTTGATAAAATCTATTATCGACTACCTCTAAATTGTCTAGTGAAAGACTTATGGGTGGTGGAGACCAATTTCCATTAAAATCTATGTAGAAGCTTGCATTTTTCGAAACAATGTAAAACACTGCAACCAACAAAAAGGCATCACGATGGAATTCAGATGTGAAGTAACACAAATTGTCTAGTGAAAAAGGACAAACCTGGAATTCCAGGCACGATAAAATCAGAAAACTTGTAGAATGTTATGTTCTCTCATTTATTTAAACTCATTTGGGGCCAATACCACTTGAAAAGGAAGTATAAGTAGCGGCATCAGTCTCTTCACCTCCATTATTTCCAGATGAGATGCAGCTATTCCTTCTAATGGATAATTAAGAGCATTTTTGGAGAAACAAACTCCAGACTCAGCCTGTGGAATCAGATTTCGGCCCCCAACAAATGAAAAATGGGAAAATAGATGATGAAGATGGACATAAATGAGAAGAAAACCAACCAAATGAAAACATAATCGAGTAAAACTTTGAGATATATGCTAAACTGCAACTTGTCAACAGAAGTTTCCACTTTTATTTTATTTTCTTCCAGAAACAGCATTTCAAGAACAACTTATTCAGCTTACAGTGAAGATGCAAGAACTTTCATTTTAGTTAAAGAACAATGCCCGCACTATTTGACACTATAATACTCAGGGGGTGGTTGGTATGGTGGCTTGGAGAATAATGAAGGGGTACCTGAAGAATAATGAAGGTCTATTAGATATAACTGCTACCGGAAAAAAAAAAAAAAAAAGAGTGGATATTTTCATACCTCATAGTACAGCTCAAGAGCATCACGACTGTATGCATTACCTGCACCCCAGGACAAAGGTGGACTACCCTCAGAGAACATGTTAGAAGCTAAGGATTACAAGATTTACTAGCAATGCATTCGTTATTAAATGCTAATAAGAAAATGACAATATTAGATCAACTGGAACTTTCACCAGAAAAGAAACATATGGTAAGGATATCATGTCAAGATGGGCCGAAAACATATCAGTCTCACAGAAATCCTCAATTATGGACATAACCTCTGCATAGAGAAGCACAACAGGCCAATGGAGAATCTTGTTATTATCAAGCACTAGTTTTTTAATACCAGTGAGTTCTTGATACATTGCCTTTCCAAGTTTTATCTGCCTGTCTCCAAGGCAGAGACGATATCCTGTATGTTTTCGACTTGAAAGTTCAAAATAGGAACACTTTAGCACTCTAGCTTCACACTTTCACCAGAAAATACAAATTCAAAACTAGCTGCTGTGACAGCTTTGGAAACTTCAGCTTCATGCCGTTCATGTTCTGATTTCTTTACAACTATTTGCTTGGCTAGCTTCTTCAGTTCTTCATTGTCTGGAGACTGTTGAAGCCCTTTTACACAATATGATCTTGCTTCATCCAACAGATTGAGCGACAATGAGGCTTTGACTGCCCTATAAAGAACCTAAACTCCAATAGAGGACTTAGTAATCAACTGAAAAGCTAAAATTAATACAACAAAATTAAAATGGAAGCACAACCTTAACATTTGTTGGACACAACTTAATGGCCTCCTAGGCATCCTGGACACTTGGTCTGTAATTTCCAGGAGCAGATTCACATGCGCCCGGTTGGAATAAAGAATAGAGCTCTCTGGATCAGTTAAGGCCTTCTGGTTAATGGCTCTAGTATAGCAATCAATAGCATCTGAGTAATGCTTCTTCCCATTTTACATACTCATTTCTCTTTTCTTTAAAAGAACAAAACAAAATACACTGTTTTCCTTCATCCTTCAACCCTCTTGAGTAGAAACAGAAATATTCTCACCAAAACTTTTGTTTATGGGCCAGTGGAGGTTCTTGGATCCCCCAACCTTTATCATATTAACTATATACCAATTACCCCCACAAGAACTATAAACCATATTATAGCACACACCATTCTAACATCAACTTTAATAACGACGGCACGACAAATACTAATTCTTTTATTAAAAAGATTTTGGTCGAGAAATAAGCCAAGCGGTTAAGTTATAACTCCTAAGCCAATGGATTTTACACTGGAAATAGTTGACTCTGCAACAGTTTGCACCATATTAAACTCCATAGCCAGCCATCACCTTCAAATTTTACAAATATTCCAGGAATACTCATCACAATAATTGTTTCATTTCATCAAATATTTCATTACGATGTTCGTATATAAAAAAGTTTACAACAATCAAAATTGCGCCAAAGATAGTACAGAAGCGATGCAGCTGCCAGTGCTATATCAATCAAATAGAGTAGAGAGAAAGCACCATTTAGCCTCTACATTAATTAAATCTTAAAAAAGAGGAAACTACTTATATATATTAGTGAATGGTTGAATTGCAGTCTATGCAATTTACAAGATAGAAAACAAGCGAAGGTTATCAATCAATTCCTTACGTGGTGGCACTTTTTAGCTCAATGCTTTGGATTTTCTACGCATTTCTAAAGTCGTCCAATGCAACTCTCATCATTACCATCAACGCCTTTGGCTGTTTCATTCAGACCATTTACGTTTGCTTCTATCTTTTCTACGCCCCAAACTATTCTCTCACACACACCCACACTGCACAATTCTATTTTATTTTTTCAAAATTCTCCAATATTCGGTATAATTAAGTCTAAAGATGGTTGTGCTTCTTACAATATGTGGGTTCGGATTTATCGTTGTGTCGACTATTTTTCTGGTCAAACCCTCACAACGTGCGATGGTGGTTGGTTGGATTTGCCTGGTGTTTTCCTTGTGTGTGTTCATTGCCCCATTGTGCATTCTGGTAAGCACATACATATCAATTTAATTAACTAATTATTATATATGTATACATAGTTTGAATAAATTATATAATTTGATGTTGAGTTTGTATATTAATTTTGCAGAGAAAGGTAATACAAACCAAGAGTGTCGAGTACATGCCATTTCTTCTATCATTTTTCCTTACACTCAGTGAGTTCATATATAAATCCCTGCCCACATATAATATATGTAGGATGTATTTTTGTGATAAATTAAAGGGGCGGTCTCCTGTGCGCACACACAGTGAGACCCCTACTTAATTACTTAATCAATTAATTAATCCTAATTAATTTAATTCTAATTAAAATTAATTAGTTTAATTCTAATTAAAATTAATTAGTTTAATAAATTAAAATTTTAAATTAATAAATAATAATTTTAAATTAATATATCTTAATTTTGAATTAATAAACTCTAATTATAAATTAATAAATCCTAATTTTGAATAATAAACCTTAATTTTAAATTAATAAACCCTAATTGTGAATTATTAAACACTAATTTTGAATTAATAAACCCTATTTGGATTTAATAAACCCTAATTTTGAATAATAAACCCTAATTTTGAATAATAAACCCTGATTATGAATTAATAAACCCTAATTTTAAATTAATAAACCCTATTTAGAATTAATAAACCCTAATTTTGAATTAATAAACTCTAATTGAAAATAATAAACCCTAATTGTGAATTAATAAACCCTAACTTTAAATTAATAAACCTTAATTATGAATTAATAAATCCTAATTGTGAATTAATAAATAAAATATAAAATAACACTAATTGACACTTAAAAAATCACAAAACACTATGATAATTTATGGGAAGAGGCAACTGATCATTTGATTAATCAAATGATTCGCTAAACTGTACTTGCCCCAAGGAATTAAAGAATATATATAACACAAAAACTTGTGCGCGCACGTTGCGCGCGCACACAAGTTTTTGTGTAAATTAAATGAATGTTGTTTTATTTTTATTTTTGCTATCTAGGTCCCAAATGTGGTAGGCTTCAGTTTTGGCGTGGTGCAAATGGCACTCTATGTTAAGTACAAAAATGCGGAGAAAATGAGCAGTAAGCAGAAGCTTCCAGAAACAGTATTAGCTCAAGTTGTAGTCATAGAGGAGCCAAAATTTACAGAGCAAATTATCAACACCGTGAAACTTAATGAACCATTGAATTCGGAGAAAGTTCGAGAGCTTTTTTAGAAATGGCTACGACGCAACTGAGAATCAGTATTTGCCTAAATCAGTGTTTCGAGTTTGATAAATATATACGTACAGACAGTGGCGGAGCCAGGAAAGTTTAATTAGGGTCCAATTATTTTTAATTTTAAAGATAATAAAATATAATTTTAAAATTAATTAAATAATAATAATAATTTAAATAATAACATGATATTATTTGAATAGAGGTAATTATTGATATTAAATTTCTTTTCATTATGTTCTAATATCTTGTAAAAATAAAATAATAAGATTAACTTATAAATAACTAAACAACCAATGAATAATATCTACAAATATTAAAATAATTAGAAAATTATAAATATTAATATTGTAAAATGTATTATCTTACAAAACTCAAATCTTGATTTTCTTATACCCATTACAAATATACAATGAAATATAGAATTAACTCAAATATATAACTTATTAAAATAAATTTAAATAAATATTACCTATAACTATTATAATAAATTCATCATAATATTTTAGAAATTGAATTGATTTTATTAATTTATATATAAAACTTTATTATATATATATATATTTTTACTTTATCAACATAAAACAATAGAAAAATGAAAAAGAAAAGAAAGTGAACAGAGGCAAAAAAAAGAAAACAAAGAACTGAAGGAAGGAAAAAGGGAGAAAAGTTACGCAAAAAAAGAAAACAAAGAACTGAAAGAAGGAAAAAAGGAGAAAAGGTAGAAAAGTAACGCAAAAAAAGAAAACAAATAGTGAAAGAAGGAAAAATGAGAAAAGTAACGCAAGAAGGGTTTGAACCCGCAAACGGAATTAGAGTGAAAGCCTAAACCAACCTATTAAGAACGCTATTATGTATTATATATTATATGGATATTTATTAGTACTAATTTGTAAAATGTTGGGGGCTAACGTGGTTCGCCATCACTACAGAGTCTGAAAAATGCATGTAAGATTACTGGTGATACGTAGGAATGAAATTGGATAGAATGTAATGTCTTTGGAATTAAATGATGATAGAATGGAATGAAATGAAATATGTGATTCTATTATTTGGTATGTATGAGGAATAAACGAATAGGAATGAAATAAAACAAATAAAATAATTATGATTTTCTAATTTATGTTATTATTATCGTAATAATAATAATAATAATATTATTAATAATAATAATTAGTATTAATATTTAGGAATATTATTAATACTAATTAATAATAATAATAATATCAATAATAATAATTAATTATTATTACTAATTAATAATAATAATAATTATTAGTTATGAATATTATTACTATTATTAATAATTAATTAATATTAATATTATTTTAATATAATTACTTAGGAATATTATTTTAATATTATTACTTAGGAATATTATTAATATTATTATTACTAGTATTTATTATCATTATTATTATTATTATTATTATTATTATTATTATTATTATTATTATTATTATTATTATTATTATTATCATTATTATTTTAATATAATTATTTATTGTATTAGTTGTTATTTATTATGTTAATATTATTAATTACTTTAATTTTTATCAATATTATTATATTATAATTATTTATTATTAATAACTACTATTTATTTATTATCATAATTAATTAATTAATAATAATATTTTAATATAATGTTTATTGGTATTAAATATTATTTTTATGTCAATATTATTATTAATTTCTAATAGTATTTATTATTATTATTATTATTATTATTATTATTATTATTATTATTATTATTATTATTTTAATATAATTATTTATTGTATTTATTGTTATTTATTATGTTAATATTATTAATGACTATATTTTTATCACTATTATTATATTACATTATTTATTATTAATAACTACTATTTATTTATTATCATAAATATTATTATTGTTTTATTATTATTAATTTTACTAGATAAAAATAAATAAAATAAATTTTCAGAAAAATAAATAAATTTGGCTAATCTCATATTCATAGGAATAGCTAATACCATGGGAGATGGGAGGAATTACTAATCCCATGTTCATGGTCGATGTGAGCAGTGAATTTTTTTCTACCAATTAATTATAATTTTAAAATCAAAATTTAAAAACAATACTCTCTCTGTCCCATTTAAAGTGTCCCCTTTTTTTTGGGCATGTGTATTTAGAAGATATGTATAAAGTAGTTAAATTGATAAAAAATGAGTAGGACCCATACTTTTTGAAGAAATAATTACTTCCTAAAATAGAATAAGATATTTGTAATGGGACAACCTAAAAAGGAAAGTGAGACATTTTAAATGGGACAGATGGAGTAATAATTTAAATAATAGTGTAATATTATTTGAATGGAGGTAATTGTTTATACTAAATATATTTCTTCTTCATTATATTTTAATATCTTACAAAAATAAAATAATAAGATTTACTTACAAATAACTAAACAATCAATCAATAATAGCTATAAAAATTAAAATAATAAGAAAAATTATAAGTGTTAATATTGTAAATGGTATTATCTTACAAAACTCAAATCTTGATTTTCTTGTACCCATTACAAATCAACAATTGAATCTAAAATTAATTCCAAATAAAACTTATTAGAATAAATTTAAATAAATAGTACTTGTGACTATTATAATAAGTTTATCATAATCTTTTTTTAAAAATTGATTGATCATTAATTTACATATAAAACTTTATTATTTGTATATATTTTTTATCTTATCAATGTAAAACAAATTTTAGAAAAAAGGAAAAAAGACTACAAAGTAGAGAAATAAAAAAGAAAATAAAATAAAGAGTACAAAATAGAGAAATAAAAGAAAAACGAAAAAGAAAAAGAAAGGAAAAGGAAAAGGAAGAAAAAGGAAAAGAAAGGGAAAAGGAAGAAAAAGGAAAAGAAAGGAAAAGGAAGAAAGAAAATATCTTGGAAAGGTTCGAACTCACGACCTTGGGTGTGAGCGAGATTCTTAACCAGTTACGCTACAACATATTTTAAAATTTTAAACAGATATATAATACTAATAGTATTTAAAAAAATTTGGGGCCCATGGGCCCCAGAACCAACGTAACTCTGCCTCATTCATGGTAATAGCATTCATTCGGAATGATGATTCCGACGTAAAAATCTTACTCAACCATCTGAATGAGAATGGGACGCAGAAATCACCATTCCATTCATGCATACTGGTAAGACCTAAATGTATGTATATGTCGTCTGTAAATTAAATAAATTTCTATACAGGTGCTGTGATCATTTTCCAATTATATCCTCTATTTTTCCGTAAATTTAATTTCTATACAAATGGTTGCGACATTAATGTTAAGCTCCTCTTTTTATTTTTTGTTATCTTAATTGGTACCCTATACTTTAATAATCAAGTACTGTATTAGCATAGTATTCGATCATTAATATAAGTACTAATTATTAATCTGAGTAATGTACTTAGGGGGTGTTTACTTTGCATGATTAGCATTTTGAATGATTGATTATTTGATGAATTAAATATGTGATAAGATAATTTTTATCTATCAATCCTTTGTTTACTACAAAGTATTAGTGAATGATTAAAATTGAGATAAGTAATTCTCCATTTATTTGTAGGATTATTTCAATCCTACCTATATTGGTTGGATTATAATTAATAGAGAACAATTCAAAGGATTAAAATAATCCCGGGCTTTGGGATATCCTCAAATGTTAATCCTTCAATGTAAACACTTGATTAGGTTGGATTAATTTTATCTATCCAACCTAATCATGGCAAGTAAACACCCCCTTAGTGATCATATATAATGCAGACGCGCGCAAATTTTACTATTTTGGGTGAGATAATTTCATAATTTGGCAGGGGCGGATCTAGGTGGTAGCTCCACCGGGCTCCAGCCCAGTGCAACCCCCAAACTTTTTCTTCCGTTTATGTATTATATTAAGCTCAATTCAAAATTAGTCCAGTCCAAAATAATTAAAAAATTAAAACAAAATTGTTATTGTTGAATTTTCTTATATTTTTGACCCATGAGAATGTTATAAGAATAAAAAGGGTCAACCATCATTTTTGAAGGGAGAAATTGAAGTAGCCAAAACAGAAAAATTGTAGCCTTTTTTCCTCTCGGATTTTCGATGTGACTTCGGAAAAATTCGTTTCTGCTCTCGGATTTTCATTTGCATCGCTCAAGTGTTTGTTGATATTGCTCTCGCCCATTCAAGTGTCAAAGTTCAAGTTCAATCGCACCAAATTTTGTCGATGGTTTGGTTGATGGATTCCCTAAAGTTTACGTTAAAGAAGAGTTTATATTGAAAGAAATTTTATTAAAATATAAATATAAACTCAATTATTGATGGATTTTGTATATGAAATCTCAAGACAACTTATGAAAACATAGAAATATTTTAGCATTTATGATATTTAATCTCCAAGTATTTATTTTCATTCACCCCATCATCAACTTACGGATCCGCGCGACGGTGGGAAAAGTATACGTACATAAATCATATCACGTCGGGTAAAAGAAAAACGTGATTTATAATTTGTTATGTCTCACTAAAAAATGGTGACAATAAAATTGTGGAATTAATCTTAACTTGTCGTAATATGTGATTCATTAGTTTATGCTATTCTAATGGTCCTTCATGACTTGATTTGTTCTGTCTTCTCGGTAAGATGTGATTCATTATAATATTGGTGCGTACTTGCAAAATTTTGATTTTGATTGGGATGTATGGTAACATTTAAATATTTCACCAAATCTTTTTTGATCCACAGTAACTACAAAAGTGGATAAAGTTTAATATGCACTATTATATACTATTACAGGAGGGATTATATAATATAAGCTTATAAGCTTTAGGTAGCATGTAATACTTAATTTTATCTATCATATGTCACTTATTTAGTGTGTCTACATGAACACATGATGATCCAAATTCGATACTATATTTACCTAAAAACACGATTACTAACTTACGTGTCTACAATGTGTTAGTATGACAAGAAAAATACTACATATATATTATTTTGAACAAAAATAATAAAACTCCCAACAACCCCTGCTTTAGATTGACATAATAAATCACACTCTGATAATCAAGTAGTAGGTAATCATTAGGTACCTAAATGAGTTTTGGTATATTGATATCTATATATTCTCTTTGTTTTTTCTTTGATTTTTTTTAAATTATATAGGTAGAAATAGAATGCAAGTTAAAATACCATATTAAATGAAGTATGGTACTCAATTTCAAAAGATCAAAAAAAAGAAAGAGATAATGTGCAAATATGCTCTTAAAGTTTATAGTGTAGAATAAAAATACCCATAAAGTAAGTTTATGTACACAAATATCTTTAACGTTAAATAAAAAATGCAAAAATATCCTTTAAGTTAAATAAACGATCCAAATAATTAAAAAGATTAAATCGTGTTTAAAAGTTTTCAAATTTAAAATAACACTCACATATATATATACAAAATAATTATATATAATTCAACGTGCTACATGTAATATTATAAAATGACAAATTCCTTCCGATATATAAAATTTAAATTGACAAATATTAACAAATAATTGTAGTTTTAATTATAACACAATATACATACATTTAATTATAGAATAAATGTAATCATATGAAAATATAGTTTAAAATAAAATTTATAAAGTTGAAAACTACTGGATATAAATTATAGAAGCATATATGAAAGAAAGATGATTATAATTAGACCATTATAATTTTCTAGGATATTAAATTTCATATTTTTGTCATTTAATAATGTTTAAGGTGGATTTGCATTATTTATTTAACATCAAGAGCATTTTCGTACCTAAGCTTACTTTATGGGTGTTTTGTTTTGCACTATAAATGTTAAGGGATATTTGCACCTTATCCCAAAAAGAAACCACACTTATCCAAATTTGCTTATTTCCATTAATAAAGTTGAATATAACTTGAGAAGCATTTATCCCCACCTCTACTCACCTTTCTTTATCAACTCCATCGTCTAGAACTGTGCAAAAAAACATGGCCTTTTCGACCATACTCCAATCTTGAGACTTCTCTATGTTTTCTTTTATACACAAACCGAATTATGACCACAATCTCAACAGAATACAGTTGATAAGCAGAATTGATTTTTGAAAACATGCTCACAGCTATGTCGAAGTTGTTCATCTGAGGCCTAACCTGAAATCCATGGAGCGACCAATGAAGGAAGGATAGAAGGCGTTGATGAAGCGACGAGAAGGAGCGCCGTGAGGCTCTCCATCACCGTTCTTCCTCCTCGAAGCTTCACTCCTTATCAATGACTTCGGATCAAAAATTGAGGAACTGAACGAAGCATCAGCGAGTGACACAGGGTGGCCAACTGCACCATCTTGATGTGGTGGCGGGAACTTCTCGCTCTGGCTCTTCCCTTTCCCGTCAGACATTACTCTCAGCCTCTGCACCATATAAAAAAGCATCGTAACTAATATGCATATAGACTATTCCACCACGTACTTTGATAGACTGAACAATTTTGAGCTTGTTTGATCGTCTAATCCTTCAAATATTCGATCATATGTAATGTCTATCTAATCTATCACCCAAAGTAGATGTCCTTTTATTTCTCAAGAATAAAATGAAGAATTTCTAGTGTGATGGTGAAATTAAATTAGAAAGTGGTGACATACGTCTAGATTTGTTTGAGTTCTGCATTGGCTTCTGGAGCTGGGATTGCACGGATGACCTTGTTGTGTACACGAGTTCTTCTATGACCGTCAGTGACGTGAGATTTTCTACCTAAACCGCGTTGCCTGCACAGGTAGAAGATAACGTAACAACTTGGAATTTAATTTTGGTGGCACAATTATCAAAGAATGAAGAAGTAACACACCTTCTGGCTTCCTCATCTCTCAATTTTAGATCCATTTCCTTGCTAGGAGGAAATTTTGGTAAACTTGATGGTTCACAGGCACATGGTTCAGTTGTAAAAAACTGGCCAAAACAGCATATCAAAATTGGGTTAACGCTCAAAATAGTCAGCAGCAAACGACTTTGAAGCAACGGGTTTTCCTTGGACACACGGAATTGAATGTTGCTTACCCTACTATTCAATGCTGCAGCAGCGGTGCCTCGTGCAGGAGGATCAATTGCAAGCAGGGTTTCTATCAGAGTGAGAGAAGACGGTGGGAAATCCTTAAACGTCTCCTTTATGCAACATTTATAAGGCTGCTGGGGTTTATAAAGAGTCGCATTGGGCAACCTCGATTTCTTCAGAATTCTTCAGGAGGAGAGCCACATAACTTGAATATCTTGTGTAGCTGCTCGACCTAAGGAGCGAAAGAATCCAAAACCTTGAGATATATAACACTATCTGTTGTTTCTATTAATGTCTAACAAGAAAATAAAAGAACTAACAGCTTCAAACAGAAGAAAAAGGAAAAGAAATAACCTAAATAAAGTTACCTCTGTTCGTCCCGTAGTATTGGCTTTCCAGAGAGGAGCTCCGCGAGAATACAGCCAGCACTCCACAAATCGACACCAACGCCATAGTAAGTGGCGCCTAGCAAAAGCTCAGGAGGCGATACCAGAGGGTGACGACACGGCTTGTCATTGATTTCCTGCTTTGGGATTGAAAAAGAAGCAAGACCAAAATCGGCTATTTTAGTATTCCTTCTTTGTCAATTAGTAGATTGGAGCACTTGATATCTCGATGCAAGACACCGTTGCTGTGGCAATGCTCCAAACCAGAGATCAGTTGTTTCATATAGCATTTGACCTGCATGATGAGAAGTGAATGATGACTAACTACTATGATTATACAGGAGTGCTGCATGACTCTGTGTTCAACGCAAGAGAATAGAGAATGATAAAATCAGATGATCATTATAAGTACATATACGGGTTCATTAAGATTAAGCTCTGGATTTTAGAAATTTATCATCAGCGCCAAATATCAAATGCATGACTAGCAATGCTGTCAAATTCAGCGTGGGATATTTTATCTGAAGGCAAAATAAATAACAGAATAAGTACATAGCAACTCCTTAATAAAAACAGAAAGCAGGGAAAAAAAGTGTTAGATGCATCCCCATAAAAAAAAAAAGATCAAAGAGACTTTTACTTGTAATAAGTAGGAAAAAGCTGTTCACTTGTAGCTTGGCAAAGATAAAGTAGTTAAATCTACTGTCGAATAACTAATGAGAAACTTGATTGTTGATAACAACGGCCTTCATTGTTCGTGTTCAAAGATCATGCTATATCTATCATCAGCATCCAAAACGAACAAATACGAGATAACATGAGAGAACCAAGCCTGATTGAACATCTCAAGTAGATAAAACTACCAATACTTATTTACCTGAGCCTCAGTGAACTTGGCAGTTTGAACAGCAGCAAGGCCAGCAAGATCATGCTCCATGTACTCGAAAACAAGGTAAAGGCTGCTTGACATCCGCGAGATAACAAGACCTTCGAGCTTGATCACATTGGGATGATTTAGCCGTCGCAACACAAGTATCTCTCTTGCCATGAATCTCACAGCTTCCGCCTCAAAGTTATCCAACCTCACTTTCTTCAGCGCCACCACCTTCCCGCTCATCAAATCCCTAGCTTTATACACATTGCTATACGTTCCTTGCCCAATCTGTGCAACATTCCCCCGCCCCCAAAATTCAAAATATTTGTTCAAAATTTCACACATTACTATACTACAAAAAAAGCACAATGATTAGCAGTTTATAAGGTGTATATACACTTTCTGCAATGCAATGCTCAGAATGTTTGTACATAACGCCTAGAAAGTAGTACTTTACGCAGACGCATGATAAAGGTAGTACCTTTACAATCAGCAAAAAGGGTGGCTTTACAATTACAAACATACGGATTATTACAAGACCAAGCGGAAACTCAGCAACAAACAAATTAACGCCGTGAATTGATTACCTTGTCAAGTTTCTCGAAGGTGTTAGCCCGCCGGGGTTTCCACCCCTTGATCTCGTCTCCGGCGACGGCGACAAGCCACTGCGGCCACGCTTCCGCTCCGGTGGCGGACACGCCTATACTCAGCCTGAATTCCGGAACCGCTGCCGGAACGCTCCGCTGTCCATCACCGGCAGCAGGAGCCTCTTTGATCTTCACGTCGTTCTGCACCGTCACGGCGGCGGATTCTGAGTCATGCCGTCTATCATTTTCCCGCTTCCGACAACCTACACTCCAGCCTGTGGCTCTTTTCCTAGAACACACCCCATAATCGAGCTCTCCTACCTTCTTGTCTGAAATGTCAGCTTCCCATTGCGTCTGAAAAATTCAAAATTGTGAAAAAGAAGTGATCTTTTTTGGATGGAATGAGTAGCACTGCATTTATTGCTCCGTCAGCGAGTTGGTGTGTGTGATTAACTGATGTAAAAATTAGGCCGGATTCAACACAGGTGAAAAAATCATTTAGTCCGACCAATTATTGAAGGAAAACAAAAACCAGAGAAGTTGAAAACCAGGGTGCTCAACAGAAGGAAAAAACAAATGGAGAAAGAAATGACTAGTTTATTATACTGGGCTGTGCATTCATTGCTCTGTGTTTGCGCGTGTGGAAATTGAGCTCCACTTCACCATTTACTCAGGTAAAAAATTTAATTGAATATTGCACCAAAAGTATAAGTAACAGAATGTGCAGAGAGAGAGAGAGAGAGGTATAGAATATACAAAAATTGATAGTGAGTCGGCGGGGGCGGGGGCGGGGGCGGGGGCAGGGGCCGGGGTGGGGGAGACAATGAAAGAATTTTGGTATTATTCTTCTGCTTGGAAATATCAGTTGCTGGCGTAAGTAGGAAATTATTTTCTTTTCTTTTCTTTTTCTTCTAAATAGGGAATTAAAATGTTTTGGTAAATACAAACAAGAATTTAAGAAATTACTCCAAACCATCCAAGTTCTTTGTTTTATTCTTTTTCTTTCTTTACACATAACAAATTCTGGTCAAATACAGGCAACCGATTGTCTAGAATGTGCTATAGAAAAGACATGTTCAATATGCTGAATATTTTTCTCTTGTACATATTGTTACGATTTAATTTCTAGTGAAAAAAAAAAGAAACGCATACAAGATTCATATTATTAATTGTTCAAATTTGAAATAGAAGGAGTACAACTTGTAGACTGTGCAATTGCGTGGCGCCTAGGCTGGCCCCTGCTATTGAAATTATATTCGTTCAATTTCTCCTCATTCTGTTTTTTGTTTACTTGTTTTCCTAATTCAACTGTATTTACATTTCTGTTTTCTTGGGGTTTAAAATAATAGATACCCTCTGTTAGCTTATTTTATTTTTAATTTCAGCTATATATTTAATCTTTTGAGTTTATATTATTCATCATATTCTACTTGTTTATGAGCTATTTAATCTTTCGAGTTTATATTATTAATCATATTCTACTTGTTTTTGTGTTTGCTGATTGATAATCTTAGAAATACGGGAACAAGATGAGTTAAGAAAATCACAACAAGGACCTCTAGATAGATTTATATATTATTCAAAGTGTATATGTAGATCCGCATGAAAACTTGAATCAGTCAAATGAAAATTTCATTCATGAAAATGAGAATGATGGGAGTGATCCTATTAATGCGCCAAATGCATCTAATTATTGAAAATCTTTGTGTGGTAAAGAACAAACTATTCCTCATTTTGATATTTATGATCTTAGAAATTGGAAAAATTTTGATAACAAATCTAGAGACATTTTCGTTTTAAAGGGCCCAATAAGAAAAAAATGATCGTGATTTTTCTCTGGATACAAATTCTAGACATTTTTCATATGCATATTATTTTATAAAACTTAACAATAGTGAAATTAGTGATAAAAAGTGGTTAGTTTATTTCAAACATGTTAATAAAGTATATTGTTTTTGTTGTAAATTGTTCAAATCAGTTTAGTAATGCAAGATGCAAGTATCTTAGCAAATGAAGGATTAAGTGATTGGAAACATCTTTAACAAAAGACTAAAACAATATGAATTTAGTGATGAACATATGTCTAATATGAATACTCGGAAAGAATTGAGAGCAAGATTGAATAAAAATGAAGCAATTGATAATTCCTTGCAAGACGATATTATGAAAGAAAAATAGCGTTGGAGACAATTTTACATAGAATATTTTCTATTATCAAATGTCTTGCTAAGCATAATCTTGCTAAGAAAAATAGCGTTGGAGACAAAAAATAATCCCACCCTCGGTCACCCCCTCCCTATAGGGGAGGAGTTAGTTCATTTTAATTCATTTATACCCTCATTTCATCTCACATTCAAGAACACCCAAGTTTTAGAGAGATAATCTCAAATCATACCCAACGGCACATCGGTAATTTTTTTTCAGATTCTGTGAAGATCTCCAGCTATACACATGTAGAGTCAACAAGTCAAGCTTATTTCGTATGAGTTCAGAAAATTCTCAAATATGATGAGAGCAGAACAACCCAATGGTGGTCTGTAATTATCTTTGTCAAAGAATACAACGACCGGTGCCAACGGTTTGTTTTGGCCGGCGTAGCTTCTACTTGACTCACAAGATTTACTTGGACAGGACTTCAAGACGTAGCTAATGCGGCGTCGAGGGCGCTTTGTGCAATCACACCCAGGCTTCGCCCTCCTTCATTCATGCCCATCAATAATTGCAACTTTTTTACATCTTAATTTATATTTATATAATGCCAATATAATTTATGCAGCTCTACACATTCTTTGATCCATCACAGATTGTCTGTCTCCACAATCAAGAATCTTCAGGAAATTGAGAGATGTTATATATACATACATTCATATATTTAATATATATAAATGAATTAATATGCGACACAATATTTTATCGCATCAAATTGTATTATCATTAAAAAGAGTCATGCTTGCATAGATAAGCATTTTCTCTATACTCCTTTTAAGAAAGACTAGAAAAGCATTATCATTGATCCTTAAATTAATAGTTCTGGATTCAAGAATCCACATATAGTAATTATGATATGAATGTGGTCCTATTTAAGCATGCCAAGTATTACAAAGGTCTCATCTGCATACAAATATACAGACTCATATGCATGTTATTGAGAAGGCTAGCTAATCATTTTAGCAACTAAGTTTCAATTGCTTTGAAGTACCATTAATCATGTCAGTAGGGTGGGTCATACATATAATTACTCGAACAATGAATTTCTTTCCTTGGCAGAAAATTTGGGATCAAAATTTTGATGATGATTTCTCCTTTTCAGGGCCATGGCGGTTTTCAAATTGAGTTGGGACGTTCACATGTGTGTATATTGATATTTTTCTTCAATGTAAATAATAATTTTATTTGATCTAAATGATACTAGCTAAGTACATGATAAAAAAATTAAATGATATTTTTATGTAGAATAATTGACACTTGAGTTTATTTGTGTTTCAAATTATATTTACAAAGGTTATACGCAGTATATTAGTCACGTTCGAAGGGAAGTCTAGATTATAATTAAAACAGTGGTATTAAATTACAAGTTTTTGTTTTGACATATAAGTTGCTTTGGATCTTAGGCTCTTTGCTGTATATGATTGTTAAATATATATAATGTGTTCGTAGAAATAATAAGAAAATTTAGACCAATGATATTTGATCACGTAATTCCCACATTAACAATATGACTTCCTTATAGTAATGATGACATTGCCATGTTGAAGTTTTTATGCATTGTGAAATATTAATACTATGTTTCGGAACACTAATAATAATAATAATAATACTTACACAATCAATAGTAAGATATAGCGCACCCTGATTTGATTGATATGTTTGTATTAGGACGTTACCTTTTCAAATGAAATAGAAGTTTCAAAAGTCGCTTTCTTTACTCGATTTCATTTCTATACGATTAAGAAAATTGAATACGTGTCTGCACACAATTAACGATCAAATAACTAAAAGAAATTAAATTTGCATTCGGCCTCAGACAATAATTCTAGAATTCCAATATGGGTGGATACATATTTGTTGGGCCAAGTCATAAATAATGACGTTCTCTTTTTTATTCTAATTAAATGGAGTTTATTAATTAGAATGCCACTTGCTAGTGTACATATAACATTTTTTTTCAATTTCACGTTTTGTAGAAAATTCTTATTTTGGTGTATTTTCTTATTCATATATTTTGAAATTTTAGTTTTTATCATATAATGGGGTCATATTTGATATTGTCTCTTTATCATGCACGTTCTAAAGAAAATGTATGCATCATGATCATTGATCAACTAGGTCAAAATGAATATTTTTCTACGAAGAGAAGTTTGGTATTGTGAGAAAATCCCACTATTCTAATTTATATTTCCCAAACTTGTCCGGCATTCACATTGATACTGATATCTTTTTTTCATACTGAAATAACACACTAACTTAATCTACGTGAATAATAATTAACATTTAAAAAAAAATTTGAATCGTAAAATATTAGAAAACCCGTTAACATGTGGAACTTTTAAATGCAAGTTTGTTCTCCCTACAATTATTTTCTTAATTATTAAATGCGAAACATACACTGGAAAATTATGAGTTTATAATTATGATGGGTGGAAGCCCAAAAAAATCTTGATGGGTAGTGGAGCCATTTGAATTTTTTTCATAGCTTTTAATACTGAAATAGTCAATATTTTTCCATGCATGCGCTGAAAAACGAAGCATTTTAATTAATTTTGGACTTGTCCCAGTATTGGAGGACTTGACTGGAATGGATGGATGAGTATTAACAATTGACTGCAGAGAGCTTTAACTAATGTAATGCCAATTTTAATCAGGTGAGTTTATATCCAACAGCATAAAATTCTATGTCAAAATAATTTTGTAGTGTAAAAAAACAGTGAACTCAACGACCATTCGTAGTTGAGAGAGTTGAAAATTTGAAGTCTGACATTAATGGTAGTGGCCGAAGTCAATTATTAGAATTGTTAGAGTTCTGTCTATTCATAGTTCTTAATAGCTGTTTGCTCAAACTATTACTCCATCCATTTTATAAATATCATCTTTTTACCTTTTTCATGATTTTTAATAAGTATTTTAGTTTACAATTTGAGGTTAAAATTTTGATATACTTTTTGTTTTACCTTGATTTATACTTTTAGAATTTGATAATTAATCGTGTGTGTATTTATCATGATAATTAATAAAATTATAAAAATAAATATCTCTATTTCCTTAGTATATGTAATTTGACGAATAAAAATATATACTTATAAAAACAGGAAATTATGTGTTAATGGATTATATTTATTATATACATATATATTGTAGTAATTAACTTGTTAATGAGTATTTAATATCTTTTTATGTAAATATTAGTGTATTAGGAAAATGAAACTGAGCGATGTTGTAATTAACTATTATATTTCTTATTATGTAAATCATTAGGACATTGATGGTTTTGATTGCTTATTACCTTGCAAAAAAAGATATGCATTTGTAAATATTATTAATGGAGCTATTATGAAACAATTTAGAATTCATACACTACAAAAATTCAACCGAACACCGATGGAAAAATCCTTCGTTAAATCACAAAATTTTGTCGGTGATCTCTATCACCGACGGATCTACGACGGGCATCACCACCTGTTAAAACAAACATGCGGTGAGTACAAAGACTCGGTGGACTTATGCCAAAAACATATCATAACTTTGAATTACTGCCCGTCAAGTAACACACGAGGTTTTATTTGAAAATGCTTGTGCTTACTAACCATTTTCTGTCATTTCCATAAACTTTATCGGGCGGATATATTTCCTATTGTATGATTCATATCCCATCTCATATTGCGCCGTAGAAGGAGGCCTCATTCCACGGACGACGTGATCGACCGACAAACCTTTAAACTGACTACGAATCACCAATGGCGGGTGAGCAAACCTTTCAACAAATACAGGTTACCTTAGTGTACGTTAATCCTTGCTAGAATTCTCCATCTAGCATAAGATCCGAATTGATTAAACTTACGTTGGCAAACCAGACGATAGGATCCATACATAAAACATAAACATTTTGGGCGATTAAATAATAGATCGTCAAAGACATCATAAATAAAATATTTGTCATTTCATTTTATCCTGAGGAGAAAAGGCCCACGGTATATTCGCTTCTCAAAGCGTTTCTCTTCTTATTTGACTTTCACTTTCGTGCTCCACCTTTACGTGAAACTAATTCGATGCGTCGGTCGCATTTTGAAGATCGTCAAAATCTAATACAACTTGATAACTTTTAAATATTTTTAAGATTTATTAATTAAATATAAACCTTCTAAAGCCTTCATATCTTTTTAACAAATTTAGTACGTCTTTTCATCGAATATTCTAACTTATAACTTCCGTTTTCAATGGAGGCGAAACCTTGCTTGAGACCACATACTAATAAATTAGGTCATCATTGAACTCATATTAACATTTTTCGATAAAATGATTTCAATTATGAAATCGATTCTTATAAAGAGATATTCTTATATCTCTAATCGTCTCACACATCTTAGTATATCTATTCAAAGAAACTCATATTTATACTAGGCGTAACTCACGTCGTTAAACATAACTTCACTCACGCATACTTATACTATACATTCATATCTTCACCAAGTCATTTTCAACTTCAAAACATGCATTTCTCAATATTCTTATTTAGAACTATTAACTTACATAGATACTCAAATTCTAATGTATTACTAATCACATTCTCATAAGTCTCGATTTTTTACTTTACAATCAATCATGTCCAAATGCACACATATAAATGAAACTAACAAGCATAACACTTATATTTCAAAATCTTACGTTACTTAACAAAGCGTTTCACGTAAAATATTATACCTCATTTAAAAATCACATAAATTCATAGCATATCTAAAACATATTTTGGGACTAAATATGTGATCATATTTAATAAAATAAATTTGAAACTCTAACTTCCCTTTTTTTTTATTTTGGGTCCTTTTGTATAACTATTTAACCAAAACTTAACTATAGAATTCCTATAAATTCACATAACACACTATATTAACATAGGATCAATAATATCAAATAACATTAGACAAAGAAAAATTTGAGGTCAAAACCACACACTTTGAAGTTTTTGAAAATTTTGACAATTCAATTAAACAATTTTCAAAAATTCTAATTAATTCATACACACATTATCATCATCATACATCAACAATATATCATCGTTACAAAATCACACATCAATATATCATACCCTATAGTTTTTAAATTTTTTATGAAATAATATCCAATATTTTCCAAAATTATGAATTAATTCATACATGCTTAAGCAATACTAACTATTATCAATTCATGCTCAAAACAACAATCAAAATTCATTATCACCAACATATAATTCTCATATAATAAGAAAAATTTTAACATGCTCAACTTTCTACCAAATTCATAATACATGCTTATAAACATCATATAAACATATTTAATTAACAACTTAAACATTTAACAAAGTTTCTCAAATTTCATATGAAATAACAAAGCACATAACTTAAATTTTCATGGATGAAATTCTAATATTTTGCATATATAAGAAGCTTACAATTTTAACCTTTTAATCGGAATCGATCCCGAAAGAAAAGCGTTTTTCTAACTTAAGATTGAGAGAGAAATTGAAAACTCTTCTTCTCTTTTTCTCTCAAACTCTCAACACTTTCAAAATGAAATGGAGATGATTTTATTTTTTGATGATATAAGACATTAATAACACTTTAGGAAAAAAAAAAAGTCAACAATATACTACTTTCTTATCTCTTAAAATCCTAAACTGTCACTACCAAACAAAATCACTTATCACTTTATTAAATAATCATCTTATCTTATACATAAATTAAATACCTATCCTTTCAAAATAATTAACTATCACTTTCACACAATTTGAATTTTTCTTCCTTTCACACTTATGTAATTTTCACCACTTATGACAAAATAACACTTATCACTTCTTTCATTATTAAATATCTTATCTATCATTAATAACAATACTATTATCATAATAATTATACATCATTATCATCAAAGAATGGAATTTTCTTCTTTTCACACCTAACGATATTTTCGGTGACTATGTGACAAATATATTACATATCTTATTTTTTCCATTGAATAGTAACATGATATAATATAGAGTCAAAGATGATGAAATAAATCATTAAGAAAATAAATAAGAACAATTCTATATCCCGAGATGACATTTTTGAACCATAGCTAGAAAATAAGAATAAATTATCAATCTTCATTCCTTTAATAAATAAATTATTTTAATGAAGGATTACATAAAAAAATGCTCTTGTTTCATAAAATAATCACAGGACTTTCTATATTGTAATTCTTTAAACGTTATACTAAATTTTTTATTAAGTCTCAAAAGCGTTGATAGTAAAGTCGTAATATTCCTTATTCATTCTTCGTTAATAAAGAATTAAATTCTAAGCTTAGTCTTAGAAAATAACGTAAGACTAACTATCAAATTTAATCGACGTTGAAATACACTCTCGAAGGATTAATATATATATTCCTTAATTTACAAATTGTTTAAGGATATAATATAAAAATTCTCGTATTATGGATAATCGAAATTGAGCTTCGTTAAATTACTATTTTGATTATCGAAACAAAACCCTAATTAACGACTTATATTATCGTCACTTAGTTTTAAAACTTTGGGATATTACAGACGGATAAAATCTGACAGTGTTAAACACGTCGATAATTTTTGTACCGACGGTGTATCCGTCGTCTACCTACATCACCAACATCGTCAAAACTGTCGGTGGAGTTACCTACGGAAAAAGCCGTCAGTAATCAGTCGGTATTTTAGTTTATTTGGGGGTCCTATTATAGATTACATATTTTAATTTCAATATTCAACAAAAAATATTAACAAAAATCAATGCAACATTCAAAATAAACTTATAATAAAACTAATGTTTGCAACATTCAAATACAATTTTGGATAATATTAATACAATAAAGTGGTGTTTACTTTTGCATGATTAGGTTGGATAGATAAAATTAATCCAACCTAATCAAGTGTTTACACAATGATTAATATTTGAGGATATCCCAAAGCCGGGATTATTTTAATCATTTGAATTGTTCTTCATTAATTTTAATCCAACCAATATAGGTAGGATTAAAATAATCCTCCAAATAAAGGGCCTTTGTAGTAAACAAAGTTGATAGATAAAATTATCTTATCACACATTTAATCCATCAAATAGTCAATCCTTTAAAATGTTAATCATGAAAAGTAAACACCCCTAAGAAATTAAGTTCTTCATCATCTATTTTTCTAAAACAACTTTAGAAAAATCTTAAGGATATAGTTATAGTTATTTACTACTTGCACGTCTTGATCATTTCGAAGGACTTTTCTTCAATGTTCATTGCACCATAATGAATGAAATATGTAGAAGGATGATGCACGTCCGTACAAGCTCAATGATGCTACCGGATCACTAATTTGTAAAGCAACATACTCAATTTTTCCAATGATGTTTTGCCTCCTCGAGAACTTTTTTCAATGATACTTTTGCTTCTTGAGATCATTTCCATTTGTATCCATGCTTGAACACGAAAATTTAACTCCTAAATTATGAAATAAAGAGACACAAATACAACTATATAAATTGCATCTTACTTCTTACAGCTAATGATGAATTGTCACCAATCATCTTTATCTTTCATTCAATATTGTAGTATCACATACATATTACATTTTCTAAAAGATTAAGGATGATTAAATCACTTACTAAACAACACATATAAATGCATGATGTTACATAAAAAGAAAGGTATAGCATCATTAAAAGCATGCGACGGAAGAGGAATGAGAGAGACAAGTTAAATATTAAAACAACATAAAAATAAAGGCAAGATTTCACAAAAGCAAATAAAAGCCAAGGCAAGATTTCACAAAAACAATGCTTACTAGCTACGATTTGATCTCAAGTGGGGTTGCAAGAACTCATCCTTAATATCAATGTGACATATATGTGTACCGACATAATCATGTACAACATTTCATACATTTATAAATTGTTTTAGAGTCGGACAAATCAACTTTAAAGAGCATGGTGAAAATAAAGTCAAACATTTGTATCATCATACTTGATATATTCACCATAACTAATTCATATCATTACGAAATGGAGTGAACATTATGTTGCGAGTGGATGTAAAAGTGTTTTGTAATCAATTTTAATCAATTCAATGAAATAGTATTATATTTCATTGCCTCTCAAATATATACCACATAATATAGTACAATGTCTTCTGCATATCAAAGTAATAATATTCTTTTAAAGTTAATTCCTTTATTCAAAATATCCAAAAAAATCATATAGATCGAATACGGTTATCTTACGTTCCTTTATTCTAATAATAAAACACAAAAATTTAGCAGTTAAGACACTGTTTTTTTTCCTCGTAAGCATACAAAACTAAAAATGCATAATGCATCTAGGATAGAGATACCACAGGAGAATAATGCAGACAAACATGGGAAAATAACGCGCCTCTCAAATTCGAAACACAAAGTTATCGATGAACTATTGCGACCCTAGGAGCAAGAAAAAGTGAATCTTCATTGAGAAGTAATTTGCAATTAAGTTAGTCATCTCATTTATGTATTTGTCTATTCATGTTCTCTATGAAGAGTCATATCTCGTTTAATGTTGGTTCATGTATTGGCTAGATTCATGTTTAGAGGTATCTATAAATACCTTGTAATCCCTATCATTTTATCAAGTAAGCCAAATACATTCATATCCATATTTTTCTCTGCATATCTAAAGTGTAGCAACACCACTATCATCCACCTTCCATATCCAACAAATTGTGGTATCGAGAGCCTTATTCTCAAACATGGCATCAAGCATTTCCATGTTTTCTTATACTCCAAATCAGTCCCAATCTTGAAGGAGAGCACTTCGATTATTGGAGCAGCCAAATGGAGACAATTTTTGTCTCAAGATCTATGGGAAGTTGTGGAAGATGGTTTTAAGAACCACATAGCGACAAGTGATGATGAAGCATGGACGAAGTTCAACAAACCAACTTCAAGAAGAATGTGAAGAAGATGCAAGTGCCCTGATTCATTCAACAAGGATTGAGCAAATCCATATATCCAGGGTTCATGGTGTCAGCGAGCGAAGAAGCTTGGAATATATTGAAGGAAGGATTTCACGGCAATGATAAGATAACTTCTATAAAGCTACAATCTCTTTGGAGAGACTTTGATAACTTATCAAAGAAAGATAGTGAGGTTATGCAAATCTATCTCCCTCGAGTTGCCGAAATAGTGAATCAAATTAGAAGTCTCGGAGATATAATTGATGAAAGAAAAGTTGTGCAAAAGGTTCTTGAAGTCTTCCTCAAAATATGATTATATTCTGTGCCATTGAAGTCTAAGGATCTATCATCATATACATTACATGATCTCACATTTCTGCAAGTGCATGAAGAAAGGATTAGCGGTCTTCAAATCAGCCTCTAGAGCGAGGCATTTGGGTCGATGAATTTTTCGAACTCAAATTCAAAACATCAACAAGGAGAGGTCGGCTTTCCCAAAGCAAAGGAGAAAAAGCGAGATCGTTCCAAGGAAAATGTGGAAACCAAGAGAATCACTCAAGGAACTACTGGTCTCTTTTGCAAAATTGCGGGAAGATTTAATCATAACACAAATGAGTGTTATTTCAAGTGCAAAAATGCAAAATCAAATCATTCGCGGAGGAATGCTATCACGAGGAAAAAATGGCGAGAGCAATGAAGCACATCTTTCCAAAGATGAGAGAACAACTCTTTTTCTTGTATGGCATGAACATCGATCGCGGAAGTGGTATTTGGATAGCGGTGTAGCGGATCACATGAATGAAGCAGAAATTTTTGTGGAGCTCGATCGAGATTTGACTCTGAGTAAAGCTTGGTGATGGGAAGACTCGTATTTGTGAAGGAAAGAGCACCATCATCGTCGTCCACGAAGGGAGGTAACAAAAAAAATCCATAAATGACGTGCTTTATGTACCCGATCTCACGAGCAACCTCCTAAGTGTCGGAGCGGCTGTACTGAAGAGATTACTCGATTGTTGTTGATAATGAGCTGCAAACATAGTTGACAAGAAGAATAATTGCACCATTGCATCGGTGCGATGAGCTCAAATAGGGTGTTTCCCATGTTCATGCCTCTCGAAGAAAATATTGCCTATCTGGTGAAAACATTGATCGATCTCAAATTTGGCATTTGAGATATGGCCATCTTAATTGGGCGGGCTGCAACTTCTCAAGAAAAAGAATATGGTGATTGGCCTTCCGGAGCTTGAAGCAAAAACTCAAGTTTGTGAAGGATGTATCTATGGAAAGATGCATCTATGGAGAGATGCATCGATTTCCATTCCGAGAGACTTCTGGAGAGCTAACTGACCGTTGGAACTCATTCATGCCGATATTTGGGGTCCTTCCAGAACCTTATCTCTAGGAAGCAAAAGGTATTTTATCTTGTCCGTTGATGATTTTACAAGGATGATGTGGGTTTATTTTCTCAACGAAAAAATCCGAAGCTTTCTCGCATTTCTCAAGTTTAAAGTCCTTGTGGAGAAGCAAGTCGATTACGGATCAGAACACTTGAACGGATCGTGGAGGTGAGTTTTTATACACACCATTCATGGAGTATTGCAAGAATAATGGCATTGAGGCAGCTCACCATTCGGAGAGTCCCAAACAAAATAGAGTCGCCGAAGCGGAAGAATCGCGATCGATCGAGATGGCGAGAAGCATGATCATTGGCAAATCTCACCCAAAATATTTTGGGCTGAAGCATTCATACAACATCACACATTACGAATCGATGTCCAATGAAGGCGGTTCGAATCGAACTCCATTGAAGCTTGGCACAAGAAAAAGCCGTTGTCGATCAACGAAGGTTTTCGGCGACGCCGGATATTCGCATATCTCGTACTCAAATAGAGATTAATTTGATGAAAAAGCGAAGTTGATTTTGTTGGCTACGATGAGAATCGAAAGGATATCGTCTTTATAATCCTTTGACTTACAAGCTCGTAGTTGAAAGGCGTGATTTTGATGATGCGCATCATGGAGTTGGAAGGAGAATCCTCAAGCTTGTATCAATGAAGATTTTATGAATCTTCAAATGTTGATGAGGAAGTTGATCGTGCGGCGATCCACCTCAAGTCAGATTAGCCTTGAGGATCTCACGATCATGTTTCTAATTCAGAGTCAGATTCTCTAATGCGGAAGACTCGTTCATACGGAGCTCTGTAAATATCCGAACTTGCTCTCTTTCTTCGAACCTCAAAGCTTTGAAGTTGCGAAAATGAAAAGTTTGGAGAAAAGCAATGGAGGAAGAAATTTCCATGATAGAGAAGAACAAAACATGGGAGTTGGTGGACGGGCCGATGCACAAAGAGCGTCATTGGACTAAAATGGATCTCTGAAACAAAATACCATGAAGATGGAAGCATTCAAAAGCATAAGGCGAGACTTGTTGCTAAAGGATATTACATGCAGTAGGGGATTGATTTCACGAAACTTTTGCACCGGTTATTCGAATGGAAACTATCGTGTTGTTCTTACCCTTGCGGTACATCTGGGCTACAAGTGTTCAACTCGATGTCAAGTCGGCTTTTCTAAATGGAGAGCTTGAAGAGAGGTCTTTGTTGAGCGACCTCAAGGTTTTGGTCGAATGAAATGAAGAGGTGTATAAATCTCGAAAGCTCTTTATGGGCAAACAAGCTCCAGGCGTGGAAAAGCAAAATTGATGGATACTTTCTCAAAGATGGTTTCCATCAAAGTCCCGATGAGCCGTCTTTATATGTGAAAAACAAAACCATGATATTTTGATTGTTTGCATCTATGTAGATGATCTTATCTACATGGGTACTAACATGCGAGATGGTTGAAAATTTCAAGAAGAGGATGATGGAGGAATTCGAGATGACGGATTTGGGAATTATGAAATACTTTCTTGGTGTTCAAGTGAAGCGATCTGGAGGAGAGATATTTATATCTCAAGAAGTATATTGATGATCTCTTAAAGAAATTTCGCATGGAGAATTGCAATCGGTTTAGTCTCGGAGTGGCAATGAGCGGGCTGAAAAACGATGATGGTGTTGAAAAGGCGATGCCAACTATATCGAAGTCTTGTTGGATCACTCATCTACCTTCGAATACTGAGGCGGATATTGTTATTTATAAGTATGCTCTCAAGGTTCTTGAATGAACCAACTAAGCTTCATTTTGCGGCGACGAAAAGTCGTGAGATACTTGCAAGGAGCTTGAAAATGGGCATCAAATATGCAAAAGAAGGTGGTGGTAAGCTAATTGGCTATACAAGCGGTGATTGGAGAGCTCTTTGGAGATCGAAAAGAGCACTTGGACTACTATTACGTCTTGGAACTAATGTGGTTTCGTTGAGCTCGAAGAAGCAAAAAGTCGGTGGCGTTATCGTGCTTGAGCGGAGTACATTGTTGCTTGGATGCATCTTGTGAAGGAATTTGGTGAGAAGATTATTGGCTGATTTGCGGTGAGTTCGAGAAACACAACAATCTATTGCGATAATATGTAAATAGCTATGAAAAAGAATCATGTGTTCGTTCAAGATCCAAGCACATCGAGTTGCGTCATCATTTCATCCAGCGATATGGTGAGCGAAGGAGAAATCATTTTGGAGTTGTTGGAACAAAGGAGCGACTTGCAAATTTTCTTACCAAAGCATTAGGTGGAGAAATCGAAAAGTCTCGTGATATGCTCGGGATTGCAAATTAAGGAGGGGTGTTGAGAAGTAATTTGCAATTAAGTTAGTCATCTCATTCATGTATTTGTCTATTCATGTTCTCTATGAAGAGTCATGTATCTCATTTAATGTTGGTTCATGTATTGGCTAGATTCATGTTTAGAGTATCTATAAATACCTTGTAATCCCTATCATTTATCAAGTAAGCCAAATACATTCATATCCATATTTTCTCTGCATATCTAAAGTGCGTGACACCTATCGTCCACCTTCCATGCAACATCTTCATCGACCAAATGTGAAAAGCACATTGATAGATAACATTCTTGAGCAAATGAAACAATTAATTACAACTATTTCTCATTTCCTCTCATATGCAGACTCAATACAACAAAATATGAGAGATTAACATAAAGTAACAAATAAATTAAATAGCGAACTTTTGAGCATATAAACAATGCCCTTTTAGAAAATATTCTAAGATAAGCACGTTCTTGCCACAACACAACAAAAAGAAAAGAAAAATACCAGTAGCTTAAATTGAAACATTTTCCTCTGCTAATAAATACACTTACAAAAAAAATCTCTATCATAAAATAAAGAAATGGAAACAAAAGAAAGAAAGGAAAAGATTTCCCACAAACGAGAAAAGGGAAGGAGACAAAGCATAAACAATAAATGAGGCGTACAAACACCTCATAGTGTGTGCGTTGTGTAAGAAGAGAGCAGAGACGAGGCGAGGCATTGGAGGCGGAGTGCAGTGTCGTCTCTCGGCGACAGGCGGCGGTGGCGTGGTATGAGATCGCAAAGAAGGTGAGAGTATATGAGAGGTTGTGTGAGAGGCGAAGAAGGTTGGCGTGGGGGTGGTGGCGGCGAAGATTCGGGCGACCACGTGCGATTGAAGTGAGCAGTGGCGGAGGTAGAGGCGATAGGAAAATTTATGGCCGAAAAAAATGGGAAGCTTTGATTTCATATATCATAGCTAGAAATTTGTATATCACGCTCAAATTCCTAATATAATGGAAGCTCGTAAATCGAGGCATGACTAATAAAAATAAGGAAAATATAAAGTAAGTTGACTCGAATGATCATGGCAATAAACCCTTAGAATTGGTAATAGCTACGAATGAAAATGGAAGACATCGAATGATGTAATCCAATCAAAACAACATTTATCCTCGGGATCACAAATTTAGTTTACGTCTTACGATAGCGATATACATCAAAATACTAACATCGAGGATTGAGTCTAAGCTCATCAAAGGTACAATTCAGTCATAGACAAGAAGGAAAAATGTAATTAGAGCTAGCTCGTGGAAGTCGAAAATATGAAATAATCCGGTCAAAATGGAGTGAACCTAAATCTGACTCTGTACGTCGATGCCCATTGATCGACACGAAAACATTTAAAATATTTGGGCTGTACTAATGTACTCGGTGGACATCATTGCTAAAAATATTTCATAAATTAGTAAAAGCGGTTTATCGATCATAATAACATGACTTAGAAGGTTTTAAAAGGAAACCACTTCTAAGCATGCAAAATATTTCATTCATTGGGCCCGTTGTCACGACTCTTACATTACTCGCTTTGATCCGGACCTCAGCCACAGTCGGATCACATGCCCACGTATTGTCATCGGGGCGTAACCCGGAACAAATTTATAATTTCATGACGTGCTTGGGCGCGTCAGACAAACACCCTTATAACGTCATGATTTTGTTGGTGCGGGTGGAGATCAACCCATCGAAACAACTAACTAGTGTACACAATTCTCAATTAACATATCAAGTTTAAAGAGAATCTCGATCGATACATTTACGAGCCTTAAGCAGTAGGCGCACAAAACATTTTATTGGATAAAGCAGTTTACATTTCATGAAATATCGAGCATATAACTCAAATATACTTTTGTAAATAAAGCCCGTCTTGATAGGAATGACTCAGAAGAATTCACTATAGTATGCGTCTCGGAAAACAACGCTAATCTCCTGATCGACAAAACCTACAAAAGCACTAATCTTAATAGGTCTCGAAAAGCTAGCCTTAAGTTCAAGTAAGGTAGGATACTAACTTATGATTCGTTAAACTCGGGTTTTCAAAATATAATTAAATTTGAAAACTAATATATATCGGCTAAGGGCACCAACAATACCCTTGCTCGACTTTTCATTTAAAAATGCATTTAATTTCGTAATCTTCTTATGATAAATACTTCTTACAAAAGTATAATGCAATTGAAATACATTACTAAATTAGGAACTCACTTAATATAACACATAACAAAATTCTCAAATTATGCACTTGTCTAACATAATTTAATTTATTAAAATTTCTAACAATTAATTTCATTAAAAGAATCTAATTCAATTAATTAAATAGGTCATAATCATAAATAAAGTAACTTAAACTTGGACTTAACCTTGACTTAGTCAATTAATTAAACTTAATAGCAATTAATTAATTAATTAATTAATTAATTAACTACCATAATTAAATAATTTAAACTTATAATTAAGTTTAAGTTAATTATTTATTTAATTAGACTTAATATAATTTAATTAATTAAGTCTCAAAGTTAAACCTTATTTATCTAATTAATATAAGTCCAAAGATTTAATTAACTAAAGCTCAACTATTAATTAATTCACTAGAGCCCAACATAATTTTGACCCACAATTTAATTCTCATTGAATAAATCCTACTGATGAGGCTCATACTTATTTAAATCTCGGTCCACTCCTTTTATTATATTTACGGTCCAATATTTAAAACAAATTCAAGACCCCATTAGTATTTACAATGAATAAATAAATAAATAAGAGGCTCAACCCAACTCATGAATTAAAAAATAAAACAAAGTCCAACACTTTTTTAAAAATAAAACCAGACATCAACACAAACCTAAACTATACCCTTCCCTCTTTTTTCCGGCCTTGCCTTTCAGGTGACCGTGGCCGTGGCCAAAATCGATGACCTCACATTTTATTTTATTTTCTTTTCATCTCCCTCTTCTCTCGGTACTCACTCACAACACATACACTGCCGAGACCATGCCGTCGTCTCCCGTTTGGCCGACCACATTGTCGGTCGGCGAAATTCTTCTTGTGACCGCCGTAGCCTCTCTCTTCTCGGTTCTCTCTCCCTTTCGATGCACGCACACACTGACGATGCACACACACACATACGCGACGCCGCATACACAAACACGGCGGCCTTTGTACTACACTACGGATCTTCTTCCACCATCATTGCACGATCGTCGCGTCCGCGGATCCGCGATCTTGTCGTCGTACCACCATCGCGTCCCCTCTCACTGTATACCTATACACACATGCACCGTGACCGCGCACACACACACATGGCGGCAACAAAGTTCATTCTCTCTTTTCTCCACCTATCTTTGCCATACCACCACCGCCGGCGATAGCGGGCAACATGTTTCTTCCATCTATCGCCTCTCTTCCATTCTCATTGCCTTCTCTTGCCCCCTCTTTCCACAACACACTCACGGCACGTATACATATATATCATACACACTAAATTGAAATGGAGTAAAGTTTAAACCTTATGTGGTTTCTCAATTCACTTGTTGAAATTGCGGGAAATGGGTGGATTTGTGAAGCTAGGGTTCAAAAATGGAAGGATTGAAGTTTGTATAGTGTAAATTTGGATTTTCAATGGGCCTTACTTTTGGGCTTTTCAAACTAAGGCCCATTAAATAATTTACTCTTATGGGCTCAGTTTGATCCTAAAGACTATTAATTAATTAAACATTAGCATAATATTATTGATATAATGATTTATGTGTATATATATAAATCATATTCGATTATTATATTATATATAATAATTCTCGTAATCACTTTATAATATTGATGAAATAAATTCTTTTTGTTGGAATTTAAAAATTTTCTTTCATTTGAGTGCGAATCATTTTAAAATTCTAAGTTCGAAAGTCATTCTAATCTATTGAGAAGTGCAGTGTGACCTTTGTGTACAGAATCGAGCCGAGCCGGGCGAATACTACCAAGCTCGAGCTCGACTCGTTTAAATTTTATTCGACTCGAGTTAATTTGAGCTTTAAATTGAATTCGAGCTCGGTTCGTTATAAATTTTGAGCTCGTGAGCAGCTCGGTCGGTTCAATAACTACTCGTTATGAGACATATTCGAACTCGAGCTCGAACTACTTCGTGTTCGACTTTGCTAGTTTTGAGAGTTCGAACTCGAGCTCGGTCGGTTTGATAATGTGTTATTGAGCTCGAGCTCGAGTTCGAGTTCGAGCTCGCGATCGAACTCAATTGAGCTCGACTCAACAAAACACTATTTTAGCATAATTTACTCCATGATTCCATTAATTCGAAGGATGCATAGTCTACTAATCAATCATAATCAAACAACAATCACAATAAGAAGTTTAACAAGATTCATTACCAAATGAAATTTTCACAACTAGCAAAAGAAAAAGATGTCTACTTCTAGCTAGTTTTGGATGAGATTCATATCAGAAAAAGATGTCTGATTCTAGCTAGTTTTGGATATAGACTATACATTATATAAATTAATATACTATTTAATATCATTCGAATACATCTACTCATTTATCTACTTTACAATTATTATTATTATATTTATCTCATAGAAATCAATTATGTAAGTTAGATGTTATTTACTTTAGAATTATAATTATAGAGATATAAATATAACTACGTTATTTCATACTTGTATATTTATACATTATAATGATTTATATTGATATTTTGTTCATAAGATAACTTAGTAGATCATGTTATTTTTTAGATTTCCAACTCAATATTTCATTTGATTCTATTCAATATCATTTTATTACATTTACTTTTCAAAATCTACATATGAGTTATAAATTATAATTGTTTTATCTCATATTACTTAGTTATAAAGGTAGATGAACTTTATATTAGAATTATGAATTATTATTATTATATTTATCTCATAGTCAATTAGTTATGTAAGTTATTTGTAATTTATTTTTAGAATTACAATTATAGAGATATAAATATAACTATTTAACTCAAATATACTTGTATAATTATACATTATAATTATCTAAATCGATATTTTGTTCATAAGACAACAATAAATCATGTTATTATTTTTTAGATTTCCAAATCAATATCTCATTTCATTAATTAATTGTTCATTTAATGATTTTATTTTATAATACATGAAAATATATATTAAGGTTTGATTAAAATAATATATATATATATATATATATATATATATATATATATATATATATATATATATAGATACTAAATAAAGCTGAATATACTATTCAATATCATTCAAATACATTTACTTTTCAAAAATATTATACTAGCATAAATACGTTAATTAGTTATATAAGTTAGATGAAATTTATACTAAAATATATATTTTGTAATTTATTATTTATTTTAATTATTTAAATATATAAATAATTTATTATCAATACTTCATCTATATGCTCATTTGTTGCTAAATAATTATAATTAACATATATTTTATAATTTATTATTCATTTAATTATTTAATTATGTATAAACAATCTATTATTTTATCGTTGCGAACATGTTCAAATCAAGGTTCGCGAACATGTTGAAATAGAGTTCGTGAATATGTTCGAATTAGGGTTCGTGAGGTGGCTCGTTTGAGTTCGAGCCAAACATATTCATGAGCCTACGGTCGAACAAGCTAAGCTCGAGTTCGCTCGATAAACTTATCGAGCTCGATTCGAGACTCGAGTTCGAGCTCGTTACAAAATGATCGAATTTTCAAGCGAGTTTTTTAGTCGAGCTCCGAGTAGCTTCGAGCGGTTTAGTTTGTTCTGACCTAATCATGGAACAAATGAGACCATGATTTTATTATTATTATTATTAATTTTTTAAAATTCAAACGAGACTACCTACGGACCATCAATTATTTTTAAAATCAATGACGGACTACCGAAGGACCATCTATTTTTTTCATTTTAAAGGAAAATAATCACCGACGGACTACCCGCCGTCAGTACCAAAATCTATCGTTAATCCGTCGGTGACCATAACAACACACGTGGGCATAAGTTTTACAATGCCGAGCCGTCGGCGATCATCGGTGGTGATGTTTCCATCGGGAGACTTTCTTATAGTGATAATGCAAAGAATTTATAAAGGATAAATGTTATGAGAGTTCAAATTTAGTATTATTTTTTAATGAAGTGATGAATTAATTTGAATTTACATTATTATTAGTTAGAATCCTACGAATATATTTTTGGTTTTGTCAGTGCACACAAGTGTAAATGATGATGTTTATGAAAATAAGTAAAAGGTATATCTCTATACCAAAATATATACCCCTCCGTCTCTAAGATCGTTCTTTGAAATTTTGATACGAGTTTTAATAAAAGTTTTGAGTATTTTGTGTGTGGAGAAAGGTTCCATATTAATGTAGTATTAAAATTAATCGGTGGTGGGTGTGAATGATAAAATATGTAAATAAATGTTGTTGTTGAGGCTAGTAAATAGGAATAGTGGTGGACTATAAGATGTAACATATACATAAAATATTTGTTGAGGGTAATAAGTAGATTATTTTGTGGGATAATTTTCATAAATGAAAAATTGACAAATTTGGGGGACGTATCAAAAAACAAAACTAAGAATAAATTTTGGGGACCGATAGAGCATATAATTTTAATGTTGACGTGAGTGTATAAAATATATTGTTGATTAATAGCTAAATTCAACGGTTATTACAAATTATTGACAAAATACGCCTTCAAAAATCGTTTGAGGAGAAAGCAGGTCCAATAACGTGGTTTGAAATTGGCTTGTGATTCACACTAGATCATAATTGGGTTGGTTGGTATTTGGGCCAGAATCTGGGCCTTCAATAGAATCATCAAGCATTCTGAGTTGTTGGCCATGCCCTTCTAACAGCAAAGACCATTCATTCCAGCATGTAACAATCAGAGACACCACATGTGATTGAAACAAATACGAAAATGTCAGAGCAAAAATCATAAAGTTAAGACTTTATTATCCAAGTGGCAGAACTAAATAGGGGTTGTTTAGTCCAAATCCATGAAACAAAGTGGTTGAAAACTTGAAATTAGGTACGGAACTAAAATCTTCATTCCTTTTAAGAAAATATTTCTAAAATTTTGCTTTGTTGCCTAGAAAATAATATATATATATATAGTATCCGTTATAGGATAATATGTAGTCTTTCAATCTAGAATATAGCATTTTGAGCATGTGGACCTTAAAATTTGACATGTAGCAACCCATTTTCGCTCAAGTGCAAAATGGGAAGGCACCGATGGTATTGGTGCCACTTGGTATAGGTGAGAGTCATGCGGCGTTGGGGTCTCCTGCACCGAGTTTGGGAGAGACACAACAAAACACGAGATAATGCATCTGAGAATAACATAATAATGTATTTAAAATAACATAACAATGCATCACACACAACCGGCGTTGGGTCACGTAAATTGATGCAGATGGGTGAGCTCAGATACTGGGTAGGGGCGTTGAGTCTTAGCGTTGGGTAGGAATGACTGGTTGGTAAGATGCCACAACAACAACAAAAAATACATATGAAATAACATAAACTGCATTCACTTGAACATAAAATTGCATCGCATGGCCGTATTGGGTGCTAACAAATATTTGGGAGAGTGTTCAACATGCATTAAATTCGAAACTCATATGCATTTTTGTGTTCAGTGAATGCATTTTGTGTTGATTTAAATGCATAGTTGAGTTCAACTCTCATGAATGCTTTGTTTTGAAATCAAATAACAAATCAAATTACTAATCTACCCTACTTCAGCGAAATTAATGAAAATAAGCTTAAAATCAGAAAAATCTTCACCATAGGATTTATGAGATGAATGAATGAGATTGAGTACTACATCTTCTCCGAACTCGGTCTTATTTGATCATATATTATATATATATATATATATATATATATATATATATATATATATATATATATAGGGTTGGGTTCGTAGTATCCAATCAGAGATAATATGTAGTACTTAATCTGACCATACATTTTGAACACGTTGCCACGCCACAAGTTGACACGTGGCGGCTCCTTTCTTTCTTTTCTTTTCTTTTTAATTTTCGCAAGGCAAAATGGGAAGAAACAAATCGCCTTCTTCTCCTCGCCCGGCGGTGCCTTGGGAGACGGCGGCATGGCGCTGTGATGGCGGTAACACCGTGACGACAACAACAAGATACAAAAAACTTCAAACAACAAATTTTGAAAGAAAGAAAAGAAGAAAACAATTTAAGGAGCGAAATTGATGGATTTTGAGAAAAATAGAAGATGAATTTGATAGATGATTGAAGAATCGAGAAAGGTGATGGTTATGGCGGTGGTTCACGTGAATTCGCCGATAATCGATGAAAGAGCAATGAATTGTTAGAGAATGATGGATGAGAGATTTGGTGTCGAAAACCATAAAAATCCATTGAACAAAATATGAAGCGCGTTGAACAAAACATAAAAATGCATGTTCCCATTAAACAAAAACATGCATTTAACATGCGTTCATGCATTGATCAAAACATGTCCATGCATTTAACAAAACATGTTCATGCATAAAAAGCGTAAAAATGCGGAGGCCATGGTAGCGCGAGCAGTCTTAGGAGCGGCGGGAGCACGAGCGCCTGTTGGTAGCCCCGTAACTAAGCGCAAGCTTCGATCATATGCATTATTACATTGTTGCATGCATTTTGTTCATTTGAATGTATTATCGGTTCAACTAAATGCATTGTTTGTTTCGCAATCACATAACAAATCAAATTACTAATCTACCCTTAATGAAGCGAAAAAATGAAATTAAGCTTAAAAAGTCCGAAAATTCTGAACCATAGGATCTATGAGATGAGTGGATGAGATTGAGTCTACATCTGCTCTGGGGTAGAGTGTATTGATCCATCATATATATATATATATATATATATTATGTGTCACATGTGTGGTAGATATTTTTATTGATGATAACTGATTAGTGATTACTAATACCTGCCTGATAATTGACCCAGTTAATACGTTGTTTTATTTTGCGTGCAAAGAAAAAGTACGTTGTTTCCACTTTTTGTTATGAACGGTAGGCATGCAATAAAACCATCGTGTATTTAATTTCAAAGTGAATCAACTCGAAAACTACATCAAACCCTATCAATGTACAATTCAAATCAATAATTTGAGACAGCAAACTTATAAATCATTAAATGAGTGCCGAAAAATTATATATACATTTGTGAGCATGATTAAGTAAGAAAAATGGTTTCAGAATCCAAATCCAATGGTGAAGCTATTAGAATATTATATTGAAGTTGTTAAAAATAATCACAGATTAGAAAAATATTTATTTATCTAAAAATTAATTAGTCACATTTTCGCTTTATTTACTCGTTCATGTAGGTTGTGGTGGGAACAAAATGCATCGGAAAGAATATTTGGTTAGATGGTTCTTTTATTAAGAGTTGGCACAACATTAAACTTCTTTTAATAAACTACATAATGATCATTAGGAGAATTTTATCTGGTAATTCAAATTTGAAAACAAGAATTAAAAAGAGGCATAGTGGTCTTTTGTGTGGATATCCGTATATCTGGATATTAATACTTTGATGCAACTCTACACTTTCTTTGATCCATCACAGATTTTCTGTCTCCACAATCAAGAATCTTCAGGAAATTGAGAGATGTTATATATGCGACATACATTGATATATTTAATTTATATAAATAAATTAATATGCGACACAACATTTTAACACATCAAATTGTATTATCATTAAAAGATTCATGCTTGCATATATAAGCATTTCTCTATACTCCTTTTAAGCATTATCATTAATCCTTAAATTAATAGTTCTGGATTCAAGAATCCACATATAGTAATTGTGATATGAATGTGGTCCTATTTAAGCATGCCAAGTATTACAAAGGTCTTTCTGCATACAAATATACAGACTCATATGCATGTTATTGAGAAGGCTAATCATTTTAGCAACTAAGTTTCAATTGCTTCGAAATACCATAAATCCTGTCAGTAGGGTTGGGTCATATATATAATTGAGTTGGTTTCACAGGTTAACGTTCACGTGTGTGGATATTGATATTTTTCTTTAGTATAAATAATAATATATTTTGATGTAAATGATATTAGCTAAGTACATGATAAAAAATAAATGATATTTTTCTTTAATGTAAATAATATTTTTAGAATAATTGATACTTTAGTTTTTTGTGTTTTAAATTATATTTACAAATGTTATCACGCAGTAGTCACATTCAAGGGAAAAACAGAAGTCTAGATTATAATTAAATCAGTGGTATTAAGTTACAAGTTTTGTTTTGACATATAAGTTGTGCTGGATCTTAGGCTCTTAGCTGTACATGATTGTTAAATATATATAATGTGTTCGTGGAAATAAAAGAAAATTTAGACCAATGAAAATTCCTACATTAACAAACTATCACCGAACACTTCTCGCTCATGACATCATATCTCAATGCTGCCTCCATCTCTCCTCCTACCGTCACTCTTATTTATTATGATCCATCTCTCCCTACGTAACCGCAACAGCGCGCACGCCCCGAGGGCAGTGGCGCCTCTGCACAAACATCGGCATTTCCGCCATGCATATGCAGCTGCTCAAGAACAAAAGGTCGTCATCTTCGACCGCACGATTTCAGCCCTCAATCTCTCCCTCCCTAACGGCGGTTGTCGGAACGACTAACGACAAGGTGCTGAAAACAGACTGCACCGCTCACTCCATTTATATAATGTGCGGCGAATGCCTTCGCGCCTTGACAATCGAACCGACACGTGGTGCTCCTCCGGAGCCGTCCTCCCTACGGCACGCTCGTCCGGACCGGCGGCTTCAGCAGCGGTGACCATGCGATCGTCGCTCGCCGCTTCGCTGCGGCGAGCAGCTGCGACTGGGTGGAGTTCCGCACGTCACGACGAGCGGCGGTGGTACGCGTCTAATCAGATCCCCCAACGGCGCGTCATTATCGTCGTGGCGGGCGCGGTTCAACTCGAATTCTATCCTGCAGAAAATTCGAGATCAATTGGGTTAGATTTTCTCAAAGAAACAAAAGATGGATACGAGAATAATTTATATCCTTTTACGCATTTACTTCCGATGGAAACCTGTTCATCTTTGCCAATGAGCGATCAATGGTTTTGGACTACAAGTGATAAATCTAGTTACGTGGTATGCGAGATTTATGTAAAGCAATAAAGAACACCAAGGCTTTTCGTGGTTCGATCGTTAACGAGATCGTCCACGGAGAGTGATTCCTCAATACTTTCACTATGATTTAGAAATACGGTGAGTGTAGTTACAAGCTCTTAGCATTGATAAGTTGCCAACCCTTCTCATCAATTTTCCTTCTATTTATACATATCGAGCTGCGCCCAAAGGCGTGCCCAATCTCTCCATTGGCGGGACTCTTGCGGCGTGCCTCCATTGGCGGGGCTCTTCCCGGCGTGTCCCCGTTGGCGAGCGGGGCGCTTCGCCTTCCGTGCGCCACGTGGAGGTGGCGCGACTTTAGTTACGGGGGCTAGGATTTTGGGGGCGATTGAGGCTCGCCTTGGGCTTAACGCGTGGGCCGCTACCAGCGTTAGGCTGTTAGTGGGCACGATCGGTTGGAGCCACATCCATCATAGCCCCGAATAGTCGAGTATGATCGTGCCGAGATGGAGTGAAAGCGCTTTGCCGAGGTGAGGTGTTGCTTTCGGTGAAGTTGTTGTCGAAGGTGTTGTCTTTTGGCGTGAGGGTTTACTTGGCTGTCCCAGTTACGAGGCGAGTTGGGTGGTGCATGGATTGCGGGCATGCACCACTTGTCGAAGACCTAAGTGAGTTGTGCGTCATTTGGACAAAGATGTGCTACAGGAAGAGTAGAAGTCAGGCACGGATAACGACCCCTGCGTGGGTTCTGAGGTCCGATCTGGGCGCACCTTTCTTACGGAGGATGCCGAGGTCCGATCGAGAGGTGGACCTAGATGGAGAAGTCATCTTGGATGGTGTCGAGGTTAGTCTGAGTCACCACCCTTCTAGGGATGCCGAGGTGTGGTGCAGTGCCTTGAATCACGGGGTGGTCTGTGAGGTCCGATCTGGATGGAGATATTCTCGTGGGGCGAAGTCCGGTTGATAGGGCCTTGAGGTCCGATCTGGATGGAGATATTCTCATAGGGACGAAGTCCGTTGATAGGATCTTGAGGTCCGATCGGATGGAGATATTCTCGTGGGGACGAAGTCGTGATAGAACACCAAGGTCGATCTGGATGCCCTCGTTATTTGGGGAAGGCGAGACACGACTGGCGCGCGCTACGGAGGGCGCTTGGGGTCCGTGTGATGATTCGCAGTCGGGCTGGCGGTCTATCTTCGCTAACATCGTCATCTGGCGCGGTGGTGGTTGGCACTTTCGAGCCGTGTCTTGGCGTGGACTCCACGTCGATCACGGGTAGGCACGTGTGGAAGTTGAAGCGACCGTTTAAGGCGCCCATTCACTTTATAAATAGCCCGCTTGAGGCTGTTCACTTTCTTCTCCTCTTCGCTCGGAGCGAAACGGACCAAATTTTCGAGTTTTGGAAATCTTTGTCCGATCTTGAAGCGGAGAGCCCTTCTTTTAAAAAGTAAGTATGACTTCTACATCTTCTTCCTCTCGGGTTCTTCTTCCACCTCCTCTTGATGAAATTATTGAGATTAGGGATTTTATGTGCCATACCTTGGGGTAGATCTCTTAGTGTCGGTGAGTACGAAATACCCTACCTTGGGATGGGTATAAGGCTGGGGATGTTAAATCATCTCGACCGCCGCCCGATGTAATGAGGGTGGGAAGGAGTGCCATCTGCCGTGGAGGCTGGTGGTGCCTGGGGGCCAGTGGCCGAGCTTTGGCTCATGGGAGGTTTTTAATGATGTCGTAGATGCCACAGTGGGTCTTAGATTTCCTCTAGCTTCCATTTTTTGCATATTCGAGAATATTTCCAAATTCCATCATCGGGTTTACCCCAAATTCTATTAGGTCCGTAGTTGAGATGGAGCTTTCTTGTTATGGCATAGTGAGGAGTTCTCCTTTGAAGTCTTGATCACGATTTTTCAGCGTCAGTGTACTGAGAGGTGTACTATTTTAAGCCTCGGCGACCATTTAAGGTGTGACCTCGAGGTTTGGGGTGCAAAGCAAATACTTTTTGGTGATGGGCACCGAGCTCTGGTGGGGGTTGGGTAAATTCGGGATATAAAATTGAAACCCTCGGCTACATAGAGGAGCAGCTCAACATGCTCGGCGGTCTCTGTAAAATTGCAGGGGCGACCTTAATTGCTTGGGTTGAGCATACAGGTCAGGGACTCACAGGTGAGGTCCGAGATGGGTGAGGCACCTCCCTTTCTCTTTTTTGTACATCCGACCTCGCTTTGAGTTAACGTGATTTTCTTTTCTTTGTGCGGTGAAGGCGGCGTTGCAGAGGAGGTCTTCCGCCAAGCAAGGAGCCTCAGGAAGAAGGCGAAGGCGGGCGGGATTGCCAGCTTGAAGAAGGTGGACAATCTCGGTCAGTGATGCCAGAGCCTTTGTCGGGGTCGAGTGCGGTCCCAGGAAGGCAGATCCACCCGCCATCGAGCACGTGGTGCGGGCTCCCGATTCGGCCGCACCCTCCCATAGGTATAAAGCCCCTCCGTACACAGTTTCGTGCTCCGTGATATGTGCTAACTTGTATTGTGTTTAGGAAGCGAGCTCGATGATCGGGGACACAGCGTATTCTTTGGGTACATCTCAGGGAGCTACGCTTTCGATGTGGGATCTTTGGAGCAGGGCTCGGCTGCTTGCTGCAGCGAGATGTAGAGGCGCTGTTCGGCCGTGAGGCGGAGGCGGGCGGGGCTCTGCGAGGCCGCTCGAAAGAAGGCACAGGCTGGAGGCTGCTCGGGGGCTGGAGGAGGCGCGAGGAGGTCGCTGGCGAAGAAGGAGCTCGCCGATGGGATGAGTGCTTCTGGCGGTCGGGGGCCAATGTTGAGGGCCTTCACGGCAAGCTCATCAGTCGGAGAGCTTCTCGAGCTTCATCGCCGAACTTGCCGCCGTGTTGAAGCCGAAGATGGTGTCGGATCACACAGGGGCTGGCGGCCGCCATGCACGACCGACAAGGTCAAGCATGGTTTGGACGAGGTCGACCTCGAGGCTAAACAAGGCTTCGCCGGGTGATCTCGGTGTTGGCTCCTTCCGGTCTTTGGAGGCCACAGGCGTCGAGTTCGACCCTTCGGCGGTGAGGTCGTCGCCCGGTCTGGAGGATGAGGATCACGAGCTTGAGGAGCTCTTGCGGTGCGGGCGGGCCAGCGAGGAGGAGGAGGAGGAGGAGGTCTCGGGCTCCAGGTGGAGAGGGACAACCGCGGGGAGTAGCGAGGCGGCGGGAGGTCGGCGGGTCGGTATGAGCACAGGTCGGTGGACGATGTAATAGGGTGAGCTAGGGGTCGATAGGATCACGAGCCCTTGTAAAATTTCCACTTGAATAATAAACACACTATTTTGAAATCGTATCTTCTTGTTTATTGCTAGCATATAGTCCTCAATACTTCGGACTTGATCATGACTTGCTGGTCGAACTAAAAGAAGTCGAGGTGCCTTGGCGAAAAGGATGAAGAAGTCTTTGTTACGGAAGGCGATCGCGAACCGGCCAGTTTTGGCTTGATATGGACGTCGGCTCGGTATCGTCCGCGATCACGAAGAAAAAGCTGCGGGAGGCCGATCATGAGGCGGCTCGCCTCCCCGATTGAGCGAGACTCTTAAGTCGAGGATCGCATCTCGAAGTCGAGGCGGACTTGTACTGCCAGCGTCGTTCATGGACGTTTGATGCGGTGTGAGGAGGAGCTCGAGATGGCAGAGAAGGCGCGGTCTCAGGAGCACGCGAGTCTGGCGGTGATTCGCGATTGATAGCAGCGTATTTTACGTTTATAGTTGATATTGAAGATGAGTTTAGCTCGTTTAATAATGCGTTTCACGTATCGATTCTTAATGTTTTATCTATTTCTAGAAGATCTTTGCTCTTGGGTGTTCTTTTGGTGTTGTGTCGTCCGTATATTGAAAATCGAAGCAAGGAGCGCGCTTGCGAGCCAATATACACTCGGCTTTGTTTCTAGCGACCATCCTAGCGGTCGCTAGGATGGCCGCTAGGCAACCAGCTAGAACCAGCGACCTTGCGACAGCGACCTCGTGCCAGTGGCGAAGCCCGGTAGAAAGCCAGCGGGCGATTTCGCGACGGTTCGAAGTGCTAGCGACGCTATCGATCGCGGTACCATCTGCGCAAGAGGCGACCGGCGGCGAGAGGCCTTGAGACTTCGCGACCGCACCTAGTGATCGAAGGGTGGTCGCGGGCAGCGTGCGAAGGAAAAACTAGGGTTTGGGGTGTGCTATATATATGCTTACACCCCTCGCGTAACTTGGCATATCGATTCGAGCCTCTTTCTCTAAGTTTTTCGTAAGTTTTCAGTTTTTAGCTTTAGGTTCCATCTATTTTCATTCTAGAGTTGTTTCGCATTGTTCTTCGTTTGTTTCGTTTAGTCTCGATCAGGAGCGTTTAGATGGGACAATCTTTCTAATTTCCGTTTTTTTTGAGGTTGGGATTCAAGCCCAACGATTGTTCATCAACGCTTCATCACGGGTTTTATATATTTAATTTCGTTTTATGGTTAGTCGTATTTTATTTCGTTTATTATGTACGGCTAGTTTTTAGTTTCTAATCTAGGGTTTGCATGATTCGATCCTTTATGTTGTGATTCTGTTATCGCTATTTACCATCGAGGCATTGATTCATGATTCGATTGTGCTTATTTATATGTGTTGATTTCGATCAATCTTGATGCATATTTAGTTGTCGGTTAATTACGTCATTGTGTTAATTGTCGATCGATATCGAATGCATAATCTGAATGAGCCTTGAGTCGTAGGCGAGATAGGATATTCGTAGGAAGCATATTCTTTGTGATCCGTTTGGGTTGCTTGTTTTCACCTAGAGACGCAAATGTAATAGGGAACTAGTAATCTCTGACCGCTTTTGTCGTAAATGAAATTATCGGTTATATATGTGATCTTCCATCTTATGCGGATTAAAATTGGTTAATAGGAGCAGGATAAACATCGTTGTGGATAGGATTAATGCATCCCTAGGGTTAGTCGTTCTTTATCATTTTTAAACATCCCAGTGTTTATTGCTTTAATTTACTTTCTGTTTTGTTACCTTTGCTTTGGATTGAATTCAAGCCCTAAAATCTTACCAAACCATAATTGTTGCTTGGATAATGATGAATCCTTGTTGAGTTAGCTTCGTGTTTCGCATTACAATCCACGTGGATCGATGCTTCGTTTACCTATACTTACACCTTTTCGTGTTAGAAAATTAGCGATCACCGATCCGCGGCGTGACCATCTCGAAGTTGATGAGCGGGTTGAGCACTGCTTTCGAGAGGGATGGTCTTTGAACGAGGAGGGGCGAATAGTAAAACTTCAAAGATTGCCTCGACTCCCTCGTGAAGTACCTCAAGATCTATGAGATCGTCCGGAGGCGTCGTCGCCCAAAGCTAGTAGCAGGACAGCTGCCGACCCCACGGTGTTAGAGTTGAAGAACACGATGATGGGGCGGTTATCTTGACCACGCTTGAAGTCTTGAGGTTACTTGGTCCGGCTGCACCTAGGCGCCTCGTGGCCGGCCGGAGATCGGAAGAAGAGGACCCCGAATCACAGGGGTGGGGAGCAGGTCGAGGCGCCCGGAGGTCGGCTCGGCGGGGATGCGGCAGGCGACCCAGCCGGGGAGAAGAGTCCAACCTTGGCCGGGAGCTTCTTCCTCGGTCGGGCGATTCGAGCTGCGCCTAGCGTCCACAGGGTAGGCCTCGGGGGCCCAGTCCGTTCGGTCGTGGCGCCTCCGAGGCTCGCCCGGATGTACCAGGCGGGTCGTTTGGGATGTAAGCCTAATCGATCGGGTTGAAGGCACCGAAGTTCATTCAGTGTTCATCGCCGCACGGAGATTTTGTTCGAATCGGTGTAGCTTGTTGAGTTGTGGCGTAGAGCTCGGAAGCCGAATAAGTTTGTATATAGCTTAGGACTTTGTATGTAGTCGTAAATGTATTTAGACTCATTCAAGTGTATATTTTCCCCTTGAGAGGTACAAACATAGCTTAGGACTTCGTTTGGTCGTAAATGTATTTAGGCTGTATCTGATGTATATCTTCCCAAATAAAGGGGTATAAGCGAGCTCGGGCTCGGTTGACTTGTATATGGCTTGGAACTCGGTTTGTAGTCGTTAATGCATTTAGGCGTGTACCGGATGCATATCTTCCCAAATAAAGGGGTATAAGTTGGCGAGATCGGTGCGGATGTCGCGTGCATGTATGAGCGATCAACAATGGGTGTCTGTATGCTTTGCATGTGAGCGTTCAAATTAGTGAGTAGTGCGATGCGTACCCTACTTAGTGGGATTTTCATCTTCGTGAGGCGTCCCGCGTGAAGGTTTAGATGTGGTATATCCGAATGGATGTTCACTTACATAGATATGAGGCGAAGTGAAATATTCATTAGAAAAACAAATGTTTTATTGAATATGTAATCAACATCGTATTTTGGCAAAACAATAAAGGGACTAACATGATGTCGATCTGAAATCGAAGCTATGTAAAGTACCTCCTTAAATGAGTGATGTGCGAGTTCGGGGATAAGTGCACGGATAGGTGAGCTAGCTTGTAAGCCCGCTGCCGAGGTCCTCGTGAGCGGTATGGGCCTTCCATGTCGGATCCGACTTGTTAAGATGCTCGGCTCTCTTGGCTTCATTATTTCAGTAGGACGAGGTCGCCTACTTGGGCGTGGAGGCTTTGACCCATACATTTGTAGTACAGTGCGACTGGCCCTTGTGCTTGCTTCGTTTATGAAGCGAGCTCGCGTTTCTCCTCGAGAGCATCAAGGTTGTATGAGGTCTTCCTCGTTATTGGCGTGGTCGAAGTGGAGAGTCACGAGGGCTTGGTGCGCCGATCTCGGCCGGTATGGCGGTCTCGGCACCGTAGACCGATCGAAAGGGGTTTCTCCGTGCGAGATCCGAGTTGTTGTCTGTGGGACGGAGGACTTGAGGAGATTTTCAGCCCAATCACCCTTAGCTCGGTCAGCCTTTTCTTCAATCCTCATGCGATCGTGCGGTTCGTCACCTCGGTCGACCATTCGCTGCGGGTGTGCGACCGAGGTGAGCGTTCTTCGATCTGGAGCTCTTCACACCACTCCTTGAAATTTTGTCGTCGATTTAGGCGGGTGTGGTTGTCCGAGACCACAATGTGCGGTATGCGGCGGCGGACTATATTTTTCCACGAAGGTGTCCGAATCCTCCTTGCTTGTGAGGCTCGAAAGTGGCTCGGCCTCGACCTATTTTGTGAAGTAGTCTATGGCTACGACTAAGTATCGAGGCGACACGGTGCTCGGTCGAGCGGACCCGATGATGTCGATCATTGCATGAAAGGCCACGGGCTCTGCGGTGCTCGGATCGGTTTGGGGTAGCTTTTGACCGTGGGTGGGCGGCACCGGACACTTTTGACGAGCTCGGCGAATCACGAGCGAGGGTAGCCAATAATATCGACCTCGGTGTCTTCTTTGAGAGAGCTCGCGACCCGATGTGGCTTCCGCAAGATCCTCCGTGGATCTCATTGAGCACGTGGTCGGCTTCTTACGGCTGAGGCACCTCGGGAGGGTTGAAGGTAAGACTTCGGTAGAGTCGCCCTCGTGTATGAGGTACTTACAGGATTTCGCCATCATCTTTTCGACGAGCCGATCTTGAGGTAGCGCGCCATCTTCCAGATAGGCCTTTATGGGAGACATCCAATTCGGCTCTATCTCGGTGATGATGCCGATGTGAGACTCCGCTATGCTTCTGGAATGAACCTCCTCCACTGGTGAACTTGTTGACGACGCAGACTAACTTCTTTGAGGACGTCGGCTCCGCTATTTCCCGTGGGATTCGATGAATCCGGAGTACACGAATGAGGTCGGCATCTCGCTGCCTTCTCGAGGTACTGCTTCATTCGATCCTCCTTGGCCTCGTATCTGCCTAGGACCTGGTTTACCACGACCTGGGAGTCTCCGAAGATCTGGACATTGTCCACTTTCAATTCCTTTGCGAGGCGGAGTCACGAGATCGTAACTTCATACTCAGCCTCGTTGTTGGTGGTCGGAAGGTAAACCGGGCGTGGGTCACTTCTTGTTTATCCGGGCAAGGAGGAGGATGCTGCTCCATTGCTGTTTGCATGAAGCTCCGTCCACGTACATACACGCCAGCGATTGTCGGGCGGTGCGGGGATGGATTCTCCCATTTGTGGGGCGGGCGTTGGGACGACCTGTTGGTAGAGCCGACCTCGGTGAATTTGGCTTCCAGGGAAGTCGTGAGCTGCCCTTTTATGGCCGGTGCAGGGAAGTATGAGATGTCGTGCTCGCCGAGCTCGGTGCCCACTGGCTATGCGTCCGGATGACTCTGGCTTGGACAAGACTTGTCTCAAAGGTAGGTCAGTTAGTACACAGACGAGAATGGGCTTGGAAGTAGGGTCGGAGACATCGCTTGGCGTTCACCAAGGCCAGTGCTACCTTTTTGAGGTGGTGTACCTCGTCTACGGTTCCTTGAGCTCGGCTAATAAAGTAGATGGGGAGTTATCGTCCCTCCTCATCTCGCGCCAATATCTGTGATGGCCTCGTCAAGGCGGCCAGTATAGAAAGGAGTTCACCTTGCTTGGGGCGGACCGGGGTCGGCGGGTCGGCGGATACTCCTTGGTTGTCTGAAGGCGACACAGTGTTCTTCTGCGCGAAGTCGGAGCTCTCCTCAGGATCTTGAAGAAGGGAAGCTGCTTCTCGGCGGCTCGAGATAGGAATCTGCTGAGGGCGGCTAGGCACCCGGTGAGTTTGTGGATCTCACGGATGGTCCTTGGCACCTGCATGTCGAGCACTGCCTTCACCTTGGTGGGATTGGCCTTCAGGCCCTCTTGGGAAACCCAGCATCCTAGGAATTTTCCCGTCTTCACCATGAATGTACACTTCAGGGGATTGAGTTTGAGGTTGGCCGACCTGAGGAGCTGGAGAATAGTTCTGAGGTCGTCGGCGCAACTCTCCGTTTTTTGACTCTTGACCACGATGTCGTCGACGTAGACCTCGACGATCTGCCCGATGTGATCCTTGAATATGGCGTCCACCATTCTTTGATAGGTAGCCCCAGCGTTTTCGGGCGAATGACATCTTCCGTGCGCAAAGACACCAAAGTCGATGATGAATCTTTGTCTTTGGGGCGTCCTCCGGCTCATCGGGACTTGGTGGTACCCTTTGTATAGATCTAGGAAGCGGAAGGTCTCATGGCCCACGGTGCTTCCACCTTCTTGTCAATGTCGGGAGGGGTGCACGATCGATCCTCGTTGAGTGCGAAGGATCTATCGACCTGTGACGGAAGAGCGAACAAGATGGAATATCCCAAAACCTCGAATCTAACCTCAGTGATATAGGTCGGTATTTCGCCTATACCCCAACTAGATGGTTGTGTGACAACTCGGGGACGATGAATGACACCTGACGAGGGATGGCGTCTCGTCGATCGTCGATAATTAAATTTCTTGGCAAATACAAGAAAATTCAAGAGCTAATGAAGAGAGAATAAAACTCACATATATTAAGTAAATCAAAATTTGAATATTTTCGTATGTTTACAAGCCTTTATATAGGCGGAAAAATGAAACATAATCCTTATCAAAGAAGGACTTCTAATCAAAGAAGAACTCTAATTTATAAAATAAGTTTTAATAGACTAGGACTCTAGATAATCAAGCTAAAAATGCTACGAAAATCTTGATACAAAAGCGTGGCCCATAAACCACATAATAATTAAATTCATAAAACTTGGGCTGCATTAGTACCAATCCTTGAGGCGGTGTTTGTTGAGGTCGGTGTAATCGACACATGCGCCATCCCTCCCGACTTCGAACCACACATCGGATTAGCCATCCGGCGGGTATTTGACTTCGAACAAGATCTTGGCCTTACGGGTTGAGTCACCTCGTCTCTTATGACTGGTTGCGTTACGCGAACACCTCTTCTTTGCCGAGGCGGTTTTGTAGCGGGTCGATGTTGAGCGGTGAGTTATGAGATCGGGTGACCTCCGGTCATGTCGAGTGGGGACCATGCGAACACGTCCTGTATTCCTTGAGCTGCATGACACTCGCCGAATGTCGGTTGGGCCACCGGACGCCGACCTTGGCGACTTTGGAGGGGTCGTCGTCGTATAACTGGAGGTCCTCGGTCAGTTCGTCCCGAGGTGGTAGCCTCTGAGGATTCTGTAATTGCTATGCCTAGGGCAAGGCTACATCTTGGGTTGAGACTCGTAGGCACTCTTTAGCTTCCATTTGGTCACCCTGGATGCTTAGCACTCCCAGCGGGGTGGGTATCTTGATGGTAGGTGGTACAGAGTAGGACGGCCACGTGGCGTCTGGGCAGTCTACGCCCGGGATGATGTTGTACGGGGAGAGCTTGGACCAAGAAGAATTGGATGGCCTTGGTGACCGACCTGGGAGCGCGTCCGACGATAACCGGAAGGGTAATAACGCCCTCGGGTTGAACCGTCTCCTGTGTGAAGCTCCGCAGCTGGGACGGCGCGGGGTGTATTTGAATCCCCCCTACCTCAAGCTTATCCAGACAGCTCCGGAAGATAATACTAACGGAGGCACCGATGTCGATGTAGACCCGGTGGACGTTCTTGTTGCCCACCACGGCTTGTATCGTGATGGCGTCTTGGTGAGGCATGATTCTGGGCACCGGGTCGTCCTTGGAGAACACGATGTCTTCACCAGCTCGGAGTCGCTTGTTCTTCGGCTCCTCGGGGGCCGGCCTCCGAGCTTCACTCTTCAACGACGACCTCGTCGTCCCTACAGGGAGCCCGGTAATGGCATAGACCTGTTCCATTGCGTTGGGACCTTCGTCCTCGTCATCTTCGGGTTGGGTCGTCGTTGAGGTCGGCCCGCAGTTGTTGCCGCCCCTATTCCTTCTGCGCTTTTTATTCCCCGGCCCAGGTCGGCCGAGGTACTTCTTGCGCGCTTCCTCCAGCGAGCTCGTCGTCTGCGAGCTCGAGTTTACGCATTCCTCGATGTCGTGACCGTACCCTCGGTGGTAGTCACAGTACTCCTCTGTTGACCTCTTCTTGGATCCTCCTTTCATAGGAGGGGGCTTTGGGAAGAGCTCGGCGTGGAGCTCGAATATCTCCGCCCTTGATTTGAGCAGGGAGGTGCTCGCCGAGAGGGTTGGGCGAGGTCCGAGCACGGACTCGGTAACCTCTCTTGATCCTGTCGAAGGCGCTTCGGCGGTCAGCGCCTCGACTTCGGTCATCCGGCTTCTTCTTTTCGGCCTTCTGCTCGTCCCAGATCTCCCTCTTTTTCCGATCCGACTCGTCTCCTTTGACGAAGTTGTCCACCAGGTTCCAAAGTTTGCTCGTCGTCTTTGGTTTTTCCCTGGTGATCTCTTTGTTCAGTGCGCCGGGTCGGATCCCGTTCTTGAACGCGTTGATGATGTAGAGATCATTACTGTCGTCAATTTTGAGCGACTCTTTGATGAACCTTGAGACGAAGTTCGACATCGTCTCATCCCGCCCTTGGCGGATTGTGAGCAGATCGAAGGAGGGCTGCTGAGGTGGCATCTTCTGATAGAAGCACCATTTGAACTGATCCATGAGGTCACAGGCGGTGTATCTGCTCGCAGCGAGCGAGGTGAACCAGCGTCGGGCGTTGGAGATCAGCACCTCTGGGAAGATTTTGCACATGTGAAAGTCCTCCATCCCTTGATTCGCCATGTTGGTGGTGTAGGCGAAAAGGAAGTCGGAGGGGTCCCCTAGGCCATCGTAGGCAGCAATATTGGGTGCCCGGTATCGCTGGGGCAGGGGCGTGTCTAGAATTTCCCTGGAGAAAGGGGAGATGATTCTCCCGTACCGGTCGAACCCCGGGAGATCGTTGCCATCTCTTTCTGGAGGGGTGGGGGATCGATAGCGGCGCCTATCGTCCCTCCGAGGGGGAGTTCGACTCCGCCTTTCTTCTCTCCTGTTTTGCTCGGCTCTGGTCGGCATAACGAGGTGGAGGCGGCTCACGAATGGCGGGGGCGACCCAGTGGTGGCGGCTCGTCCGCGGTGAGCGGCTCCGCGAATGGGGGTGGCGGCTTGGCCGCGGTGAGCGGCTCCGGATGTCGTGGTGCGGTGCACGTTCTTGGCTATCACGCCGAGGTGGGCGCTGGCTGTTTCGGAGGGGGGAGCAACCTCGGGCGACCGTGGTAGTCAGTTCGGGGGCCCTTGAGGGGCCCGCTCCTTTTGTCCTCTGGTTGAGGAAGCTTTGGAATTGGCCAAGGTTGGCGTTGAGGAACTCGGTCACAGCTCGGCCGAGGGCCTCGTGGGACGAATGGCTGTTTGTTCATCCTCGTTGAGTCGGCATCTCCCTACGTTGGGGAGGCGGTCCTGAGGGTGTATGGAGACGTTTTCCATGTTGCCCTCAGGAGTGTGAACGCTCGTGGCGTCTGCGATCTCCTTCCGCGACGGCCGAGTGGCCACACAGTCGTCCTCGGTGCGGTTGTTGCCGGCATCGGCGGTGGTTGTGCGTGTTCTTGCCATTAAGTTGTAGAGGAAGCGAAGCTTTCTTGTTGAGACGGGTTTCCATAGGCGGCGCCAATGATAAATCTAGTTACGTGAGTATGCGAGATTTATGTAAAGCAATAAAGAACACCAAGGCTTTTACGTGGTTCGATCGTTAACGAGATCTCGCCCACGGAGGAGTGATTCCTCAATACTTTCACTATGATTTAAGTGCGGTGAGTGTAGTTACAAGCTCTTAGCATTCAATAAGTTGTCAACCCTTCTCATCAATTTTCCTTCTATTTATACATATACGAGCTGCGCCAAAGGCGTGCCCAATCTCTCCATTGGCGGGACTCTTCCTTGGCGTGCCTCAATTGGCGGGGCTCTTACGGGCGTGTCCTCCATTGTCGGGCGGGGACGCCGCCTTCCGTGCGCCACGTGGAGGTGGCGCTTGACTTTGGTTACAGGGGCTAGGGTTTTGGGGCTGATTAGGGCTCGCCTTGGGGCTTAACACGTGGGCCGCTACCAACGTTAGGCCCAGATCATTTGGGCCTGTTAGTGGGCCTGATCGGTTGGGCCACATCCCATCAACAAGCAAAACCGCGTGATTAGGGATTTTCCGCCATTTCAGGGAGACTCTAGAAACTACCGAGCTCTGGGTCCTCCGCTTTGCTCCCGATCGATGAGAACGCTTCCCGATCACCGTGGAGGTCATGATATGCGGCGGATCATCACACAATGCGTTCCAGTTGGCAGAGAGGGGGACGTTTCTCCATGCCGCCACCACCTGTGGCCGTCTCAGGATCACCGACGACCAGCCATCGTGGGAGATGGAGAAGATGCCGAATGCATGGGTGATGAGCGACATGTTCTTGCTTCCACGGCGATGTGATCGTAATAAGCGGGCGGATCCGGCACCACGGTGGGAATCGGCGGGAACCGGTGACCACTCGCATCTACAAACCGACGCCCTGCGGGTGGGAGATTCGCGATCGCAGCGCATCGCGCGCTGCCCGGATGTACCACTCGGCGGCGATCACGCTTGCCGATGGCGAGTTACGGTGGTGGCAACAATCCTCACATATACTACAACTTCACGGTGTTGATTTCCGACCGGATCCGAGCACAGGCGTTCTTGCCGCCGCACTGTCATCAGAGTTTGATCCGCTTTGCTCGCGGATCGTGAGAATAAACGGCACGGTGAGCTACAACAAGTCGTTCACGCTGACGGTTAAAGTTTGGGAGTTTTTAGAGCCGAGCACCGTATCGGTGAGGATAATTGCGCCGCCTTTCAACACGCACTCATTCTCGATGAATCAGAGGATGGTGGTGTTGAGAGGGATTGAGGTCTTGTGCTTGGGCTCAGAGACGTTCATAGTTGCGGTGTTGGGCCCGTCGGCACTCGAGATCGCGCCGCCAGGGTATTACGTGTTGTTCCTCGTGCACGTTCGGGTTCCGAGTTCCGGAATGTGGATTCAGATTCGGTGATGTGTGTATACTAATTGGATTCAGATTTTGGAATGTGGATTCATATTCGATTCTGGCGCCCGTTGGGTCTTTGGGCGTGCTAAATCAACCTACATGCATTATTGTAATACCCCGCAGATTTAAATGCCTAATTACGGTATTTAAAACCCGTAAACTAGAGTTTAGCCGAGTTATTCAATCAATAAGATATCGAATAATGATTTCGATTGTTTGAAGGAATGAATTCTATTTTATATTCACCGAGAATTGTGAATTAAGGAATAAGAGTATATGAAGTGTATAGGCGTATTTTCTTTAACGTTGATTTCAGTATCGATAGTTAAACGTCATAAATCTTTCTAAGCATTCGAGCTTAGAATTAAATTCCATTATTAATGGAATAATTTAATAAAGTGATTACGACTTCATTACGACCATCTCGAGATGAGTCGATAATGAGCGTTTTGCAGCGTTTTCAAGCGTTAACGTTTTGAAATGAAAGCAGCGTTTTAATCGATCAAGAAATTATAGGAAATTATTTCCTATGATTTAATATGATATTACAGTATTATTAAGCATTAAATCAATGCTAGATCAACAAGAATTGATAGTGACCAATTTTGTCAAACATTCGAAAATCCTAATTTTCGAACTCGATTTTTATCGCATAAAATGATGCCATTAAATTATCCTATGCTATTAATTATCATCTAAATCATATACTATGATGCATATATCTATGTTTAACATGAAAATAAAATTTAGTCTATGTTTGGGCATAAGAATTGAAAATGTTATATGTGTGTAACAAATGTATGTTAATCTTACCACTTTTGCATATATCTACTATATGGCAATGTGATTAATTATATGGTCTAATTAAATGATTAAATCTGATATATATACATATATATGTGTACAAAATCGTGCATGTGTGTGGTGTGTAGGTAGAGGTGTGTGGTGTCATTTATGATGTATTAAGGGTGACAATTGTCACCCATAAGCTTTCACCCCACCACCTACACCACTTCAGCCATTCTCACTCCACACAACCCCCCAAACTCAGAATGTAGCCGTCCCTTCTCTCCTCCTTCTCTCAAAAATCTGCAAGGAAGTTGAGAGCTCTTCCCACCCTTCCATCTCTCACGGCAATGCGAAGAGATGGCCAGAACTGAGCTCAACCCAAGCTACAAGCGTTGCATCTCCCTCGACCTCGGCTAAATTCATTCCTAAGGTAGGTATCCATACATCTCAACTCGTGTACCATGGCCAAATCATACATGCATGAGTAGCAAAACACTTATATTGTGTGTTTATATGATTGCATGTTGTTGATCTGGACGAACAGTGACTTTATAAAATTAATGGACTAAGTTACAGTGGTCCGATGATTGTGAATTTTAATATGTTGAACTTATATGTGTCTAAAATTCCTCTGTAAAATTTCAAGTCCATCCAACTTGATTTGCTATTTTAATCGTATTTTTCGAAAGCATCGCATAAAACTGTGAAATTTCGTGTTCATCACCCATAGTCCGTGGCTTTCGTTTTAAGTTTTGCTAATGATAAAACTCTAAACTTTGGCAGAAATATAATTCAGCATGTCTAGAAGATGTATGTAAATGTTCAAATTTTCTAAAATGTTTGCTATTTATTACAGATTTTACAATCTAACTGCACAAAACTGTCACGGAAGTGATAGCTTGTAGTAAAATATTTTTATCTCCCAATATATTGTGAATCATTGAGTGAGGCTTTTTCTGGATTAAACTAGACTTAAGTGGCTTTTCAATATGATTGGTTTCATTCCCATATTCCTTATAATGAACTCACGGTGAATTTTTAAAGTTGATACATTACAGTAAGCTTTTTGGACAAACTGCCTTAGTGAAATTTTTCATGTAATAGGCTGTTCGAGTATGACTTTTACGTGAGATGTTCAAGCCGTTTGTAGTCCAATTTGGACTTGGGTTTCTTCATAAGAAATATTTCTCATCATGTCTAGTTATGATCTGGAAAGTTTGATCCCAAACCAAGTTTTATAGTTATACCTTTCATCGACCCAAAGTCACCTACTGGAAACTGTCCATTTCTAACTAGTCAACTTTGGGCTTATGTATTTCTCGATGCGTCAGATATTTTCCGGTATGGTCTTCATGAAATATGTAGTTCTTGTTACAAGGTTTCGAAATTGGTAGCCTGCAGCCATTTTGGTATTTTGAGTCAAAAGTTACGAGCCTCGCAAAACCCCTCGTCGTTAAGCTAAAGCGAAAATTACGAAAAAAATTTAAGTCTGAAGCCAGTTGGAGTTGCCCACTTTGAGATCCTATATCTCCAAAACCACGACTCTTTTGGATTTAATTCCTTCTTAGAACTTGTAGTACATGTTTAGAGGTTTCAGAATGTATCCTTGTGCGACCATACGTATTACGAATCGAGAGTTATGAATCGTCAAATGCGTCACTTGGGTAGTTTCAAACTATTTTCTTGAAATTAAACACTTGAAATTTGACTAAGTGTTGGAAACCCCTATATAAAATATGCCTTATGTGACTATCATGCTAGTAACGATGCATTCATTATGTTATGTCAAGGTGCGTTAGAACATTAATAGATGCACGAATTATGATAAAAGCGACACAATCACGATATTTTTACGGGCGTACGCCTTAACGTGAAATGTTTGACTAGGTGCTCCTACATGCTCAATTGAGTGTATATCATACCTGATATACACTAAAGTAGAAATATGGGTTCTAAGACCGATGAATATTTCAACTCCAAAACCTCAAGGCGAGAATAGATAGGCTAAGCACAGGGCTTGCATTCAATCGATTTAGACAATCGACGGTCCGGTGGGCTTTACTCTACTCAAAAATGAAATGCTTTTGAAATATTTATTTACGATGCTTATTTCATACATTGATAAAATGTTTACAAGATTACCCGCCAAAATGTTTACGTTTTGTGTATTTATCCTATCCGGAATGAATGATATGAATGATATGAATGTCTTGGGTCGCTCCCAACTTATGAATGAAATCGATATCGGATCCTATGTTGGAAGGACAATACCTGGCTAGGATTAACGTGTACACCTAAGGTATTGTGTGTTGTAAGGACAACACCACGGCGATCACGGCGTCGTGAGGGAGGCCTCCTTCACGGCGTTCGACTATGATGATATGATGAAAGGATGTTAAGGGATATGGATCATACACACTGAAAAATGCACGCCGGCGATGATTTTGAAAAATGATGAAAATATTTTAGTAAGCACAAGGCATTTTCAACTAAAACCCTTGTGTCTTACCAAATGTGGCAGTGTAATCTACAAATGATAAAATGTTTTGGCATGAGTCCATGAGTGCATTCTTGTACTCACCGCATGTTTGTTTTTAAATGTGCGAGTTGAGCGGATGATGGATGGAGCGGTGTTGAGCAATAGGATTATTGTCATTGAAAAGTTTATACCTTGATAGTACATCATCATATGTACTTATCACATGTCTTCCATTGTAAGAACCTAAATTTATGTACTAAAGTCCAAGAATATACTTGACATATGTTTCTGGTTTATTGTTAAAAAGAATCTCCCAGTATAATTATCCTGTTTAGAGTTACAATCCCTTCTAAATTACTTAGGATTTAGGAAATTTGACAACGGTGGTATCAAAGCGGTTCGCTCTTGAACCCAAAATCTTCTTTAAGGTTAAGTCTAGATTGAGTCATTAGACTTCTAGAGATCAGCTGACAATGCTCAACACTCCATCACATCAAGCTCAACCGAAATGAGGTAAATGACTCTTTTTTCAAAGTTTTCAAAATTAGCCTAGCCAAGACGAATGTTTATGAAATTATTATCACCTAAGATCGAATTAGTAAAGCGATAAATGTCGGGCATGAAATAGGTTGACTTATCTCAGTCACCTAAAAGTTTCAGACCAGTAAAGTGATAGACATCAAAAAATTATGATGTAAAGAAAATCTCGATGAGATGAGATATTTATTTTCCTATGATACACGGATGTGATGACCTTGATGGGCTTTACAAAGATTGATGATGGTGAAGTTATGCCTTCATATGGTCATTATGATAACAAAGTTATGAATAAGATACTCTTTAGCGTTGAATGCAAGAGTAAGAGCAAAGAAAAGTATATGATATCCGTGGGATATGATTTTTATTATGTCATAACGAGAGATTACAACTTATCTTTAAGATAGTTGTTTGTCCCTGAAACCTCGTTAGTAGGTTGGACATGTTTAAAAAGAATGAAGATGCATGAAAGATATTCTTTTCAAAGAATATATATATATATATATAAAGAAGTGATAGCATCCCAGAAAATAGATCTTTCGCCTTATACCTCAATCAATGAGATTATGCTTGAGCATAATCGATTCCAAGTAATTGAAACTTGGTTGGACGAATGATAATAAGATTTAGAGATCATAATCATTGAGATGTGTGAATAGCTAGGATATCCCTAGCATGTAAATCAAGTATGGAAGAAATATCTCCAAAGTCAAGACATGGTAATAAGATGCCTAGAATTAAGTTATGGTGTACGAATGTACTACCCTACCAAGCTATATGACAATGATAACGGTTCTAGTCCTGAAAGTGGGAACCGAAGTATAACGAAAGCAAGATTACTTTCAGATACCATGCTCAAGAAAATGGACAAAAGTCAAAAATAGCAGAAGAAATTACGAATTATACAAGTAGATAGTTCATGATATGATATAAGCCTCAGAGATGTTATGACTTCGATAAGTAAGGTAATTCCCTTGAAGTAAAGAACGGATTAAGAAATAGATTCATTATTTTGAAATAAATCTTAATACACTAAGTTATAATGACACGGAACTATTGTCTTGTGTAACTTAATAGTTAACAAGCAAGATAGCTTCTATAGATCTTGCAAAGGAAATACGTCCAAGAGAACACAGAAAGAGATTCTCATTGAGGGACTTTAAGGTAAATCCAATTGGAAATATTATCCCTCATACTTTTGCGACGATCAATAAAGTGGGATATTAAGTATCTCGGACATGGGAATGAAGCATTCATTGAATGTCAAGAAAATGGTAAAGATTTTTGACGTCAAGGTAAAAGTATAATCGTCCCCTAGTGGACAAAGGATTTTATCTTATGCGAAATTGCACGATGAATCAATAAAAGATTAAGAAGAAATAACTATATCAAAAAGGGATATTACAAGCGATGGCGCTAAAGGCGGTCAAGGACTTCTACGGAAAGAGTTTAAAGTAAGAATATATGAGAAATATACTCCTAAGATCGATAAAGTGAAAAAAAAAAAAAGGAATTTAATCATTCATACTGGATTAGGAATGAATGATAGTGATAGAGACATGACGATCTCTACGATAAGATTTCATTATTGAAATATATCAATATCAAAGGATAGGTTGATGTAGACCTAACCACGAATGCTGTTGGTAAAAGCATAACGATACGGATACCCGAGAAGTATAGGGTGAATGAGGCAACAGAAGACCATAGCAAGGGAACATAATGTCCCAATGGAAAGGACAATGACATATGAAATAGACATTTACTTGAATAAACGGGAACACCGTAGACCAAAGCCTATACCTCACATCGAAAACAGAACAAACAGAACCAAAAGGCAGAATAGGTATGAGGAAAAATTTCTCAGAATACCCATAAGATTTTGTTCAATTTAGGTGCTTCGCTTTTTGACATCGCACAAGTATGCGTAGAAGCGATAGAACCCAACTCAGGGTAAGCGAATCAAGAAATGAAAATCTCCTTACCTATACGGGAATTATGACCATCGCAAGTGTTACTTAAGCTCAGAATTGAACCTAGAATCGCCTAAAGTTCTATCCAATGATTTGGATCATTATATCTATGTGGAACGTAGATATAATTTTAGAGACAAGAAGTTTCGGAAATGGCTGTCATTCATGTGATTAGTGACCTGGGCCTAGCCTTTTCGTTAGAGGTTTTACACGACAGAATATCGGTACCACCGTTCGCCTATGCGAATATCTTTAAGGCAACATCTGTTGAAGATGTAAAACGTAAAATGAGTATTAAGATAAGTGTCATGAGTCGTGTCACAAGTAGTCTACAGGTTATATACGTCTTAAGGTGTATAATTCATTAAGAGATCCTTCTTATTAAAAATTCCCTCCATTGCTTAATTTAAGTCGGACTCATCTAGAACTATATGTTTACAGATGGCAAGAAAAGGGGTCTAACGAGAGTAAAAAAAAAAAAAGGAGTTAACCCCAAGGCCTACAAGGTTATAACTCACACGAGCATATCGACTCTTTTAATATGAACTAGGAATGAATTTAGAACAGTTTGGAGAAAATTTTTGCACCTCTGGATGGATACTCGTAACTATAGAGTGTCAAATGAGGATGGTACCCAACGACGATATCGTCATTTGCCAACAGTTAGCGAAATTTTTGCAAAAAGTATCAAGAGAATATTTTCTCCATGATAAAAATTCCAAAGCACAGACGGACTTACCATGATTTGTCAGCGAGGTTCAAGTATACATATAATGCGTATGGAGCGACACCTACAAGTACTTGTCACGGTCCTCGGCAAGTTACACGCGCGGTATAAAGGAATGGTTGTACCGATGTTCGAATGCCGCCCGCGTCTGTGCCATCAATGGTACCGAGAAAGAGGCGAGAAGGGCAAAAGGACAAAATCTTATCGCCTCGCGGATTAAGAAAATTACGCTACCAACCCAACCATACTTTCGATAAAAGTAACACCAACTTCTAGTATTGAAGAAGAAGCGGGGGCGACTTGACCCGGCTCTACGAAGAGAATGATCGTCATGAGTATGAAAACTAAAAGCGTGCTTGGAGAAAGGCAAGTTTCCAGGGAGATGCGACTCGACAAAGGTCACTCAAAGACATAGAATCTTAGGATCCTATGAGACTTATATGTAAATAATGGTTTATGATGAAAATGATGTGATTATAATATGTAAAATAAGCGTAGTTCGGAAGAGTTTATGAATATGGTGAAGAAGTGTCAAAGTTTTGAGTGTAAAAAGAGCTAGGCATTAATCAATCATTTCGGTAGACCGACCCTCGTAAGTAATGTATGAAAAGTCTTCACTGAGGCATTATGATGTAATATTATATGGTCTTGAAGAATGCTATCCGAAATACGGAAATGAATTGTTCGAATAAGATATGGTTACTATGAGATAATAGTTACGCCATTCGGACTAACCGATGCACCAACCACATTCATGAACCTCAAAATCGAGTGTTTCACACATACCTAGATAATTTTATCTCAATCCTCATTGATGATGTTCTTATCTATTCAAAGGACGATAAAGAACATAAAGAAAATCGAAGGGCTGTCTTACAAATTTTAAGAGCCGGGCAAATTTTGCGAAACGAGATTGTGAATTTTGGCTTAAAGAAATATTCCTCGGGCACATGGTGTCTCAGAGAAGAAAACAATGTAAATCGACAAAGGACAAAACAATTAAAGATGAAAGAGGTGATGACCTAAAATAAGATCAGAATTTTATAGATTGATTAACTACTATTAGAGATCCATTAAGAACTCTCTAAGGTAACAAGACCAATAAGATAGTTACCCCAAAATAGAATCAAAATTATATGGATTAATGAAAGAAAGACCATGTATTAATATGAGAAAGATAATAACTTATGCATCACAATGACTTAGGCCACATGAATATAATTTCCCAACTCATGACTTGGAATAGTAACAGTGGTATAAATACCGAAGTCTTGGAAATTTCACTCCTATATCAATAAATTAAGAACCCTTCACAATTTACAAAAGTTTGAACTTATTCTTCGAGCAAATAAACTTGGATACAGGATAGGAAAGATGGCACGAATCAGTAAAAGATTATAATTGTGATAAATAATCACCTAAGAAAGGGTAATGTAGAATCTAATGCCTAAGATATAAAATTAGGTCTAAATCATGGTATGTCCTTATAGAAAAGGAAAACTCATCGAAAGGTTAAGAAAGCGAGAGCGAAATAGTCGGAAATCGAGGGCGAATGTAAGTAGTATTCCCACAACCAAGGTGAAATATGGCTAAAAGAGAAAATGAAGATGAGAATAGAATGCAAATTAAAATAAGGAATGAAGAGCTAAAGGATATTTTAAGGAGCACTGGACAATGTTATATTGTCTAAGAGAGAGATATATACATATATTTCCAAGCAATAATAAGCTTAGAAATGAAACCAAGAATGAATTTCATGATCCTTCTCATACCGCCCAACCAGGCATTATTAAGTGACATTGTGAATTATGAGAAAGGTTAGATAGGAAGGAATGAGATAAGATATAACCATATTGTCGAGCAGTGTCACGGTTACCAATAAGTAAATGCATTGTATCAAAGGCCTTATAAGAGAGTATAATCCTAGAACTACGAATGGAAATAGAATGATATAGAAATAGATCTTGATGATTTTACCAAAGTCGTAAAGAAGTTGCACTACTATATGGCTAGTAGTGGATTGACTCGCCAAGTATGTTTTGTCTCGCCTATTCGGATGACTCATAGATCCGATAAGTTAGCTCGATCGTACATAAAGGAAATCGTATATTTACAAGGAGTACCAAAACCTATCGATTCGAGATAGAGACTTGAGTACCCTAGATTTTGAACTAACTCACAAAAGGAGTTAGATACGAGGTTAAGCCTTAACATAGATGTCCACTCACGAGACGGATAGACAATCGAAAGGAAAGTATGAGCGTTTAAGGATACGATAGAATATAAGTGTTAAACCAAGATGCAAGTGAGCGTGTTGTACCACTTGGTAAGTTTACGTACGACCATAGCTACCAAATAACGATCAATGTAGCCTTATGAGGCGTATTGCGAAAAGAAATATTGACCACCACTTTATTGTAACAAAGTGGGTGAGCAAAGGTATAAAGTCCGACGTTGTAAGGGAAGCGACTAAGATATCGCTTGATAAGGCAAAGAATAAGAAAAGCTAAGGACAAACAAAGTCTTACGATACGCGTAATTTTGAACTGCATTTTTAAATGCGGAATTAAAATTTCTTAAGGTTTCTCCATCTAGAGAAATTATAAGGATTCAGGTACAAAGAATGATTAGATCACGTTTTATAGGACCTTACGAGCTCCTAACAATGATAAGCCTAGTAGCTTTATAGGCGATACTTCCACCACATTTGGGAGGAAATGCGAAATGTTTTCACGTGTCGCGGTTAAAGAAATACGAAAATGACCCAATTCACGTAAACCAACATGATGGCGTGACCTTTGACTCGAGATGAGTTATGATGAAAATCTCGACTAATTTGATCGCATCGATGCAACGATTAAAGAAGCAAGTTTGGGTCTTTTAATGAAAATCCAATGAAGGAACCATGGACAAAAAGAAAGTACGTGGAAAGTTATGATGTTATGACGTTAAAATACCCATACTTTATGAGGTATGCAAATTTTGGGATGAAATTTCTTTTAAGGGGGGTAGGATGTAATACCCATGATTTAAATGCTAATTACGGTATTTAAAACCCGTAAACTAGAGTTTAGCCGAGTTATTCAATCAATAAGATATCGAATAATGATTTCGATTGTTTACGAAGGAATGAATTCTATTTTATATTCACCGAGAATTGTAAATTAAGCGATAAGAGTATATTAAGTGTATAGGCGTATTTTCTTTAACGTTGATTTCGTATCGATAGTTAAAGCGTCGTAAATCTTTCTAAGTATTCGAGCTTAGAATTAAATTCCATTATTAATGGAATAATTTAATAAAGTGATTACGACTTCATTATGACCATCTCGAGATGAGTCGATAATGAGCGTTTTCAACGTTAACGTTTTGAAATGAAGCAGCGTTTTAATCGATCAAGAAATTATAGGAAATTATTTCCTATGATTTAATATGTTATTACAGTATTATTAAGCATTAAATCAATGCTAGATCAACAAGAATTGATAGTGACCAATTTTATCAAACGTTCGAAAACCACAATTTTCGAACTCGATTTTATCGCATAAAATGATGCCATTAAATTATCCTATGCTATTAATTATCATCTAAATCATATAATATGATGCATATATCTATGTTTAACATGAAAAATAAAATTTAGTCTATGTTTGGGCATAAGGGCGAAAATGTTATATGTGTGTAACAAATGTATGTTAATCTTACCACTTTTGCATATATCTACTATATGGCAATGTGATTAATTATATGGTCTAATTAAATGATTAAATCTGATATATATACATATATATATGTACAAAATCGTGCATGTGTGTGGTGTGTAGGTAGAGTGTGTGTGGTGTCATTTATGCGTGTATTAAGGGTGACAATTGTCACCCATAAGCTCACCCCACCACCTACACCACTTCAGCCATTCTCACTCCACACAACCCCCCAAAACTCAGAATGTAGCCGTCCCTTCTCTCCTCCTTCTCTCAAAATCTGCAAGGAAGTTGAGAGCTCTTCCCACCCTTCCATCTCTCACGGCAATGCGAAGACATGGCCAGAACGAGCTCAACCCAAGCTACAAGCTTCGTTGCATCTCCCTCGACCTCTGGCTAAATTCATTCCTAAGGTAGATATCCATACATCTCAACTCGTGTACCATGGCCAAATCATACATGCATGAGTAGCAAAACACTTATATTGTGTGTTTATATGATTGCATGTTGTTGATCTGGACGAACAGTGACTTTATAAAATTAATAGACTAAGTTACAGTGGTCCGATGATTGTGAATTTTTAATATGTTGAACTTATATGTGTCTAATATGCCTCTTTAAAATTTCAAGTCCATCCAACTTTATTTGCTATTTTAATCGTATTTTTGCGAAAGCATCGCGCAAAACTGTGAAATTGCCGTGTTCATCACCTATAGTCCGTGGCTTTCGTTTTAAGTTTGGCTATTGATAAACTCTAAAATTTGGCAGAAACATAATTCAGCATTTCTACAAGATGTATGTAAATTTTAAGAATTTTCTAAAAATGTTTGCTATTTATTACAGATTTTACAATCTAACTGCACAAAACTGTCACGGAAGTGATAGCTTGTAGTAAAATATTTTTATCTCCCAATATATTGTGAATCATTGAGTGAGGCTTTTCTGGATTAAACTAGACTTAAGTGGCTTTTCAATATGATTGGTTTCATTCCCAGATTCCTTATAATGAACTCACGGTGAATTTTTAAAGTGGATACATTACAGTAAGCTTTTTGGACAAACTGCCTTAGTGAAATTTTTTCATGTAATAAATTTGTTCGAATATGACTTTACGTGAGATGTTCAAGCCGTTTGTAGTCCGATTTGGACTTGGGTTTCTTCATAAGAATATTCCTCACCATGTCTAGTTATGATCTGGAAAGTTTGATCCCAAACCAAGTTTTATAGGTATACCTTTCATCGACCCAAAGTCACCTCTTGAAGCTGTCCATTTCTAACTAGTCAACTTTGGGCTTATGTATTTCTCGATCGTCAGATATTTTCCAGTATGGTCTTCATGAAATATGTAGTTCTTATTACAAGGTTTCGAAATTGGTAGCCTGCAGCCATTTTGGCATTTTGAGTCAAAGTTACGAGCCTCGCAAAACCCTCGTCGTTAAGCTAAAACTGAAAATTAGAAAAATTTTCTAAGTATAGAAGCAGTTTGAGTTGCCTACTTTGAGATCCTATATCTCCAAAACCACGACTCTTTTGGATTTAATTCCTTCTTAGAACTTGTAGTACATATTTAGAGGTTTCGAATGTATCCTTGTGCGACCATACGTATTCGAATCGAGAGTTATGAATCGTCAAAGCACGTCACTGGGTAGTTTCAAACTATTTTATTGAAATTAAACACTTGAAATTTGACTAAGTGTTGGAAACCCTATATAAAATATGCCTTATGTGACTATCATGCTAGTAATGATGCATTCATTATGTTATGTCGCAAGTTACGTTAGAACATTAATAGATGCACGAATTATGATAAAGCGACACAACACGATATTTTTACTTTAGCATGCCTTAACGTGAAATGTTTGACTAGGTGCTCCTACATGCTCAATTGAGTGTATATCATACCTTGATATACACTAAAGTAGAAATATGGGTTCTAAGACCCGATGAATATTTCAACTCCAAAACCTCAAGGCCAGGAATAGATAGGCTAAGCCTAGGGCTTGCATTCCAAGAAATCGATTTAGACAATCGACAGTCCAGGTGGGCTTTACTCTACTCAAAAATGAAATGCTTTTGAAATATTTATTTACGATGCTTATTTCAACTGTTGATAAAATGTTTACAAGATTACCTGCCAAAAATGTTTACGTTTTGTGTATTTATCCTATCCGGAATGAATGATATGAATGATATGAATGTCTTGGGTCGCTCCCAACTTATGAATGAAATCGATATCGGATCCTATGCTGGAAGGACAATACCTAGCTAGGATTAACGTGTACACCTAAGGTATTTGTGTCTTTGTAAGGACAATTCACGGCGATCACGCGCGTAGAGAGAGGCCTCCTTCACGACGTTCGACTATGATGATATGATGAAAGGATGTTAAGGGATATGGATTATACACACCGAGAAAAATGCACGGCGGCGATGATTTTGAAAATGATGAAAATATTTTAGTAAGCACAAGGCATTTTCAACTAAAACCCTGTGTCTTACCGTGATGTGGCGATGTAATCTACAAATGATAAAATGTTTTGGCATGAGTCCACTGAGTGCATTCTTGTACTCACCCGCATGTTTGTTTTTAAATGTGCGGTTTGAGCGAGATGATGGATGGAGCGGTGTTGAGCAATAGGATTATTGTCATTGAAAAGTTTATACCTTGATAGTACATCATCATATGTACTTATCACATGTCTTCCATTGCAAGAACCTAAATTTATGTACTAAAGTCCAAGAATATACTTGACATATGTTTCTGAGTTTATTGTTAAAAGAATCTCCTGTATAATTATCCTGTTTAGAGTTACAATCCTTCTAAATCGTACTTAGGATTTAGGGGCTGTGACAATTATTATGTTCAGCTACATGTATTTTTGTGTTCATTTATATGCATTGTTCAGTTCAACTAAATGCATAATTTGTTTTTCGCAATCACATAATAAATCAAATTACTAATCTACCATTTCTGTAGCGAAATCAACAAAATTAAGCTTAATAATTTCGAAAAAAAATCACCACCATATGATCTATGAGATGAGTGGATGAGATTGAGTACTACATATTACCTCAGACTCGGGTACTATTTGATCATATATATATATATATATATATATATATATATATATATATGATTGGGTTCCCGTAGTACCCGATCCTCAATTAGTATATAATACTCAATCTAGACCACACATTTTGAACATGTGGCCGTACCTAGTGACACTGGTAGTCTCTTTTTATTTATTTATCTTTTAAATTTTTACAAGGATATATTGGGCAAAATAAAATTTAGGCTTCTTCTTCTTCTTCTCTTCTTCTTCTTCGAATTTATTTACGACGGCGACGATTTAGTAGCGGCGATTCGGTATGCGACAACAATGATGTTGGCGCGTGGCAAAGCAACAATGTGAAGCATAAAACATCTTTTGAAAGAAAAAAGAGAAGAAAAATAAGATTTTGAGAAGAAATTTTGTGGAAAAAATGTGGATTTTGAAGGATCGAGAGACATAGTGGTTACGGCGGTAGTTTGCGGTGAAGTTCGACGGTATTTGGAAAAAGAAGTGGCAAAACGACGGAGAATGATAATGAGGAGTTTTGCTCTCGAAAATAAAGTATGCATACTGCAAAACGTAAAAATGCATACCACAAAACGTCAACATGCATTCTATAAAATGTAAACATGCATACTAAAAATATAAACATGTATATTTTCTAACAAAAATATGCATATTACAAAACAATTACATGCATACAACTAAACACAAACTATGTTTTTCATTCACGATATCTCTCTTTGTATCTTCTTCAATGTACACAAACACTTATCTTATTGATCATTTGCTTTCTTTATTGTTGATCATTTGTTTTCTTTAGAAGCAATCGATCTAAACGTGAGAATAAATTTTGGACAAATCAATCTCATATACATTTTGTGTTCAATCGTATGCAGTTTTCGATATAACAATATACATGTAGTTTCTGGAGAAATAAATCTCATACTTTTTTAATAACACGTATGCAGTTTTGTGTTAAAACATATGTAGTTTTCTATTTCAAAACATGCATGATTTTTTTTGTATCATATACAAAAATTAAATTACTAATTTACCTTTACTATAGCGAAATCAGTGCCAAAAGGATTTAAAAAATCTCCACCATAGGATCTATGAGATAAGTGGATAAGATTGAATACTACATACTATCTCGGGCTCGATACTATTTGATCTCTTATATATATATATATATATATATATATATATATATATATATATATATATATAGGGAGTGGATCAAATGAGAACTACATCGTTTTTACGAACTATGCATAAAACATGTAAAGATTATGCACATAACGGTATAAAGTTGTGCAGAACGATAACTTTCTAAAATTGTTTTGTTGTGCAACAATTTTAGAATATTTTCATTGTGCACAACTTTATAGATTTTGTTCATCAACTTTTTACGTATGTGCATAGTTCTCAAAAAGATGAGTTCTCATTAGATCCAACCCATATATATATATATATATATATATATATATATATGGGAGGGTTATGGTGAGAATAAATATATATGTGAGAAATAAGAATGTATCCCATTCACTAATTAAAATAAAATGGGCGTTCAGTTCGACTTTTAATACAAAAATATCTATTCCATTGTACACAAAAATCGAGGAAGGTTAATATTGGTAAATGAGAAAAATAAAAGCGTCAAACAATGATGCATTCGATTTTCAAGGCATTTACATATCATTAATATCTTCTCACATATACTCATATCAATAAAATATAATATAAAAAAGATTTCATTTTCTTCTACACAAAAACCACTTTCCAGACTTTCCTTCTCACATCAATAAACGTCATTTTAAATTTTCCATTTTCAAAGCAATAAAAGAAAATGGAAATTGCCCATTATTATTCTCTGAATTTGCACAAGAAAGTGTACTTAAAAATTGCACATTGTTAGTTTACCTTATGCACAAGTTGAAATGTTAATGTATCATACGATTGTTATTGTTTGCTGCATTTATTATATAAAATGTAGCATTGGTTTAATAAAAATCAATAATTATATTTATATGTAGCATATAAGTGTCAAAATATTGCACATTGGTCGTTTACCTTATGCAATGTGAATGTAGCATACAGTTGTTATTGATTGTTGCTTTTATTTTATAAAATGTAGCTCTGATTTAATAAACGTCAATAATTATATTTATATGTAGCACATAAGTGTCAAAAAATTGCACATTATTCGTTGACCATATGCACAAGTTGAAATATGAATGTATCATACGATTGTTATTGCTTGTTGCATTTATTATATAAAGTGTAGCTTTGGTTCAATAAACTCCAATCATTATATTTATATGTAGCACATAAGTTTTAAAAAATTGCACATTGTTCGTTGACATTATGCACAAGTTTAAATGTGAATGTAGCATACGATTGTTATTACTTGTTGCATTTATTATATAAAGTGTAGCTCTGGTTTAATAAACGTCAATCATTATATTTATATATAGCACATAAGTGTTAACAAATTGCACATTATTATTTTATCTTATGCACAAACTCTAAAAGTGTACTTAAAAAGCAACAAGTCTATATAGATTATTCTATACAAAATATATGGAACAATGAAATATGATATAGGATGCTTATATCAAAATTACTCTAAAATGCAACATTATATATAACGAAAAGCTATGATTGTATATAACAGATGTAGAAAATTATTAACGATCTAATACAATATAAATACTCAAAAAAAGTTAACGAAAATTCAAAGAAAAACTTGAATCATCCATTGTCTTATGTTCGAGAGATAGAAAAGTATTAGTTTTTATTCGAGAGAGAGAAAACGAATTGAGTAAAAAAAAAAACTAACCATATCCACTCAAATCTTATATAATCTCATATAATTAGGAACTAACGGATTCTAAAACAAATAAAATTACAATAATAACCTTCTTAATTTGATAACACCCTAAATCATAGCACACGGATTGAATAATGACAGCATTTAGAGAATCAAATCTAGACCATGGATCTATCCTACTTAAGGGCTGAAATTCTTATTTCTCACAAAAATACATTCTCACATGATCTCTCTCTCTCTCTCTCTCTCTCTCTCTCTCTCTCTCTCTCTCTCTATATATATATATATATATATATATATATATATATATATGGTTGGATTCTCGTAGTACCCGGTCCCCAGATAGTAGGTAGTACTCAATCTAGACCAAACATTTTGAACATGTGACCGTACCATAAACTGACACGTGACAGTTCATTTTCTTTCTTTTTTAATTTTTTTTTGTAAGATGCAAAATGGAAAGAAAGCAAATCAGTAAACTTATTCTTCTCTTCTCCTCTTCTTCTTCTTCTTCTTCTTCCATTTTTTTTATAATGGCGGCGAGGGAGGGCGGCAGATGCGCCGATGGCAATGACGGCCGACGGCGGCAGCGGCGACGACGACGATGACAAAGGCAACGGCGGACAACAGTAATAATACATACAAACATGTACAAAAATTCATACATTTATAAACTGCTTCAGAACTTGATAAATCAACTTTCAAGAGCATGGTGAAAATAAAGTCAAGCATCTGTATAATCATACTTGATATATTCACCATAACTAATTCACATCATTACAGAAATGGAATCAACATTATACTGCCAGAGGGGATGCAAAAAGTGTTTTGTAATCGATTTTAATCAATTCAAATGAAATAATATTATATTTCATTGCCTCTCAAATATATGCCACATACACAGTAATATAGTAAAATGTCTTCTGCATATCAAAGTAATATTCTTTTAAAGTTATTTCCTTTATTCCAAATGTCCAAAAAAACATATAGATCGAATATCAGATATCTGAATTCCTTTATTTCTAATAATGAAACACAAAAATTTAGCAGTTAAGACATTGTTTTTTATCCTCTTAAGCATACAAAACTAAAAATGCATAATGCATCTAGGATATAGATACCACATGAGAACAATGCAGGCAAACAGGGGAAACTAATGCGCCTCTCAAATTCGAAACACAAAGTTATCGATGAACTATTGCAACCTCCAGAGCAAGAAAAAGTGAATCTTCATTAGCAAATGTGAAAAGCACACTGGTAGCTAACATTCTTAAGCAAATGAAACAATTAATTACAACTATTTCCCATTTTCTCTCATGTAAACAAACTCAACACAATAAAATAATAGAGATTAACACAAAGTATTAAATAAATGATAGAGCTTTTGAACATATAAACTAGGGGTGCTTAAACGGGTATCGGTTTTCGGTTAACCGAGAACCGAAACCGATAACCAACTTTTTCGGTTTCGGTTCGGGTATCGGTTATCTACTTCAAGTGAATTTCGGTTATCGGATATAACCGACACTACAACAAAAAACAGATATTGGGGCACTTATTTAGAGTCACTATTTATTAAATGCCTCTAAGATATATTATTGGGGCACTTAGATATATTAAATTTAGAGGAAAATTTTAAAAAAATCTAAAAAAAAATAAAAAGTACCCTCAAAGACACTTAAAAGTGCCCCAAACTCTTTTGGGACACGATACTTAACAACACTATGATAAGTGCCCCGAAAATCAAAAGTGCCCCCAAAGACAATATATTGGGGCACTTTTCAGTGTTTGAAAAAAGCTTTTTTGTTGTAGTGCGATTAACCGACGGTTATACCCGATTAATCGAAATTAATTAATTAATTAATTATTAAATAAAAAATATTTAATTTAATATTATACTTTCTGTAATATTTGAAATAATCTCGGTTATTTTCGGTTATTTTTGGTAAATTTTGGTTATTTTCGGTTAATTTCTGTATTTTGTATATTTTTTTATTTTTTAAATAAATTTAATTTTAATTTCGGTTAACCGCTAATCGAACCGACTAACCAAATCGGTTAACCGATTAACCGATTGGTATCGGTTACGGTTAGCTATTTTGGTTGATTTCAGTTTCGGTTAACCGAAACCGAACCGAATCTCACCCCTAATATAAACAATGCCCTTTCAGAAAATATTCTATATAAGCACGTGCTTTCCCACAACACAAGCAAAAAACAAAAGAAAAGAAGAAATACTAAGCAACTTAATTCAAAACATTTTCCTCTGCTAATAAATACAAACCCCCTCCCTCATATCTCTCTATAAGAATAGACAAAAACTCGGGTGAGCTCCGCATGACTATGAGCTCACCCTTATTTTTATTAAAATAATTATATATTAATTATGGTGAGTAATGATAATTATAATTTATTAATTTATAATTAAATTTATTGATTCAAAATTAGAATTTATTAATTCATAATTATAGTTTATTAATTCATAATTAAAATTTATTAATTCAAAATTAAGGTTTATTATTCAAAATTAGGGGTTATTAGTTCATAATTAGGGTTTATTAATTCATTATTAGGGTTTATTAATTAAAATTAGGGTTTATAAATTCATTATTAGGGTTTATTAATTCAAAATTAGGGTTTATTATTCAAATTAAGGTTTATTATTCAAATTAGTTTTATTATTTCAAAATTAAGATTTATTAATTCATGATTAGGGTTTATTAATTTAAAATTATTATTTATCATAATTATTATTTATTATTTTACAGCTAAGGTTTATTAAATTAATTATTTTTAGTTAGAATTAATTTAATAATAATTAATTAAAAAAATAATTAGGGGTCTCACCTTGTGGCGTGGCTGCAGAGACTACTATCGAGAATAATAAAGCGAAACAAAGAAAGAAAGGAAATGGAGATTTCCCACAAGCAAAAGAAGGGAACGAGACAAAGCATAAGCAAGAAATTAGACATACAAACACCTAATAGTGTGTGTGTGTGTGTGTGTGTGTGTGTTGTGTGAGAGAAACGGAGACGTGGAGGCGGCATCTGTGGTGTCGTCTCTCCGGTGAACAGAGAGACGACGGTGGTGTTGGTATGAGACCTGCACAAAGAATGTGAGAGAGTAAGAGATAGGTTATGTGAGAGGGACATATAAAGGTTCAATGGCTCGGACGGTGATGGTGATGGCGGAAGCTTCCGGCAACGGCTGAGGCAAACGGCATGGTGCGGCATCGGCAAAGGCAGAGACGAGAGGAAACTTTAGGGAAAAACTAATTTTTTTTGGAAAAACCCGATTTCATATATAAGGGCACATCGACGGACTACCGACGGGCCACTGTTTTTTTTTAATTAATTTTTATAATCAACAACGGACTACATACGGAACATCGATTTTAATTATTTTTAAAAAATTAACGACGGACTACCAACAGACCATTGTTTTTTATTTTATTTTTATAAAGAAAAATAACCACCGACGGACTACCCGCTTTTGGTACCACAATCCATCGTTAGTACGCTACCGATAACGACACACATAGGCATAAGTTTTCCGACGTTGAGCCGTCGACGATCACCTAAGGTAATGTTTTTCAGCGGGAATTCCGTCAGTGTCCGAGAGATAGTGATAATACCAAGAATTTATAAAGGATAAGGGCTCGTTTGGTACATAGGATAAGCTATAGATAGGGATGGTATCTGACCTTATCTATTCGTTTGGTATCCAAGACAGTTAACTCGGAGGCCCGTTTTTAAAACCCAGCCCGTCTTTATTACATTATTCCTCTTGGCTTAGCTAACTGGACACACACTGGATTATTGTTTTCTTGACTCCACAGTAATTGGGTTGAGACAAATCTACCCTCCCCAAAAATCTCGTAACCTCAATTCGATTTCTTCCCCAAATCCTACCTTTCCCGATTCAACTCCACAGTAGGTTGAAGGCTTGTGAAGAAGGTGCATCCTTCTTTTTCGATTCAACTCGCCGCAGAAAAGAGCCTCAGGGCCAAGCCTCCTTCCGATCTAACACTTTGCTTCGAAGATTTTATTCTGCACCACAGGTTTGTAAAAAGTTAAAAACAAGTTATAATTTTTTCGAGTTCTTCCAATCCTTCGAACAAACGGCTCTAAAATATTGTTTTGATTCATCGCATGCTGGAAACACATATGTGTACCATGGATGTGCTTGTCTCTGCTGTGGTGTGCGGATAATTCCATAATCATGCCCAGAGTCAACGAACCCTAGCTCAACAAGGTAAAAAAGAAAACATTTCCTCATAGAGACAAGGGTTCTGCATAATGACGAACCCTAGCTTTTCGAATAGGGGTTCTTCAATTCCTTTTTGATTGAGTTTTTTTAGTGTTCTGCATTCTGATATACCGTTGGTGTGTGATTAATTATGGACTCAGAATCTGTTCATGAAGACTGAACAGATCCGTGGCATAGTTTTGCAGAATCAGTTATATTTGTGAAAATAACCTCTCGCATGCTAAGAATGGTACTTATTTCCAATGTTTGTAATTCTCTTTACAAGCCTATTATATAGTTCAGTTTTGGCACGTTTGTAATAGGATGTGTATTGTATGTTTTAGTAGTAGTATATCTTTTCGTGTTGATAAAAACATGTGGAGTGTTCTTTGTGAAAACTGTCACGCCACAATTTCTAAAAATAATGGAAGCTCGTAAATCGAGGCGCGACTAATGAAATGCGAAAAATATAAGGAATAAAGTTTACTCGAATGATCAAGACAATGAACCCTTAGAATTTGGGAATAGCTTCCTAAATGAAAACGAAAGACATCGAATGATGTAATCCAATCAAAACAATAATTATCCTCAGGATCACAAGTTTAGTTTCGTGCTTCTGATAGCCAGTACACATCAACAATACTAACATCAAGGATTTAGAGTCTAAGCTCAATTAAAAGATATAATTCAAGTCATAGACAAGAAGGAAAAAGTAATTAGAACTAGTTCATCAGCGGAAGTCTAAATACGGAAATAATCCGTCAAAATACGGAGTGAACTCTAATCTCGATTACGCTCAAACGTCGCCCATTGATCAACCTGAAAACATTTGAAAACATTTGGGCTGAGTACTAATGTACTCAGTGGACATGCATTTTCTATAAACATTTCATAAATCCGTAAAAGCAGTTTATCCAATCATGATAACATAACTTAGAAGGTTTTAAAAAGAGAAACCACTTCTAAGCATGCAAAAATATTTCATTTATTGGGCCCATTGTCACGACTCTTCTGTTACTCGCTTTGATCCCGGGCCTCTAGCCACCGTCAAATCACATGCTCCCATTATTGTCATCGGGGACATAACCCGGACAAGTTCATAATTCCATGACGTACTTCGGAACGCATCCAGACAAGCACCATAATAACATGACGTACTCCGAAATGCATCCAGACAAGCACCCTTATAACGCCTTATGATTATGTTAGTGTCCGATGGAGATCAACCCATCGAAACAACTAACTAGTGTACACAATTCTCAATTAACGTATTAAGATTAAAAGAGAATCTCGATCGATACATATACGAGCCTTAAACAGAGCAGAGGGCACAAAAACATTTTATTGGATAAACAGTTTGCATTTCATGAAATATCAGAGCATATAACTCAAATATACTTTTGGTAAATAAAGCCCACCTTGATAGGACAAAGCCTGACGAAATCACTATTGTACGCGTCTTGGGAAAGCAACGCTAATCCCCTTGATCGACAAAACCTACAAGAAGCACTAATCTTAATAGGTCTCGAAAAGCTAGCCTTAAGTTCAAGTAAATGAGGCTACTAACTTATGATTCGTTAAACCCGAGTTTTCAAAATATAACTAAATTTGAAAACTAATTTATATCGGCTAAGGCACCAACAATACCCTTGCTCGACTTTTCGTTTAAAAACGCATTTAAATTTCATAATATTCTTATGTTAAATACTTCATACAAAAAGTATAACATACTTGAAATACATACTAAGTTCGTATATATTAAGGAATCTCGCTTAATATAACACATAATAAAATTCTCAAATTATGCACTTGACTAGCATAATTTAATTTATTAAACTTTCTAATTTAATTTCTTCCTTTAAAAAAAAATTAATTAAATTAATTACATAGGTCATAATCATAATTAAGTAATTTAAACTTGGACTTAATCTTGAATTAGTCAATTAATTAATTAAACTTAATAGCATTTAATTAATTAATTAACTTACCATAATTAAATAATTTAAACTTATAATTAAGTTAATTATTTATTTAATTAGATGAATATAATTTAATTAATTAAGTTTCAAAGATTTAATTAATTTGAGTCAGAATTTATTTAATTTAAGTCCAACTACTAATTAAATCTAAGGTCCAACTATAAATTAAATCTGGAGCCCAAATCCATAAATTTTCATTACTTCTTTTAATTCTCGGCCCACTATAAAATACTACAAAGAAGCCCATGTTCCTTAAATAATTTGGGCCCGAACTAAAACAATTTCAGAGTCCATTTGCATTTACAATAAATAAATACAAGGTCCAGCTCAACACTTAAATAATATAATTTAGCCCAACACATTTAATGATTTAGCCCAACTCATTTAATGATTTAGCCCAACTCATTTAATTAAAGAAAATAGCTCATTTGATTTAAAACAACACAAGCCCATTTAATTTATAAGAATAAGCCCAACCCAACTCTCAAACCCTAAACCTAATTTCTTTCCATTTTCGCGCCTTTCCGCTACACCGTAATCCGCCGATTCAAGCAAACCTCAAAATTTCTTTCTTCATCTCTATCTCTCTCTCTTCTCTCTCACGGCTCCCTCCCTCACGTCTCCATCTCGGCTCCCTCCCTCACGTCTCCCTGTCGGCACCCTCCCTCACGTCCCCCTCTCGGCACCCTCTCGACACTCACAACTCACACTCACTTGGAGACCGCCGCCGTTTGTCGACGGCGGCAGTTTTCTCTTCTCCCTCTTCTTCTCGCCGCACGCACACACGCACACGACGGAGGCACACGCACGCGACCGCCGCCTCCCCTCTCTCTCGTTCACGCCTTTCCTCCTCTCCTCTCATCTCTTCGCGAATGGACGGCAGCAACGGCGCCACCTGCCGCCGCCGTCATCTCGCCTCTCGTCCGTCTCTACAGAACATACAAACACACACACGCGACGGCGCCATACCCACGCCGACGCGCACACACACACAATGGCCGTAGCCACAGCCTTCCCTCTCTTCTCAGCCGAACGCCAGCAGCCGGAGCCACCGTCGTCGCCGCCGACCAGCCACCCTCAGCTCTCGTCTGTCTCTGTCTCTTTCTCACTCATATCATAGCACACACCCAATCACAAACTCATGCACACACATATACACATACAACATATACATATATGCATAAACATACTAAAATTAATTGAAGATTTTTGCTCAATTAACTAGAAGTTTAGAGTATACCCTTGTAGATTCCTCTTGTTGAGGTTGCAAGAATGAGAGAGTGAGTGAATGAGTGAATGAATTAGGGAGGCTAGGGTTTCCAAAATGGAGAAGAATAAGCTTATATAGTGTATAGAATTTGGGCTATCCATGGGCTTTCATTTTGGGCCTCGTTAAATCAAAGCCCATTATACGATTTATTCTCACGGGCTTCAAGTTCGATCCTAAAGACTATGAATTAATAAATTAAACATTAACATGATATTATTGATATAATGATTTATAAGTATATATATATAAATCATATTCGATTATTATATAATATATAATAATTCTCGAAATCATTTCATAATAATTAGTGAAATAAATTCTTTTTGTTGGATTTAAAATTTTAGTTCATTGAGCACGAATCGTTTTAAATTCTAAGTTCGAAAGTCATTCTAAATCCTATTGAGGAAGACGGGGTATGACAAAAACCGAACCCGAAATCAAGACTTTTCGTGTTGTGCAAAACCTGTGGAGTGTTCTTTTTGGTTACATTTTGTGTTTGAGAGGTGGGACTTCATGGTTTGATTGTTTAAGTTCTATAAGGTATGAAAAGTTTTTTTTTCTTGGATAGAGGAAAAACACGAAAGTTTAGATCTCATATATTTTAGATCTCATAACACACACGTTTACAGACAACATAAATCCCATTTCCTCTCACTTTCTATCTTCTGGACAAGAAGAAGACAAAAAAAGGGAAGAAGGGAAAAACTTATAGCTCGAGTTCTTCGTTGGTTTTTGATGAATTGACGAATCCGACTCGATGTGTAACCTATCTAGCTACATATGGATGCTTTAAAATTGATTTTTGAAGCATATGGGTGTTTGTAAATTTGCTGCCCTCTGTGAGTTTCGTATGGAGTCGAACTCAATTGATGAAAATCCAAGTATTAAACTTGTTTGTATGTATGTAGTCACATAGAGTTTAAAGTTTTAAACAAAGATAAACATGTTATATTTTTATCACATATTTTCTCTTCATTTAAGTTTTTATTTCGAATTCTTCTTGATTAATTCAGGCATGAATCTAGGTTCTAGATGTAATATGGAGCATGATATGAACTTAGATGTTTTAATTTTGAACTTTACATCTAAAACCAATGTACCGAAAGCCAACATGGGTTACATAGGATTTGTTTTATTTTGGATTCAGTTGAGCATGATTATCTATTGTTCTATATTAAATAAACATAGTATGAAATTTTATGCTGATTAAATTGCTAAAAGTTTAAAGAAAACATGTGAGTAAGAACCAGCCATGTTTTCATCTCTATAAAATTGGCACTTTCATGCGGAGAGTATCACAAATAGAGGTATGGTTGTTATGATTTTTTTCATATAGTACTTGCAATCTATATGTATATAATTTCAGAAATTGTAAAGGTCATTTGATATTTTCCAAAATTGTTATAGAGATGCTGTCGGATTCTAGAACAGATTTGATATATCTAAACCAGGGAATTACTGTGGGTGGGTATTACTAGGAAATTCAATTTTGATGGACTTTCTAGATATTTTTAGCTATGAATTCCTTTCTGCAGAGAGTAACTAAGGGAGATTTAACTATGTCAATTTTGGTTGAAATATTCAGAAACGCCTAATTGTCCCGTTTATTTTAAGATTTTAGGTGGGCTCCTGAACACATCCATATAACATTGTGTGCTTATATGCAGAAATCAAAGCCAGTTTACTCTTCAAATCTTTAACATGCCGCATAACGTGGATAGATGTGCTTCCATTTACCTATTGATAGAGGAGATCTTGCATCAATACCTACTCGATATATTATTTATAATTGACCTCCTAGTTAGGATCACAACAAGGAAAAGAAAGCGTATGTCAATTTGCCAGCCATATTATATGATTAATAGGATTCCAGATCAGGTTAAACACCTGCAAAGAATAGTAGGAGTTAGCGATACAGATTGTATTCTAAATCTTCGAATGGATCGCAACACTTTTGGTAGACTTTGTCTATTGTTGCGAGAGATAGGAGGTTTGAGCGACGGAAAATATGTTAGTGTTGAAGAGCAAGTGGCAATGTTCCTTGGTATTCTGACACATCACAAGAAAAATAGGATTGTTAAATTTGACTTCTAGAGGTCAGGCCAAACAATCTCCTACTATGTTCATGTTGTTTTAAAAGCTATTTTAAAGCTACATGGAATATTATTGGTCAAACCCACTCCTGTACCAGAGGATTACATTGATCCAAGATGGAAGTGGTTTAAGGTATAATAAAAGTTCTAATCTTCTAATTTAATCTAAATTAAATAATAAACATTGAGGTTACGAGATTTTGTGCTTTAATAATTCTTTCTTAATCCTTGTGGTTTAGGGGTGTCTAGGAGCATTAGATGGCACTTACATTCCTGTTATGGTGTGTAATGTGCATAAGCCCAAGTATAGGACAGGAAAGGGACAAATTTGCACAAATACTTTAGCGGTATGTGATCGAAATTTGAAGTTTGTTTATGTCTTACCTGGATGGGAGGGATCAGCCGCTGACTCTAGGGTATTACGAGATGCAGTGAACAGGGTGCACGGTTTGAAAGTTCCAAAGGGTACAAACCATTTGTTTTTGACTCTGTTGGCGTTTTTTGTTGAAGAGCATCTGTGTACACTTCATTTAGTTAAGTTTAATTTATGTTTTTTTGAATTGATAGGGAATTACTATTTATGTGATAATGGATACGCAAATAGTGAAGGTTTTTTAGCTCCATACAAAGGTGTGAGGTACCACTTGAAGGAATGGGGTCCAGATAGTGCAAGACCTCAAAATGCTGAGGAAATGTTTAACATAAGGCACACTAAAGCCGAAATATCATTGAGCGTGCATTTGGCATCATGAAGACGCGGTGGGGAATCTTTAGAAGTGCTATGTACTATCCGGTGAAGGTTCAAACTACGCTAATAATGGCTTGTTTTTTGATACATAATTTCATTCGGTCTGAGATGGTTGTTGATCCTATCGAACAACTCGTTGATGCTCTTCCAAATGAAAACAATCCTGAACCAAACGAAGATGACGATTTTGTTGAAGCAGTTGAATCAATTGTTGAGTGGAGTCAAACTAGAGATGCAATAGCACAAGCAATGTGGAAAACCTGAATTAGTTCATCACCTTAGGTTCAGTTGTGCTAGTTTAATGTATGATGTTTGTTTATTTTAGGATATATTGTTGTAGAAACGGAAATTGTTGACTTCTATTCTAATCTTCTATGGATATCTGATTGTTTTCTCCATGTTGGGACTTTTCTGTTTGTTTATTTAGAAAATATTGTTGTAGAAACGGAAATTGTTGACTTCTATTCTAATCTTCCATTATATCTGATTGTTTTCTCCATGTTGGGACTTTTCTGTTTTTCGATAATGGGAATCTCGTGATTTTTAACACATTTGTTTGCTATTTCATTATAGTCTGGAATATATATCTTTCTCATAAAGACATGGACCTTATTCCTGAATGTCGTTGTGGAAGAGGGAAGATGATACTTAATTGTGCTGGAAAGGATTCAATGCATTCAGGTCGCTATTATTACAAGTGTCCTGCAAATAATAAACACGAGAGTTCTTTCTTATGGTGTGATGATTATCATCAAAACAATCCCACAGGTATGATTCCCAAATATGTCTTGAACCAGGTATACACAAAAAAACCTAAGACAAGTTCCGCTCATTCGTCAACCAGTCAAGCACAAATTAATGCCATAGCAAGAGATATCCGCCCGACTCGTTTCAGGAGTGACTTTGAAATACATATTGATTTTATCTTCATGTCAATCGTTTTAATTTTGTTTGGGGTTATCCTTGGTAAATTACTTTAAGGGCTCGTTTGGTGCGCAATCATCACCTTAACTCCTCCTGACTATGTATGCCGGACATTTGTCGAAGTTTGTTGTATTTATGGTTGGATATTTCTGTTCATGAAGAACTACTAGTCTATCTATGTTGTTGTATTATGTTGTATGGATATTTGGACTCTGTTGTATGGATATTTGGACTCTGTTGTATTTGTATTGATATTTTTTTAAGATTTCAGTGGATTCGGATAAGAAGAGGTGAAATGGTGGGTGGATATTCATAGCAGGTGGAATAAGTTAACTTCTGGGAATTTCTGTATATACATTGGATTCTCCTCTATGAATTGAAGCAGCAAATAGAAAAACGAGATATAGCTCAACATCCCCAAAATTTTTCAACAAAATTTGTGGGTGTGTGTGTTGTGTACCGAACTGGAAAATAAAGTGGTATAAAAATAAGAAGAAATACCTCTAAATAACTTATTTTGTGTCACAAAAGATTAATTGTAGCCATAAAAATACTGTATATATTAAAAATTGTAATCAAAAGAGACACCGTTGCCCTTTTTATTAAGTTATTAATATATTTTCGAAATAAATATATTAATGGCAAAAAGAAAATAAAAATCAGTTTTTCTTTTCAAAATGAATCAAAATGAGATGCAAAAATTAAAGATGAGCATCTAAATATCCCCTTCATGCATAGAACTCTTGATTTTTAAAACCGAAACAAAAATATATTAAATGTAACAATTTCTATCTAAATCACCCCTTTATATTTTTCATAATAACAATAAATTCCTAAAATATTACAAAACTCATGAGATAGGAAATCGAGCACACAAAACCCTCCCTTCCTCGCTAAAACCCTTTGGTCATCTCGCTCTCCTCCTCCCAGACACGGAACACTTGCTACCCTGCCGGACGAGCTGCTCAGTCCTCATCTCCATTGCTTCTCCAAATCATTGTGAGTGCCTCCTAATTCTTGTTTTATTTTATAACATTGAACCTCTCGAATAACCAGATTGGAGGGGTCATTCCTAGTTGAATTTGGGAGATCCATGAAATCATTTCGACATGGCAGAGGGGTTATTCTAGTTGATTTGAGAGATCTGTAACATGGCAGAAGGTTTCCTTCAGGGGATAAACCCTAAAATAAAAACATAAAACCATTCTCTCCAGTTCAGTTTTTAATATTGCTGAAAACACTTGAACAAAGATCCTTGGTATAAATGCGTGATCAAGTCTATTTTAAATTTCAACAACAACATCTCAAGATCAATACATTCAGATGACAATTTCATAAAAAGCGTGATCAAGTCTATTTTAAATTTCAACAACAACATCTCAAGATCAATTCATTCAGATGACAATTTCATAAAAAGTGTGATCAAGTCTATTTTAAATTTCAACAACAACATCTCAAGATCAATTCATTCAGATGACAATTTCATAAAAAGCGTGATCAGGTCTATTTTAAATTTCAACAACAACATCTCAAGATCAATTCATTCAGATGACAATTTCATAAAAAGCGTGATCAAGTATATGATGATATCACAGAATAATATCACAATTTCAGAAAAGGCGTGATCAATTCTATTTTTTGGTAATGAATGTGCAATTTATGTCTATAACTTCTGTATCCTTCTCCAAGTTGAACTTTTGCACCCTTCTTTATCCTTCTTTCTCTTAGCATCCTTATCTGTTGGGATGTCCTTCCAACGAGCATATCGAATAGGTGCTTTTGATACTATTATGTACGAGTTACAAGCATGAGGCACAGTGTGCTTCTGTACCCTGATTTATTTGATTATATGTTATTGTAGTGTGGTTTGGGATGTTAGTGAACTCTGTTTTTATCTTATATGTAGAAAATGGTTCGATCAAAAAATGCCAATGTCAAGGTTGCCTCACAAAATAAAGATAAGCAGAGGAAGATGTCTGCAGAAATCCTGACCCGAATTACCATGAGTAAAAAAGGCCCGACCATGAGTAAAAAAGGCCCGACTAAGAGGTTGGAGACTCTTCCTCCATCCGAGTCAAGTCTTCGAAAATCACTATCTTTTTCCACAAAACTGATGCAAGATAGGTATGAAAAGGTTTGTGACCGTCCTATTCTCCAAGGTAGAACTCTTGATTTTAGGACTTTAGAAATTTTTGGCATTACGAAAGAAGTCGAAGATTTAATTACTCAAATAGGATGGAAATCATTCTTTGAAATTGATTGCCCTACTTTTCTTGAGTTGACAAGAGAATTTTACACCACATTTGAATTTGACACTCCTGAAGATCTTAGTTTGGATACTCGGATGTGATTAGATATAGGCTAATGGGCATGAGTTTTCTCAATCTATCACCGATTTCAATTTGGCTTTAGTTGTTATCTCTCGAAAATGATGTGCAGGCTGATTGGTATATAAATTCTAGGGTTGGCTATGGGAGTTTTATTGGTGCTTTGGTTTGGAAAGAGATGTCAGTGGATACGTATACTTATGATCCTAGTCAATCTTCAAGTACATTGTTGAAAAAACTTGAATGGCAATACCTTCAACGTTTCCTATCATTTAACTTCATAGCTAGAAAGTCAAGTTCTGCAACATGTTCTAAGGTGGAGTTATATTTTATATGGGCTATGGTCAATGGTGTAAAACTCAATCTAGGTTATTGGTTGGCGGATCAAGTAAAAAAGGTTATGGAAAAAAAAGGGTCTTATCCTTGGGTCTGTCATTACTCATCTTGCTGTCAATAATGGTTTGCTTGACCTTGCACATCACTCTTTGCACAAAGCTCATGATAACACACCTCTAGACTTAAATAGTATTCAAAGGATGGGTGTTGTAGATAATGAGGATGGAGCTTACATCTTCAGTGGTCCATGTAATCATCTTCCCGCCAAGGAGTTGCGTAAGAAATTGAAGAGGCTCGTCTTGAAGAACTTGACCTTGTTGACCGATCACCAATCAATCCACTCCAACATATACCTAAATTTAACCGATGCAAAAGTTGGAAGAAATATCTAGAGCTCGAGTTAAAATGCAATCCGACCTCAATGCATTCTTTGAATTCCATAATTTCCACCCTCCTTCCACATCTTAAGGTAAAAATTTAGACAAGTTTCATATATTTTCTTGCATTCATCAATTGTATGTGAGTGATTTAATTGATCATTTGTTTATGATTGGATATGTTTGGGGTGTATTGATTGACTTTAACATTTTGCAGTAAGGTGATGGAGTTCATATAAAATTGGTGAATTTTGGTGGTTTTGATGGCGTGAACAAGGATATGCGATTCAACAAGTGTCAAAGGTGGTGAAGTGTGGGAATTTACGGTTCAGATCTGATGTAATTGAAATTGAATTCGGGTTATTATTGTAGACTTCTGTTTGACTTAGAATTACATTACTGGGATGTTTTGGGAATGTTTTGGTTATTAATGTGAAATCTCTGCCTCCTACAATTTATGATTTGGTGTGATCACATTTTTAATATGCAACAATTATTAACTTGGCATCAAAAATAGTTCTTAACTAGATTATTCAAAATTTGAGTTGATCAGGTTTTTAATATAAAAGACTTATTAATTGAGTGTCAAATGAAGACAGAGGACGATGCGAGATTTACTGTGATCACGCTTTTAAACTATAATGTTCTTACAACAGTAATCCTTGGTAATCCATTAGACACTTGTAAGAACTTATGAAATAGTAATTACAAGGATAACGGTAGATATTCGACAAATTTTTAAGCATAATTCCCGACTTAGGTGTCAGCTATAAGTTCACAAAGACACATGAATCTATTTCGAATATTGAGGAATGCAGCAAATTTTTAGATCTAACCAAGCAAGATTTTCTCCTTTTTCTTGGATTCATGCCAAAAAATAATGTATTTATACATTACATTACTAATCATAGCCTAAAAACTACTACGAAACTGCTAAATTCTGAAACTTTCTCAGCTGCTAACAAACCTCAACCTTGCACATGATTTGAGCCTGCTAATTTTTTACAAATGTGGCTCACGATTAACATCAAAAGAAAATAGCCATACAGATTCACCATTTTGTCTAAGCTATTTTTACAACAAAACATGCCTAGAGTACATTTGTTTGCAAAAAGTTTATCCACTCAAGCCGAGGTATCAACTAACCTACATCCCCTTTCTTCTGAGAAGACGCATCACATAAGTTGGTCTAGCAGAATCAGGCAGCCCCATGAAGATCTCAAGACGATCCACCTTCTCAGCAAGGATCTCACAAACATCAAACTTGTCCTCTAGTGAGAGCCCGGGGATATTACCCAAAAGATCGAACACATCTTTCCTCGCTTTGCCTAAATCAAACTCATAGCCTATCCGACTAGCCAAATTTTCGAGTCTGGCATTTGTGTTGCGGCTAATTTCACCCAATAAATCACACACACCTTGTATCCCTTCAACTGCCTTGCGTTTCTTACCCGAATGTCTTGGAAGTTGATCGTCTTTCTGGCTCTGGCTAAAGCTATTTTCCGTTGCTTCATTTTCGAATAAATCTTCCAAGTTAACGTGATAATCACCCGCTACGTGACCTCCTGCTAAGTTTTCCTCCTGCAATAAATCATTAACCGCTTCGACAAAATCCTCGGCACTCTCTCCGATCGCTCTATCCCTACCGAATATTTCTTTCCAATCATCTAAAAAAGGCCATGACTTATAAGCATCAGTCGCGCATTATTATCACTCTGGGAAAAACAAGAGCATGTAAGTAACCTCTCAAATCAAATGGATAAAACAAAACATAATAACAATTCTCAGCTTATGTCCAATTGTAAAAACAGACCAACTGATATTAACTTGAAATAAAATACAACGCCCAAACCAACGAAAATAAATAGTATACAAACTGACATATAGTTGGCATCCAATCCCTAGGCGAATTCAATGAAATAAAATGCCAACCTTAACGATTTGATCCCATTGATCGTTGTCACGGTCAATCATGTAAGTCCCTTTCAAATTGAAGCCAACACCACTTCTACTAAGTATTTGGGAAAGAGAATAGTAATTCTTCTTCCAAGTACTAAGCTTAGAGTTGATATGAGGCATTCCTTTAAGTCCGTATCAGAAATTCTTTTTCATCGCGTCTTCCAACTTGTTCAAATAGCCTGCTCTAAACCCATTGTCGGATTTCCACCCTTGTATAACAAGTTCTTTCAAAGCTGCGAGAAGGATCTCTTCCTCATTTTGCGACCAACTGCGTCTTGTCACATGAGTTTTGTTTGCTCTCCCACGGCCCATATCGTTGCTACCTATTTTTATGCGATTGTATAAAGTAATTACAATTTACTTTATCCTATATAGATGCATAAATAAGGTTTTCTTATACACCGTAAACGAGATATACATTCTATTTTACATATATATACACATTGCCATATGGCACAAAGACCACAATTGCTACTTATGTATATATTCTTGTGCTTTCAATTATGATGCAAGATAAATTTCAAATGAAGAACACCATAGAATCCTATTCTTAGCTACGAAATATCATCTTTCTTTGTTATTGGATTGTTATTTTACCGTTGCAATTATCGTCTTTGAAACTAGCACTTTGGTCTCAATCGAAACCAAGCCCATAAAAATGGAAAAAATATTGTTCATCCTCAATGCATACAAAATACTCGATCCGAGCTCGATTTTCTCCCAATCAAAAGAATCATCAACACATTATAGATCCTCGATTTGGGTATCCGAATGAATACACAAGCAATATTTTCTTAGCATCAATGTCCGCTTCAAAGTGTACAAATAGGCGTGTAATTTTACTCATTCAAGAGAGAATCGAGAAGATCGAACCCTAGATAGCAAATTAAACCCAAAATATATCATGTATTTCAACCTAATCGATGAACCTAGTGGCTCAAACTTGTTGAAAAAACGGAATATCTGAGAATGGATACTAACCTTCATGCGGAGAACTCGTTGAAGCGGATGAAAGAAGCGAAGAACCAGCGACTTGAATGGATCGTCTCGCCGCTTTCACCTCGGCAATGGCGTTTCTTCTACGCATAAATGGCGGCGGGTAAAGAAAGCGGGAAAGAGAACATCCCAAATGGAGGATAGGACCAGCCGTCTTTTCCTACCTTTGTCATAATTTATTTTGGTCATTTCCATTATTAATCTATGTTTTTAACTAAGAACCAAACAAACAAGGTTTGTTATCTATATTTTATATCTTATCTACCAAACAACAACATACGATACCAATCTTACATTATCTACGATACATATATATGTCTTATCTATCTCGATATATCTAAACTTGTCTACCAAACGAGCTCTAAATGTTATAAGCGTTCAAATTTACTATTATTTTTTTATGAAATGATAAATTAATTTGAATTTTACATTATTATTAGTTAGAACCCTACAAATATATTTTTTGTTTGTGAGTGCACACAAGTTTAAATGATGATTTTTATGAAAATAAGTAAAAAAGTTAAAGTGCCTACTATGGCTACCCTATTTGTATCTCTATCTCTTATATTATTGCATTCCAAAACATATACTCCCTCTGTCCTCAAAATATATTCTTTGAAATTTTTGATACGGATTTTAATAAAAATTGTTGAGTATTTTGTGTGTGGGGTAAGGGTTCCACATTAATGTAATATTAAGTTAATTAGTAGTGGATCATGGATGAAAAAATATATAAATAAGTGGTATTGTTGAGGATAATAAGTAGGAATAGTGGTGGTAAAAAAAATCTAAATAACTGGTATTATTGGAGGTAATAAATAGAGTATTTTGTGGGATAATTTTCATAAATGAACAGAAAACAAATTTGGGGAACATATCAAAAAAAAGATAACTAAGGACAAATTTTGGGGATTGAGGGAGCATATAATATTAATGTTGATGTGAGTGTATAAAATATATTGTTGATTAAAAGCTAAATTCAACGGTTGTTACAAATTATTGACAAAATACGCCTTCAAAGATCGTTTGAGGAGGCCGCAGGTCCAATAACGTGGTTTGAAATTGGCTTGTGATTCGCACTATCATAATTGGGTTGGTATTTGGGCCAGATCTGGGCCTTCAATAGTTAATTTCAAGTTTGTTTGTTTTTTTTTTTTTAAAGAAGAGTTCTTTATAGATTGATGATATTTTAGATTAAATATTAGCTGCGAAAACATGTTAAGGCAAGGAGACATCGATTAAAATTAAAAGAAAAAAGAAGACGAAATGAGTGTGAGGTTTGGCCCAAATGGAAAATTTGTGAATATTTACTTTTAAACGTTCTCCAAGACTGCGCATGCAATATGGAATATTTTACATAAAAATAAAACGGTCCTATATTTCTAATAGAGAATTTTCTTTTTATCTGAACAAATAGGAATTGTATAATTTATATTTTTAATCACTAATATATATTTTTTTAAAAATAATGGGTTTATTTACCACTCGGCGATATTGACCCATGTTGGTTGTGAAATGTATATATACGCAAGTGCACGTAGTCAACAAGTAATAAATCGAAAGTATTTCAAGATCGTCTTCATAGGGATTGTAAATTAAAATTATACGTCTACTTCAACTATCTAGAACAAGGAATGAAAACAATAAAACATAGAGAGAAGATTTTTGATTTTCTTTTATGGACGACAAACTGAACGGAAGTAAAGAGAGTAAACTTAAATGGAAAAAATAAATAGAGATTTAAAGTTTTCGAACAGAGGTTGATTTGGAAAAACGGACTTGGATTCTTGAATCCCACTATGTCTTTAAAACAGAATGATGCTGCAGCAATATCCTAGCATTCTTTCATAGTTACTTGATTTCATAGGTTATTTTAGGATATTTTTCCAAAGCCTAAGTGTTGTATCATAAACTCATGATTCCCACGTATTCCTATGCTTTAAAGGTTCATATATCATATTTTAGCACATATCACAAGGGTCACATAAGGCAACAACATATTCTTATGCTAAATAACCTTATTACATTCACCTTAATCTGTTTTCCTTGTACTTTCCAATATCAAGGAAAGCTATGTATCTTGAACAAGATGGACAATCACAAACAAGAAATAATCAAAGGAAATAGATGCATGGACAATGAAAGATTAACCAGGATAAAGAGCAAGAAATTATGAACTAGACATAGAGTTCATTATTAATCCAAGTCTCAAGGCTCTAGCTCATGCTAGAGTTTAAAACAGAAAATAGAAGGTTCAACTATTCCATGTGTTACAACAACAACCCAAAATTACAGAGAATGTAGAGTAGGAAAAGATAACAATTATATGATGTAGACTCCTCTTCTCTTCGTCTTTCTCCCTCAGCTCTCTCCACTTTTAAGGATTTTCTTCTGTTATTTTCGCCACCCACAACTCTCTTCTCCCCTTCCTTTTTATATTGCGGCTGCTCCTTTGGAGTGAGGTGTGTAGGTCTCCTCAATTGGCAAGCTAAGAGACTAAAATACATTCCAATCCTAATCAAAATCAGGTGCTCTCCTTTAATTTGTTGGACTTTAATGATTGGTGCCCAGATGCCTCCACGTCACATGCTTTGTCAAGTGGTCCTCCACTTTATTCCACTTTTTGTTCCAAAGAATGCAATATGAATGCTATAGCAAAACGCCAGTAGCAGGTATTTCTGTATCAAAAATAACAAAGCAATTTCAAAAGCACTTTCCTTTCATATTTAGCTCGATTTACTCAAAAAGTTCACTTATCTCAACTCTCAAACATAAATGAGCAATCACGCAAAACACGACACAAAACAAGGAAAAAAGGCAAAAGAACAACAAAAGCATGCATCACACTTCACTTCAAAAGCTTTGGAGACTATAAAATAACTGTTTTTACGGAAGTTATCACACCCTCAAACTTATTCATAGGAATAATATCGAATTTGAATGTAAACTAAAAGAAACCAAACAAAACATATAAAAAGGAAAATATGAAAAATAAAAAGCATAAGGAACAAATAGAGAATTATGAGTTATTGGCCATGCCTTTCTAACAGCAAAGAGCATTCATTCCAGCATGTAACAATCAGAGACACCACATGTGATTGAAACAAATACGAAAATGTTAGAGCAAAAAATCATAAAGTTAAGACTTTATTATCCAAGTGGCAGAACTAAATATGGGTTGTTTAGTCCAAATCCATGAAACAAAGTGGTTGAAAACTTGAAATTAGGTACGGAACTAAAAATCTTGATTCCTTTTAAGAAAAATATTTCTAAAATTATGCTTTGTTGCCTAGAAAAAAATATATATATATATATATATATATATATATATATATATATATATATATAGTAATTATGTGTCACATGTGTGGTATATATTTTATTGATGATAACTGATTAGTGATTACTAATACCTCCCTGACAATTGACCTAGTTAATATGTTGTTTTATTTTGCGTGCAAACGAAGAAGTACGTTGTTTCCACTTTTTGTCATGAACGGTGGACATGCAATAAAACCATCGTGTATTTAATTTCAAAGTGAATGAACTCGAAAAACTACATCAAACCATATCCAATGCACAATTCAAATCAATAATTTAAGACAGCAAACTTGCAAATCATTAAAAATAAGAAAAATGGTTTCAGAATCCAAATCCAATGGTGAAGCTATTATATTTTATTGAAGTTGTTAAAAATAATTACACATTAGAAAAATATTTATTTATCTAAAAATTAATTAGTCACATTTTCGCTTTATTTACTCGTTCATGTAGGTTGTGGTGGGAACAAAATGCATCGAAAAGAATAGGTTAGATGCGCCATGAGCTACGTAGAGGCTGGGGGCATATGGCCCCCCAACTTTTTTCCAAAAATATTATTACTACATACTTATTAAAAAGTTCATAAAGTTATAATGGTGCAGTTGGGTAAAAGTCTTGAATTTGATACCATAGCTCTTGGTTCGAATCCTGGCTCGCTCCCCCCCTTTTCCAATTTTGTTACTTTCTCATTCCCCAATTTTGTTACTTTCTCCTTCCCCTTCTCCCATTTTCTCGCTCCTCTATTCATTTTGTCAGTTTTGCTATTTTTTCCTTTTCCTATTTTTTTTCTATTTTTTCTTTTTCCCTCTTTCAGCTCCCAACTCTTTTCCTTTTCTCAGTTTTTTTATTTTTTCATTTTCTCAATTTCTCTTTTATTTTTCCCCTTTTCTCTACTTTATGTTCTTTCTTTTTTTTTTTTTATTCTATAATTTATTTTATATTGATAAAACAAAAGATATATGCAACTATGATCAATTCAATTTTTAAAAAAATTATGATAAACTTATTCTAACAATCATACATGATATTTATTTAAATTTTAATTAGCTTTATATGTGAATTAATATGATCAATACAAGTTTTTATTTACAACTATTATTGATTGATTGATTGTTTAGTTATTTGTTAGTAAATCTTATTATTTTATCTTTGCAAGATATTAAAATTTAATGAAAAAGAAATTTAGTATGAAAAATTACCCTATTCAAATAATATTATATATTATTTAAATTATTATTATTTTAATTTTATTTTTAAAATTATATTTTATTATCTTTTAAATTATAAATAATTGGGCCCCCAACAAAAAATTCCTCCCTCTTAGATGGTTCTTTTATTAAGAGTTGGCACAACATTAAACTTCTTTTAATAAACTACATAATGATCTTTAGGCGAATTTTATTAGGTAATTCAAATTTGAGAACAAGAATTAAAAAGAGGCATGGTGGTCTCTTGTGTGGATATCCGCATATGTGGACATTGATACTTTTTTGTCAATTTAAATTATATTTTCTAATTACAAAATAAAAAATAAATTATAGTATTTTTTCAATATAAATAATATTTTTCTTTATAATAATTGATCTTTTGTTCATCATATGGACATATATAGAGGAGTTTTGTTTTTGTGGAATTAAAAAATAAAACCTCATTAATGATCAGCGCTCGTTTAAGCTACGGATTTGGCCCCCAAAGGGCGATATATCCTGTAGAGTGCGATTTGGCTATTTAGGATTTATGATTAGAGCTCCTATTTTAATTATTGGATTTTATAGTTTCTTTGTTTTTAGTAATTCAAGGAAGAAAAAATGAAAAAAAAAAAGAGGGAAAGAAAAAAACAATGTGCCAACGATAACATAGTTCTATGAGAAATATGCAGTGTTGTGGATCATCTTGTTCGGGTCGAAGTTGGCCCACACTACACGAATAAAATCAAGTTTACTAAATCATGTTTCCAATTGACAAGGCAAGAAAACGAGGTTTGAAATTGTTGTTAGAGCCAATACGTGTCTAATTTCTATATCAAGCTTAGAGTATCCATTAATTTTCCAATATTTTTGTTGCTTAAGTAGGGCCTCGGAATTTTTTTCCTCGTACGTACTCTTCTGCTGAAAAATTAGTCAAGAATTTAGAGTTCCCCACTGTTGTCTTTAAGATATTTCTTTCGAATTCAACGGTCTGTCATATGTATAGATAATATATAATGTGATGTGTACGGTTACAGATTGTGGGGAATTTGATCTTACAATAAAGTTTCATTTTTATTTTATTTTTTGAGTCACCTACGCATTTTATCTTTATTTTTATTTTTTTTAAAATTATGGTTTATTGCATAAAAAATGCTAGTGACGAGTACGGAACATAGATTCGGTAAAAGAAGGCTCTATTTAAAATATTCCACTAACTGATATGTCAAAATGCCTGTCACTTGTACATCAAGTACTATACAAAGTTTAGAGATTTAAATTGAGTCTCGAGAATTCCAATTTTTTCGTTTCTTTCATTGGCTATTGGTTTTGAATTCTGATTTTATTTTTATTTTGATATATGTTGCAGATTGACTTAATATATGTTCCTACAGAGTCACAATAAAGATAAAATTAATAAATGAAAAGTTAAGCTACCTAATTTTCAAAGAAACGGGGAAGAAAAGAGGAGAGGAAGAAGTGATGCTTTGTGAAATTCATCTTCAGCCATACTTAGGTAATCGATCATACTAACTCTGATCATGCGGTATAAACACTCAATTATGTTAAAAGAAGTTTGGGAGAAAATTGGAAAAGCATAATAAAGTATTCTTCATCATGTAAGTTAATCTTCAATTTAATATCACCCAAGGAACCTCATCAATAATATATAGGCAAAATGGATACTTGGCTCTCTATACTTAATATTTTATTTTGCTATATTTTATGAATTGAGTTCTTACGATTTCATATTTATAAAATTAAATTTGTAAGTCTTTATTTGCATTAAAGCGTACTCCTATTAATTTGTTTGTAGATATAGGGCCCTATGCTTTTACAGAAAAATGGTCATTATGTAAGATGTATTGACCACTAAACCGGGGACCAAATTTTCATGAACCTAAATATTTTGTCCTATTAGGAACCGAATAAAATATATAAATGAAAAAATATAGATTTGATTTAAACATCTATATATGGTTGAATTATAATTAAAATTTCTATTAGAAACTAAGAATTAATAATCGCCATCTAGCTTTATAATTCAAAAGAAAACAAAAGACTTCACATTCTCTAGTCTAATTAACTAAAGCAAAAATGAATGGTTGAGCCGATTTTGTTGGAAAAATTTAGAAGTTGAAGAAAGGAGCCAATAGTGGAGGTTGCAGTGGTTTTTGGCTGGATTTTGAGTGAGAACAAGGGAGAGATATCGAGAGAACTGGGAATGCGGATTGGAGGGAGAAATATATATATGCAAAAATGAGAGGCATACAAAAGTTAAAAATATATTATTTTTAAATGTTTATGTGCATATTTGTATTTATTGATATGTAGATTTATTGGAGAATGAGATTTTTATCCTTGAAATATTTTGCAGATTTCTGTTTTAAAGTATGCACATTTCTATTTGTTGTATATATGTATGTTTCTGTTTGCAAATATACTGGTTTCCCTTAATACATGCAGGTTTATGTTTGTAGTATACATGTTTTGTTTGCTAATATGCAGGTTTCTCTAATACATGCAAATTTCTGTTTGGTAGTATGCATATTCCTATTTTATTGTATGTAGCTTTTGATAATTGAAGTTATTTACAATATATTTGGACTGTGTAGACAATATATTGAAATGTGACGATAATGGATAGTGATTATGTATTAAATCCACATGTTGTGCGTCATATCCAAACTAAACAAAATATACATCAAATCCAAACCAAGCCATTATATGTTTGCCATCAATATGAGATTTGTAGTTGTGTAAGGATTTTTATTTGGAGATTTTCCGTTACGGTGACGAAGAAGAGATTTGAGAGCTGAAGAGGTGAAGATTCAATTACAAAATTTTGCAAATGAAATCGCATAGATGAAGAAGAAATCGTGTAGACGAATAAGAAATCAAAGAGACGAAGAGGTGAAGATTATTATGTGCAGTTTTACAATTTTGTCTCTCAGCATAATTTTTTTTTTAAAAGTAGAAAAAAGATATGCCGCGTGTTGCATATCTAGCGTGTCCATATGAATATGGCTGACAATTTGTGCGTGTCGAGTCGTTATCATGTCGACATAATAACAACACGATAAGACCAAACACGAACCGACCCTTTAAGGATATGTCTGACACGAACACGACACAAAATGTGCAGACACGATATGAGCACGACACGGACATGGATATGACACCATTTTTTTCGTGTTGATACGACACGATACAATACGAAACGACAAATTCAAATCAAATTAGAAAATAAATTATTAATAGAAATAAAAATAAACAAAATAATAATGAAATTAATATTAAATATATATAAATATTATTGGATTATACAAAAACGACACGATCTGATATGAACACGAATGCAACAAAAATTATCGTGTTAACGAACACGACACAGATCCGAAATGAACACGACATGAAATTATCTTGTTCTTATCGTGTCCACACGATAAGGTTGAACATTAACCGTTAACTTCGTCATATTCATGTCGTGTTTTCGTATCGTCTCAAAATTATCAACCCTAAATATATAAATACAATATGTGATCCAAATTAAGTATGACATACTATTTAATAACATTGTACTACTAGATCCTGTTCCTAAGAGTCTGGGACCTAATATGTATTTTTTGTAGATAATATTCAATTTATATGTACGGAACATTTTGATCACACATTTATATATAATACACATATTTTAAGGACTTGTTCCATCAAGGAACGTTACTGTTAAGGACAACTATTTCTTGTTATTTGTTTTGTTTTTATATTTAAGTTTATTTTGGCTTGGTGGATCAGAAAACTTCACACAACGTAAATATGCTGATTTAAAATTTAAGACATCTGATAAATCTTGTGTGTGAGATTGTGAAAACAACAAAGAACACAAGAGGTTTTACGTGGTTCGATCGAGGAAAAGATCTACGTCCACGGAGGAATGATTCAATACTTTCACTATATGCGATTACAATGAATGTATCTAAAGCTCGAGTATTCAAATAGTTGTTAACCCTTCTATCTTCAACCTAACCTCTATTTATACATATTGCGATCCTTTAAGATTGCTGCAGATCCGATCTCTCTCTGGCGATATCTCATCCTGAATATCTCTTCAATATCTCTTCTTAGATTCGATCTTGAATAGGGTTTAGATGTTGGGCTTTGGGCGAACCGCGAGGTCGTCTATTAGGTCGAGACCCGGTTCACTTGGGCCTGCTATTGGGCTTAAGCGGTAAGGCCATATCCCATCAACATCATTAATAGTTCGCACCACTAATTGCGGGCCATGGGCTTAACCGTCACCCCTAATTATAGGGTTTAGCTCATCATTAAGCTTGAATCATGTTATTACAAACTTAAGAGTGTAATGCTGAAATAAGAAAATGAAATGATCAACAAGTACGAATTGTGTTAAGGTTTTGACTTCATCACAAAAAAAAACTGAAATATTTAAATTATGATTTCCAAAATAAGACATACATAAAATAAACACCGAAAATCTATGAAAGCCGCAATCCTTGAAAAATACTAATCTATTGATCAGGTAAATTTAATATGTCGCGGCTGAAATTCTTTGTTCTATATTTATTTTTACAATTATTTTTGTGCAAAAACTCATGTACATTCGTCCATACCGTGCGGATAGTATAATTTGTTATTAAGAAAAGTATAATTTATATTAATAAAAAATATCATTTGTTTTTTACTCTATAATTTAGAAAGTATCATTTATACTGAAGAAACGTATCATTTACACTGAAGAAAAGTATCAAAGCCTGCATATACGAACTGATGTACATGAGACCACCTCTCATTTTTATTATCTTGGATAATATATGCAAATTAGCATTGTAGGATAACAGATAATTATTCCAAATTATGACACTGGTACTTATATTTATATCATATATATAAATATATATGTAGGATATTATTCCTCTATAAATTAAGTAGTATAATATGTTTACGATAAGCATGATGTTTTTAAGAAAATATGAAGCATGAGATTAAAATATGGATATCACCGCTCAAGTGTAGCCTATATACAAATCACCAACCTTTTTCTTTCTTTCTTTGTCTTTCTTTTAGGTTGGAAATTTTACCATCAAAATTATCGCATTCTAATAATTCTACATCCTACATCATTAATTCGTATTTTTTTTACATATGTGTCTTTATAATATCCATGCAAATAGCTCGATTTCTAAATCACAAAAGGCCCTATGTATTAGTAGTAGAGCAATAGTAAATTAAGAAGTAGATGAACTCCCTTCCCTTTACCATCGACACTTCCGTACAAAGCGTATTAAATTCCAAACCTACCTTTTATCTAGGAATTCAAGTACTCTACCACGTTTGCGTTTAAATCTTAACTCCTCCCTCTCCTCTATAAACTACCCACCATCATCACTCGTTAAATTTGTGCCAGCGGTTTACTTTGCATTCAATAACTTGCTGCAGACATCCTGAAACACACAATGGCGACAACACCAGATCACAAACCCCTCCATCTCCCACCCCTCAAACCTCACAAACTCTTCTTCGTATCCCAAATCTCCCTTAGGGTTTTCGCCGCCGCCGCAACGCTCGCCGCCGCATGGATCATGCTCACCGCCAAACAAACCTCCGTCGTCTTCGGCATCCAGGTTGACGCCCGTTACAGTTACTCTCCCACTTTCAAGTAAGATTTCTCCACTTAATCAACCACTTGTTAATCTTCTCCCATACTATCTTTTTTCACTACAAAAGCATGTATATAATTCAGGTTTTTTGCATACACAAATCTCATCGTCTGTGCCTTGACAATCCTCTCGCTAATTGTCGCCTATATCGGCAACAAGGCTGTGGACCCCACATACTACTTCTACATGTTCCTGCATGATTTGGTATGGATAATACTTCAATGCTTTCAAATATTAAAGTAGTAGTGAAAATTGAGTTTCATCGGTGGGGAATTGTGGCAGATCGTGACGGTGCTGTTGATGGCCAGCTGTGCGGCGGCGACGGCGGTAGGGTACGTGGGGAAATACGGCAACAACCACGCGGGCTGGTTGGCGATCTGCGGCTACTTCAATGAATTCTGCAACAAGGCGACTGCTGCTTCATCCATTTCGTATTTGGGTCTTGCTGTGTACCTCATTCTCACGGTCATATCCGCGAACAAGTCGCGCCAAATCGTGGTTTGATCAAGCGCCAGAGTGCGGGTTATATATGTATGTGTTTGCTAATTCAAGTATGTTTAGGAGATAATTTGAAGTATTTAGTAGATATAAGTTACTAATTAAGATATATGTGTATGTGAAGTTTGTGATATTACTGTTAACTAGTGTTTTAGACCCACGTGTTCCCAAGAAATATGAGATGGAATTATTTGGTATAGAATTCAGTGTGACGTATGGTACCATTTATATTTTATAATTTAAGGTAAAGAAAATGTAGACAAAATTTCTAAAATTAAGAGTTTGAAGAATATTAATAGCTAGTAAAAGTTATGTATATGTTTAACGTATATGCGATGATGACCTAAAAATAGAAATGACGAAATTCTTAGGTGTTATCATGAATTTTATATTTTGTGGACATATGTATTAACCGATTTCTGTAAATATGTTCAATAAATTAGAATTATTAATGAAAACGATATTTGAATAAAAAAATTAATGTGTCCCTCTTATCTCAATAAAATGAAAAATAAAAATATTTTCATAACTACGTATTGATGAACAACAAGTAATTTACCATTTTTTTATTTTTTACCACTTCAATGTTTACGATAAAAATAAATAAACCTCGTATATAATGAATAGTATGAAGAAAAAAATATTTAAGAACCTTAATTTGTGTAATCATTATAACTAATAAAAAAGGAATTTCTTTGACTTAACTAATTACCAATAATAGATATGTAAGATGATATCGTCTATTTTTTTTCACGAACAAATTAAAATTATATACTTAAAACGGTCACTAAAACAATTAATAGCATATCTTTCCTAAATTGTATTGTAAGGACTAATGCACAATATGATTTGAATAGTGAAAAACAATTCTAGGAACCTAATAGTGAGCCCAATTAGCACTAAGATTCTGGACCTCTGAGAACAATGCAACAGTCTCATATCTCCTAAAGTAATGTTGGTTTTAACAAGGGATGGTCTCCTGCGCGCGGACGGGAGACCACCCCTTAATTAATAAATTTTAATTGATTAATTAATTAATTTTAATTGATTAATTAATTAATTAATCAATTATTGATTAATTAATTAATCAATTATTGATTAATTAATTAATCAATTTTAATTAAAATTAATTAGTTTAATAAAATTTAATTTTAAATTAATAAATAATAATTTTGAATTAATAAACTCTAATTGTGAAATAATAAACCCTTTGAATTAATAAACCTTATTTGGAATTAATAAACCCTAATTTTGAATTAATAAACCCTAACTTTGAATTAATAAACTCTACTTGTGAATTAATAAACCTTAATTATGAATTAATAAACCTCAATTATGAATTAATAAACCATGATTATGAATTAATAAATTCTAATTTTGAATTAAAAATTATAATTAAAAATTAATAAATTTAATTGTACATTAACAAAATCTAATTATCCTTACTCACCATAATTAATATATAATTATTTTAACAAAAAACAACGGTGAGCTCGGTGAGACGAAGTTCACCCAAGTTTTTGTCTTTTACCAAAAACGAAAACAAAAAATGTCATTTTTCAGAAATCACACATTTTCTGCAACTCATTTATGGATTATTGCGACTTCTCAATGGCGAGCAGTTCGGCGAATAGAAACGGAACTTCCGCCTCGAAAACGTCTCTTTTTTTGAACCCGTTTGTGAGGAATTCAAATAATAAATTGGGGTTAATTACCAAAAGAGTTGGTTTTGGGTGCGGCCGGCCCCAACTCTTTTATTTAATTATTTATTTATTTTTTAATAAATTCCAATTGAGAATTAATAAACTTTAATTTAAAATTAATAAATTCTAATTGAGATTGATGAACCTTAATTGGAGTGGATGTACCGTACATCCGAATATACACAATTTTTTGCCTTTCCTAAATGATTATTAAACTACTGTATTGTATCAAATTGATTACTTAATTTTAATTTGCTTTAAAATGAATTCTAAACTTGCATTTGTACCATTCAAGATTTTAATTCAATTTATTTATGTATTTTATTCCACATGGCAACCAAAATACCACATAAGTTTTTCCATTTAAGTTGTGACTCATCAAAATCTTTAAGTTTATCTATGCTTTTGTGAGTCCTAGCCTTTTTTTTAGCCTTTTTGAGTAAAAATTACGTGACAAATATTTTGATTAGCCGCAACTTAAATAGAAAAGCTTGTGAGGTATTTTGGTTGCCATATGAAATAAAATTAATAGAAAATTTGAATTAACACCTTAGATGATATAAAATGAAAGTTTAATATTCATTTTGAAACAAATTAAAATTTAGTTACTAATTTGAAATGATTACCATAGTTTAGTGAACTAGAAAATAACTCTTAACAGATGTAAAATGGAAGTATTCTCGACTCAAAAATAAATCCAACCTTTTGTTTTGATTAGTGGTGTTTTTTTTTTTTGAGCTCATTTACGGGATCTATTTGACTATATCATTCGCTATTAAAGAAACCCTAAGATGTTGTTCACAAAATTAATTAATTAATTATTTTAGGCTGCTAGTGGTTGTAGATTCTATTATGCCAATTCCATGCCGCGCCACTTTCAGTACTCATTCTTTTTCTTAACATCCCATCATCAATGCATAAGCTATGTATTTTGTTAGGGATTTTGGCACTAGCTAGGTTCAAAGTACTTAATATTCAACGACAAAAAAAATGTATTTTTACCATTTCTTAAGATTTTGCCGTTTTTTACTATCGAACAATCATTTTTTCTTAATAATTTGATCTGTTTTTTGTCTTTTTGATAAATAGTATATATAATCTAGGAAATACAAATAACATAATTCAAGTCAATACATATTAAAAATAATTAGTAAATGAGCTAATGGAAGTATATATGGAAGTATAATTATTATGTAGCAAGTAGAGAAATATCTATAAAACAAACTAAACAAAATAAACGTGAATAGATGTCGATAATAGTAACCTCCTTTTTCTTCTCAATCTCTACGTACTTCTCTAGTTACGCTTTCACCATACTTAAGTTGGTGTATATTGTTGAAAGGAAATAAATCAATTAGCAAGATTTATGGATCAATATTTCAATCAAGATCCTTAATATTTTTTTTTCCCTATTTATTTCTTTCCTTGTACACCTTTCTCCAAACCCTATAAAAAGATTTACAGCCTCTAAATCATTTTTCTATGTCTATACCAAGTTAACATGGTGAGCAGAGATGATCCTAGGAACTCAGAACTATATCATCATCGTTCCATACCTTTCCCAAATCATTTTTTTTCGATCAAGGCAGTAGCCTCCTGAAACAAAACCAAAACAGAATGTCAGACGAAACCCAAATTACCAAAGCAAACTCAGAATTAACTCTACAGATTGCGAATCTAGTGTGCAACTCCGACAACGTTATGTTTGGATTCAAACTAGATGGGAACAATTATCCGTTATGGGCTCATCTCATGAGAGTAGCCATAGGGAGAAGGGGTAAGTCCAGGCATATTACTGGACAACCACCACCACCAAATGTAGCCGATCCAACCTACTACCAATGAAGAAACAGACCTATCAGTTTTCTCATGGATCATACAGAATATGGAGGGGAGATTAGTGACGAACTTCGCCCAACATCAGACCGTCAAGGCCGTATGGGACAGCCTAGCAATCACATACGGGAGTGGAGCGGATTCGTTCCAAATCTACGATTTGGAGGTAAAAGCTAAAAAAGTCAGTCAAAGGCAACTTACACTGGAGGATTACTGGAATGAACTTCAAGCCATATGGCTCACCATTGATCGAAGAGAGCCGAACCCTCTCGGTTGCTGCGAGGAAGGGATTAACAAGTATCGAAAATTAATCTCAAACCGCCAGCTGTATCAATTCCTCTCTGGGTTAGATGCCAAATACGATGGTATTCGGCGAGACGTTCTTAAAGAAGCCCCAATTCTCTCAGCATAATCGGCCTTCTCAAGGGTAAGAAGAGAGGTCGCTCGGCTACACATCCTGTAACCGACAACCAACCCCGCCGATTTAAACTTCACATCATCGGGAATAGGAGTTGGCCTCACGCCAGACGACCTATACTCGGCGAATGCACACCCACAGCACATCGCCACCAAAGGACCTTCCAACCGCTCCGGAAACCCGTCATCGCGAAAAAGGAAAGATAAATCGAAGCTCTATTGCACCCACTGTGGTATGAACAAACACACCAAGGAGATGTGCTTCCAACTTGTCAGTTACCCAGATTGGTGGGAGGATAACCACAAGACTTCAACTGGCGAAAGGAAAGACGACGATTGGCATTGATAGCCACGAGGTGACCGGATCAGCGATGGTTGTGAGCGGCGGACGAGCGACTACGAGAGGTAAAGGAAGAGGAGGACAAGGGAGACGCATCAGGTATAGGGTTTAGTGGTTTGCCACTAAACCCTCATTCTTCATGTTATTTACAAGATAAACCCCACATATTGCAATCTAGTCCCCTAAGTTCTAAGAAATTACAAAAGTCACCCCATCTCTTGCAAAATCGCCCCAACCTTTTGCATAATACCAGAAGCACCCCTAGATTATGTAAAAATTCCTTAAATATTTCCGCCGCGTGTCAAGCCTTTTGTGAACAATGGATAGGGATAAGGGTGGATTTTTTATTGTGGCGCCACTGATACAATGACTTTTGATAAATCTTATATAATTTAGTCATCCAAATCTTTTTGAACACATGTTCAAACTGCCAGTGGTGATTCGACTCGGGTTGAGGGAACCGGAACTATAGAAATTTCTCCTACTTTATGGCTTTCAAATTGTCTATACGTTCCGTGTCTTTCCCATAAGCTAATTTCAATTAGCCACGTTACAAAAGAACTCAATTGTACCATGCTAATGCACCCTCACTTCTGTTTCCTCCAGGATATCAGGACATGGAAGATTATTGGGCGTGGCACTGAGCGGAACGGATTATACTATGTGGATAAGATAACTCAACAAGGCAAGGTGATGCTGGCTCACAGAACTGCAGACCAGGAAGCCTGGCTCTGGCATCGACGATTATGGCATCCTTCGACGGGTTATCCTAAGATTCTATTTCCTAAATTAGTGCAAAATGAGACGTTATCTTGTGAAACTTGTGTTTTGGCTAAAAGCCATAGACAATCTTTTAAAACAAATGATACACAAATTGACTCTATTTTTTCTTTAGTACACTCTGATGTTTGGGGACCTTCACCTATTGCGGGGGGGTCAGGGTTTTAAATATTTTCTGCTTTTTATTGATGATTGCACTAGGATGACATGGGTATATTTTCTCAAACACAAGTATCAGGTTTTTGAAAAATTTACTCATTTTTATACCATGGTCCAAACTCAATTTCAGAAAAATATCCAAACCCTTAGAACCGATAATGAGAGGAATTTTCAATAATTCCATGAAAACCCTTTGCCAACAAAAAGGGATAATCCATCAAACCACTTGTCCCCACACTCCCGAACAAAATGGTGTTGCCGAACGAAAGAATCGCATTCTCCTTGAAATGACCCATGCTATGATGATTGAATCTCATGTGCCCACCCATTTTTGGCCTGAAGCTGTTGCCACATCTGTTTATCTTATAAATCGCCTTCCTACTAGAACTATCCAGCTTCAAACCCCCTTACAAAAAGTATCCACTCTTGCAGCTATACATATCGCCCTTACTCTTCAACCTCGGGTTTTTGGTTGCTCTGTATTTGTTCATATTTCCAAACATGAACAAACTAAACTCTCTCCTTGTGCTATTAAGTGTGTTTGTTGGTTATGGTGTGAATCAAAAAGGATATAGGTGTTACAATCCCAAAATCCGTCAAGTCTTCACCACCATGAACTGCAATTTTCTTGAAAGGAATACTTTTATGATAACCACCTTAACAGTCAGGTGGAGAGTGAGAAAAGAGTGAGATCGACTTGCTAAGTTGGTTACCCATGCCAGGTCCGGAAGCGGATCCAACAGAAAAAGTTAGCCTTGCCACCGAGCCAATCTCACCCATCTCAGAACAATCTAATCCGCTGCCTGAGCTCATATCTCCTCCGCCACTGATATCCGAGGTAAGGGATTCTGAACCTACCACTATTGTTTTCGTATCTTCTGATCATATTTCTCAAGTCATTGAAGAAAACACGATGGATGGTGATATTGGGGGATATGTGCTACCACCCGTGAGTAATCGGGTGTTCTCCTAAACGATATACCCCCGAGAAGACATGTATAAATACTCGATACTCTGTTGGGAATTTTGCTAAGGAAATTTATCCAGAAGTGCTACAGCCTATGAAGCAGCCTTATATGAAGAAGAGATCCCACAAACAGCAGAAAAGGCTCTCAAGATTGAACATTGGAGAAATGCCATGAAGAAAGAGATAAGTGCATTAGATCGGAATCATACATGGGAGAAGTGCAAGTTGCCAAAAGGGAAGAAGCCTGTAGGATGCAGATGGGTTTTCACAATCAAACGGAAACCAGACGGGTCTATTGAACGGTACAAAGCTCGGCTTGTTGCAAAATGATACACACAGACATACGGGATAGATTATGAAGAGACCTTCTCACCAGTGGCAAAAATGAGCTCAGTTAGAGCTCTTCTCTCTATTGTTGCCAACAAGGATTGAGATCTTCATCAATTTGATGTTACTCATGCTTTTCTTCATGGGGAATTAGAGAACACCTCAGGGATTCTCAAATGAGTTTGAAAATGGTGAGGTTTGGAGGTTGAAGAAAACATTATATGGGCTTAAACAGTCTCCTAGGGCTTGGTTTGGGACATTTACCACGGCTATGAAGAAGTTTGGATACCAGCAAAGCAATTCAGATCACACCTTATTTCTAAAGAAACGAGGTAATCTGATTTCCTGTTTGGTTATTTATGTGGATGACATGATCATAACAGGAGATGACACAGAAGAATTTCAGAAGTTGAAATAAAATCTATTCAAAGAATTTGAAATAAAGGATTTGGGAAAACTAAAGTACTTCCTCGGAATTGAAGTACTCAGATCAAAGAAGAGAATTTTCATCAATCAGAAGAAGTATACTCTAGATCTTCTTGCCGAGACAGGAATGCTGGATTGCAAGCCAGCAGAAACACCCATCGCTGTGAATCATAGGCTACAAATTGTGGAGGGGGCCAAGTTAGCAGATCGAGGGCAGTATTAGCGTCTGGTAGGAAAACTTATCTACATTTTCTCACACTCGACCTGATATTGCTTATGCTGTTGGTGTTGTGAGTCAATTTATGCACCAACCCCAAGCTGACCACTTAGAAGTTGAGCTCAGAATTGTGAGATATTTGAAGCAAACTTTTGACTATGGGTTGTTGTTCAAAAGGGTTGGACATCTAGAGATACAAGCCTACACTGATGCTGATTGGGCTAGAAATCCAGTTGATAGGAAATCTACAGCCGGATATTTTGCTTTTATTGGAGGTAATCTTGTCTCATGGAGAAGTAAAAAAACACAAGGTAGTGGCTCTCTCAAGAGCTGAAGCGGAGTTTAGAGGAATCAAGAGTGGTCTAACTGAAGTCCTTTGGTTAAGAAGACTATTAATGGAACTGGGCCTTCATCTAACAAAGACACGCCAGATGTTCTCATGACAACAAAGTCGCCATCAAGATCTCGAGAACCCCGTACAACACGATGTAATCTAAACATGTCAAGGCGATAGACACTTTATCAAAGAAAAGATCGAAAGTGGTATTGTGGCATTACCTTTTGTACGATCCAAGACCAACTCATGGATATCCTAACCAAAGCCGTGAACTCCAAGAGTTTTGTAGAAGTTATCGACAAGTTGAGTATCGAAACTCACACTCAACTTGAGGGAGTGTTGAAAGGAAATAAATCAATTAGTAAGATTTAAGGATCAATATTTCAATCAAGATCCTTAATTTATTTTTTTCCCCTATTTATTTCTTTCCTTTTACACCTTTCTCCAAACCCTATAAAAGGTCCCTTGTAATTCACAATAAATACACTGAAAGATATACAGCCTCTAAATCTTTTTCTATGTCTATACCAAGTTAACATAAATATATATATATATATATATATATATATTCCAATTGTTAAGTTGAAGAAAAATCACAATACTTACATATGTGATATGATGTATTTCAATATCTACTAAAATTATAACGATATGCATGTATGATATTTCAGTAATATAAAGCACCTAAAGAGCATCTACTATTGAAGATTCTTAACTCCATATGGTATGCTAAGAATCTAAGTTTTTATCATGGTAGGCAAATAAGTTCTCAATGGGACAATCAAGTAGGTTCTTCAATAAGAATCCCAGATTCTTGTTTTTTCATACAGGTCCCACCACCAAACTTCACTTTCTTTTTCTTCTATTTCTTTTTCTGTTTCTTTTCGTTTTCTTTTAAGTTTCTTTCTATTTTCTACTTCTTTTCAATTTTTTTATTTCTTTCGTTTTTTCATTTCTTTTTGCTTTTTGATACATCATGATTTTTATATTAATTAAGATATGTTATAATCAAATTTTATTCTTAATTTGTTTTAAGTTATGTTTTTTGGTTTCATTTTATTTCTTTTTATAATTTATTTTATTTCTTTAGATTAATATTTGGTTTCTTTTATATAATTTCATAATTATTTATTATTTTATTATTAAATATCTTTGATCAATTTATTTTTTGACCAATTTTATGAAATAAATATGCTAATTAATAAGTGCAATGTGCGTATTGTATAATATTTATGAAAATTACTAAAAGAAATATCAAATATTATGATGTATTAAATAAATTGAAAGTCATGTGATGGTGATATACATTAGTAGTTAAGCAACTCCAACAGCTTGAGAGAAATAAGAACATGAGGTTTTAGTTGACGTGACAGCGATGTGAACTCAAAATTAAGAGAGTTTTCATAGCAATTAATACTAACAAATCATATTTCATTATTGCCTCAATTCTACTAACTCTTAACCAACTTAATTAAGTTTATTATATCACTAAAGAATGTTTAACTTTTTAGGGTTAAATTAGATAAATAAAATAGAATAGATTAATCAATTGTTTATTTTGATGGATTGTAATCATGAAATATCTCAATAACCTTGATAATTTCTATCGCTTGAGTTTATTTATCTTAATTCATATTCCAGTAAAAGGTAAGATTGAAGAAATCCTAATAATAATAATAAAAATATTCAATGTTGTATCCTATCAATTATGAAAAGTAAATATCCCTTAAGCAAAAATTATGCATATAGTATAATAACTACGTCATTTTTATAAGTATGGCATGTGCTGTAAAAGATAAAGGGAGTAGAAGGAAGGCATGGACGTCTCTAAAAGGAAAGTGGTTATGCAATCACAAAGACTAATCAAGACAACCACCATACTAATTCATGTACGGACCCATGTGGTTTTCGTGCAAAGTGTAAATAACTTAATTAACAAGATGTACAAATTACAAAACTAAGAAAAGCAAGGTGAATCATTCTAAAATAAACACTTCCATCAGACTGCTATATCATCTTAAAATTATGTGACAAAAACTTGGGTGAGCTTCGCATCATCGTGAGCTCACCCTTGTTTTTTGTTAAAATAACTATATATTAATTATGGTGAGTAATGATAATTAGATTTTGTTAATGTATAATTAAATTTATTAATTTTTAATTATAATGTTTAATTCAAAATTAGATTTTATTAATTCATAATCATGGTTTATTAATTCATAATTGAGGTTTATTAATTCATAATTAAAGTTTTTAATTCACAAGTAGGGTTTATTAATTCAAAGTTAGGGTTTATTAATTCACAATTATAGTTTATTATTCAAAATTAGGGTTTATTAATTCAAAATTAGGGTTTATTAATTCCAAATAAAGTTTATTAATTCACAATTAAAATTTATTATTTCATAATTAGAGTTTACTAATTCAAAATTAAGATATATTAATTCAAAATTATTTTATAATTAAATTTTATTAAATTAATTAGTTTTAATTAAAATTAATTAAGGGGTGGTCTCATTGTGCGTGCACAGGAGACCATCCCAAATGCGCACATAAGGAGACCATCCCAAATGATATAATATGCAATTCTTGATATCTCATATTGGCCAATGGCCAACTATATCCATACTTTTTCTTCATCACAGAAGAAATAAAGTATTATTAACAGTGTTTCTAATGGCGTCTCCAAATTTAGCGATTAAATGGTGGTGCAATACAAAAACCATCTCATACCTTTGTAATATTCGCTCTATTTTATTTCACCAAAAATTAATATCAAATTTCCAATATAATACTCCCTCTGTCCCATTTAAAATGTCCTACTTTCCTTTTTTGGGTTGTCCCATTACAAATGTCCAATTCCATTTTAAGAAATAATTAACCTTTCAAAAAGTGTGGACCCTACCCACTTTTTAACACTATAACTATTTTATACCTTACTCCTAAATAACCGTGTCCAAAAGAAAGGGAACGTTTTAAGTGGGACGGAGGGAGTAATAGATTAGCAAATAAATTATAAATCAAAATGCAAACTATTTAAAAACAGTTTATAAACTTGGCTGAATACCCTCCGTATAATCTACAAACATGCATCTATACATAAATTACAGTACATATTATTTTCATGTCTACAAATATTTGGACGTACATAAAATTTACAAATATAAATTCCCAAAGCACCAAAGCACGGCTATCTACGAAAATGAAGCGCATCACCGCCTCCACAGCCGCAGCCCCGTCACTACCGCCGCCACAGCCAATGGAAACTTTTATAACTTCCACCACCACCAAAAGTGCACATGCAGGTGATGAAGAGAGATACCTTCTCAAGGAGACAATGAAGCACAAACTGGCATAAAAATCATTAGCAATTTACTAATTACTAATATAATACTACCATATCTCCTATAATAAAATCTGAGCAGATGAGCAATCATCATAAAATTATTGCTACGCAACATATAGAATTCAAACCCTGGTCCACATCACACAACTAACCTCAATAAGTTTGTCACTGCCAACACCCCATAACTGAAACTAGCATCGCATAACCAAATTAAATTTACAAAATTCATTGATAAACTAATGCTTCAACAGTGGGATGTTGAAGCATACATATCAACATATTTCCCAATTATTTGCATCACAGAATAACAACACATGATGGAGTTTCCAGACTGGGATGCCAAAATCCACCAACCAAATCCAGAAATGCACAGATGGAGCTGCTTACTCGAGCAAAAAACAAAGGCGAGGCTATCGTTTCCAAAGAAGAAAACGAACTAGAATGGCAAAGGAATAGCACAACTAACATGCTCAAATTAACTACATACATGAACCATTGCCCTAGGTCGATTGAGTTTATTGCATTTCAGTGTGATGAACATAAATGAACGCAAATAACTAATCATGTTAACCACATTTACTTTCCTATCAGAAACTTTAACCACAGTTTATGAACAATGTGTAAACCTAACAAAACAAAACCAAAACAAAACCAAAACAAAATATTACAGAGCAAAACCAAAAACAACCGATAAATTATTTTACATAGAGATCAAGACACGATCACCTCACGAGCTGTCAAGAGTGGGTGAAGACACCCCACAGCTTCCCCGCCCTAGGCTGTCGAGGAGCGCCTTGGCGCCCTCAACCTCCGCCTCCACGAGCTTCTGCAAATGAGCGGAGGCACCGGCCGCCACTACTTGCTTCTGGCATTTCTTGCTATGCAGCAGCGACCCCAATATCAACATAACATGCTTCTTATCCAAGGTGTGGATTGAGGGATTCAATAGTTGAACTGCACATACAATCCCCTTATCTTCCTTGCTGAAAATCCTCCTATTTCCGGTGTAATTCATGAGATTTGACAGTAATTCAGCAGCAGCTTCCTTCTCCTCGACTGCCTTACCGTCTAACATGCTCACAAGATGCGGAATGCACCCCATTTCCCCCAATTCCTTCCTTATTTTGGTGTTGTAAGCCAAATGAGAGAGGGCTTTGGCAGCAGCGATTCTAACCCTTAAAATGCCACAACTCAATGCACCAACTACACGGCTGAGGAAGCTGTTTGCAACAAGGAATTCAGCGATGTTAGGGCACGAAGCCATTGCTCTCACCATCTCCACAACCACCTCCAGACTCTGATCAGTAGGAGCAGAATTCCAGATATGTTTGAGCGTTTGAATTCCGCCTTCCCTTGCAACCAGCAACTTCAAATCATCGTCTTCGGCAACTAAATTGCACAAGCACCCAATCGCATTCTCCTGCGCCAATGCTGTACCTGAATTGCACAATGCTAATAAAATCAACACTGTGTTTTCCTCGATGAAATTCTCTCTCACATCTTCGAAAGCGGCTAAATTCCGCAAAACCCCAGCCGCAAGAGCCTGCGAAATGGGGGTGCCTTCTCGGCAGATCTCCAATAGCGACGAGATTCCTCCTCTAGATCCAATTGCCCTCGCGTTTTCCTTCGAATTGCTCAAAACCCTAAGCGCGATGCACGACTTCTCCCTCGCGAATACGCTGCCGGATTCGAGCACACGCATTAAGTTGTTCAGCAATACCAAACCCTCGGCAAGCAAAACGTGCTTGCTCGAATCCTCGGTCGAGATTTTCGCGATCGCGGTCACTGATTTCTCCTTCAATTCGTAGGAACTGCTGCAGTCGAGGAGGTGCACGAGCACCGGAACTATCCCCTGGGCCACCGCAATCAGTAAATTCTTACCTTCTTCCTGCAATAACCCTAGGAGCGATTCGAGCGCCAAGCTTTGACTCAGTCGACCCGATCTGCAGCCGGGTCATCAAGTACCGGACCTCGGCCCGACTGATTCTCTCCCACTGGAGGAGACGATAGCCGCCGAAACGTTGGCGGTGTTCTCTGCGAGCAAGCCGCTTTTGACGATTACTTCGAGATCGTTGGTGTGGGCGTCGAGTTTCGCCGACAAGGAGTCGATGTCGTTCTGTGTTTTGAGCTTGCCGCCGGGGGGAGTGGGGGAGTGGCATAGCACGGAGAGGGAGGCGGCGGCTGAGCAGGTGGCGGAGACGGAGCGGAGGAGGTCTGAGGAGAGGGGGTTATTCGCCGCCGCGGCGGCGGCGGAAGTGGATAGGTCGGAGAGTTTGCTGTGTAAAGTTGTGAGCTTGGTGGTTATGAGTGACCATTTGCCCTTGAGGATTTGGACGCGGGAGACGGAGTCTAGTAGGGAGTGGAGCTGCTGTTGGATGTCGGCGACGGCTGAATTAATGGGCTCTTCCTCGGCTGCTTCCTTCATGGCGTCGGCGCGGAGGAAAGGGTTGGAAGCGGCGAAGTGTGAATATTTAGGAAATTGGTGCAGAGGGAAATGCTGACGCCGGGTGAAGAGCGTCGACTTCCAATTACGGGAATATTGAAATTGAAACATTTATTCATTTTAGTTTCTGTTAGGTTTTCACCAACTATTATATTATAATCATTCGATTATAGGGTGGCTTCCAATTTTTTTAATGTCATATCAATTTTTAAAAATTTATATATTTCTTTTTATATTTCTCTTTAATCATATATCTATTACATTAATTTTTATATGGATCTCATTATAATATACATATAACTATATCTATAAAACTATTGTATGACCCAAAAAAAGAGAAAAAAATAAAAAGATGATTGAAGAACACGAAAAAACAAAAAGCCAATTTTTATCTTCAGAAATTGATTTTGTAGAAAATATATAGCAGACATATCTTTAATGGTAAAGTTGATTTTTCCAACTTTTTAAAAGAAAAAGACTATTATTAAAGGAGTTGTTTCTCAACTTTTTGTCACTTATCTTCATTCTAATGATAAAAGTTTATTCTCAATTTTTAAAATGAAAAACATACCATTAGAAGTATTTAATATGTAATTTTAAACCCTAGAAAATAACAATTCTTTCTTTCTTTCTTTTTGGATGAAGAAAATAATGTGCAATAGAAATGTAAAATTATGTATCTATTGATTTAACTCCCCGCATTTTAGATATATAATTATAATGTCAAATTGTTTGATTTCAAATACTAGTCCTTCTACCAAAAATTTACATTTAATTTCTTTTTACTCCGTCTATAAAAAACTTTATTTGTATCTTTTATATATAACCTCTACATAAATTTCATAATTTTTACTGTCAATCTACTAACTTGTTTATATAAAAAAAATCATCATTTTACACTTATAATGTGGAACCTTTTCTTCTCTCACTATACACTTACTACAATTTATTAAAATTTATGATATAAAAAACAATAAAAACTTTTAGTAAACAGAGATAGTAATAATTTGCATTTTATATATCCTCTAGAAGAGATGAAAAATATCTCACATAAATTAATATGATCGTCTCTCTTTCATTTATTTATTTTGTGGGTGTACCATTTCAATGCGGATGGTAATTATCACCTTAAAAGGGATAATAAGATCAAAGGATGCATAGTAAATCTCAAATAAGCATTTTAGAGAGATCTCATATAAGAACTTTTGTTTGTATATTTATTTTAGAAAAATATATAACTTTAGTCCAAGAATTGACTTTATGATAATTTCAGTCTAATAAATTAATAATACCTTAATAAATTTAATGACTTGAATTTTATGATAATTTTAACTCGTAAGTGATTTTAGCGCTAAAAGTCATAATTGATTCGAAATGACATATAGTCCATAAGTCATTTCTAACGTTGTTTCTGACTTTATGCTTTTCATATGTCGTTTTTCGATACCAACTGTGTTTTCCAGCGTAAAAATCATTTAGGAACTAAAATTATCAAAAAATTCAAATAATTAAGCTTGATTAAAGTATTATTAATTAATTAGACTAAAATTCATAAAATTAATTTATTAGACTAAGATTATATATTTTTACTATATTTTATTATACGAAAGGGTTCGTGAATGAATTCTCATTAAACTTGATTGAAGTATTATTAATTAATTAGACTAAAATTATATAAAATCAATTTATTAGAATAGAATTATATATTTTCCTATATTTAATTATACGAAAGGGTTCCTGAATAAATTGCATATTTGGAAATATATTTATTCTAATTTTTAATTTTAACTAATTAAACTAAAGCCGTGTATTTTAAATATACTTTTATATGAGGAAAAGGAGTTGCAATTTGAAATTAAATGGACGCACGCGGCACGCCTACCCAATATGACGGTTCTTGGCAAGAAAATCCTAGTTTGATTAAATCAATGAAAGCTGGTACACGGTAACCCTTTCTACTTTAATAAATTCCATTATATTATGCTCCACTCCATCAAATAATAGGATTATTCATCTATTTTTCCGTATGGCTAAAGTGTTCTATTCTTGATTTTGACGTATATATACTTAACGAAAGAAAAAGTCTCCCCTTTAAAGAAACAAAAGAATAGTCAGAATTAGCAATATCTTAGGTATATTTTTTTTTTTTTTGGCCAATTAATACGAAATTTTAAAGGCCACACACACTCATGATCGAACCCGAGACTTTGGTCTCAAGATTAACCACTCTACCACCAGCCAAACACACACACATATATATTTTTGTTTGGGTGTCCGACAGTGTAATTTAGGATATAATAACCAGACAAGTAGCAAAAATCAATAAAAAACTCACATATAACTCAAATTTAAAATTATTAAATTGATAACTCCATGCAATATATAGCTAACGAAAGGAGTACCTAGGATATTTTGATCTAAATAAGACATTATAAGATAAGAAAATAAGATTAAGAAGAAGAAAACTTGAGAAATGATCTTGAATGGAATAAATTATAATAAAAAGAAGGGTTAAGTAAATGCTTTTGCATGATCATTGGTTTGATGTAAAATATTGTTCGATCTTTGAACAATATATATGATAGGATCCAACCACGCGCCCAAGCATCGTGCCCATACAAGTAAACCTAACATCAAGCTCTACCGACAAGTTCGACCCATGAAGACTCTTAAAGCGGTGGGAACGCAGAAAGCTTCACCATATCTAAAAGAATCCTAATTCGAAGAGGATAGGATCTCGAATCCTAGTTAGAGAAGACTTTGATTCGAGATCTAGGTCAATACATTGTGTATAAATAGAAGCTAGATTAGACGACATAGATGATTCACTCTTTGTAATCACTTCTTATACTCTCAATACATATACTCTCTCTCTCGCCTGTGGACGTAGATCTTATTCACGATCGAACCACGAAATCTTTGGTGTTCTAAGCATTTATTTCCTTACAATTTAGGATCGATCATGGCGCCGTCGTGGGAAACGAAATATTGTGTTTTCGATCAACCACCGCTTCTGTGGAAATAATCATGACCAGTACACCGAAGCCATCATCCGGGACCGTCGCGGCAACAACAACGCGGACGGGAAAGGGAACGCCGAGCTCAACTCGGGAAGAGCCCAATCGAGAAACCCCGAGGGCATATCCAAAGTCTCGACGAGCACGGACACCCGCCTCCGCAGAGGCAAGCAGTTACCATAGCGAAGGCAATCGTAGTAATAATCCGGGGAACCTCCGGCTCATAAGTAAACCTGACGACGTCTGCGGATTTCTCGAGAAAATAAGGAGAGCTTTCCGGTTCCTCGGCACTGTGGTCGGCCACGCCCCAAGAACGGTACACCGAGCCTCATCTAGATACGAGGTATCACAACGAGAGGTCGGGGCCCAAACCGACCGCACAGGAACTAGCAACGGGAGAGGACGTCGTGATCGCCTGAAGCCGGCCTCGATCGCCGAATAAATCCATCCAACAACTCCTCCCCGATCTCCGTGGGACGGCGGCAGCAGAAAAGGCATCGTGGCCGCCAAGTCGGTCCGAGTCACCTAAATGAGTTCGGTCATCGAACTCCGCCCCGCCTCCGAGGACGGCTTCGATGGATACGGAAGATAGTCACCCGTTCTCAAATAGAATACTCAACACTTCTCCTGATAAATACCGGTGCAAGCATCGCCCTATGACGGGCCGAGGATCCACGTAACTTCCTCTCGCAGCCCAATACAACATGATCAACCAACATTTCATTTCGGTTCATATGTGTAAACTCTTCCCGAGTTACTGGTCGACAACGCCCGCAGTGGTTCGACGATCTACTCACGGAAGCATCGCCCTATCGCGACCGATGGCTGCCTTCCACCAAGGTTCTTCCAAAAGACGGAATCAAAACGCCATGACACACCTCTCACCATAAGGCAAAGCCGAATGAGTCCATCGGCGACTTCATGACAAGGTTTAACAAGGAGTGCTTGAAGGTCGAAGACGTGAACGACTGTTAGTCATCTCGGCTTCCAAAACGGCATCTTGCCGGGCCTTATACCGAGAGATCGCTGGCACGAACCTCGATCGCAATGTAGTCGCGCATAGCCAACCGGTTCGCCAAAGCGGACGAGGCCGACAAAAGAAAGCGCCAAGCGACAAGGCAGACCTTCGGAAGAGGAAGAAGACGAAGGAAGGAAGATCGAACCAAGGCCGTGAGCGCTTGGACAGATTACATCGTCCGATAAAGTCCGTGCTCGGTCCGCTCGACGCCTCGAACGACCTCAATACACCCCGCTGACGGCCGAGAGCGTAAATCACGCACTCCATATGAACTGCTCGGAAGCCTCGACCGATGGCGAGGAGGAAGAGGTGCCGACCTATGGATAAATATTGCTCATTCCATGATGATTACGGCACGACATCGAAGAGTGCAAAGAGCTCATGGGTGAAATAGAATGCTAGTTCGTGACGGATCCTCAAGAAATATCGAGGATGTGGTCGCAAGCCGACCAAAGCCAAAAGACTAAAAAGGTAGGAAGAGGGAAATTGTGCCCCCACAAAAACAAAGCAAAGAGCGACGAAGCGAGACGACGAGCCCCAATATGACGGGTGATCTCCACACCACGGGCTCCCCTGGAGTCACAAAGTCCTCCCCAAGGCCGATGCTCAAGTCCTAGAACCCAGCGAACCTACCAATAAGAGGTTCGAGAAAGGACGAGGCGATCACCTTCTCCGAGGGCGACCCGCACCTGCGACAAGATGCCCACCGTGATGCGCTGGTGATCCGTAATAGTCGCAAATAAATTGGTAAAACGTTTACATCGACGTGGCGTCGGTGAGCATCCTCTTCAAGGAATGCTTTGACAAGCTAGGAGTAGAAGAAGCGTGACCGCACGGGCACGCCGCCACTCAAGCTTCGCCTAGGAAGAAACGCGCCGTAGGGAATAATCGAGCTACCGTCACGGTGGGACAAAGACCAACGACTCGACAAAGGTGGTGCGTCAGAGTAAGGCCAACTCGCCGTATAACATCATACTAGGGCGAGATTGGCTGAACATGTAGGGCGGTATGCTCAACGTACCACCGACGATAAAAATACCCACCACGAGGGAACACCGTGATCCGAGGTGATCGGCAAGCCAGGAATGTATGCAAGTTGCTTTACGAGGTGCGGGACCTCGGTCCAAAGACCCACAGCATAGCAATTAAAGAAACCCGAGGAGTTGGAGTCAAGAAGTACATCGCCACTCACGGCGGTCGGTGGAAGAGGTCGATTGCACGAGGACGAGCCATTGAAGGTCGCCCGGGTTGGTTTCACCACGACACCCAAGTGAAGGATCGATCATCCAACTCCTGGGAATTCGGACGTGTTTGCTTGGTCTCCCTCGACATGACCGAGTCTCGCCGAGTATCATCACCACCGCTCAACATCGACCAACATAAAGCCGCCTCGGCTGTAGCAAAGAATCTTCGCAATTAACGGAACCAAGTCATTCATGACGAGGTGAACCACTATTAAAAGCACACATACTGTTCGAGGTCAAATATCCGACCGGATAGCCAACCCGGTGATGGTGAAGAAAGGAGGAGGGATGGCGATGTGTATCGACTACACCGACCTCAACAAGCATTGCCCAAAGGATTGCTATCCCTTCCCAACATCGACGAGAAGGTCGACGCGCTGGTCGGCACGAAGTCTTCGCTTGGACTTATACAGTGGTATCACCAAGTCCCGACGGACGACGAAGACGCTGCCAAGACAAAATCTTCATTACCGACTCGGTCTTCAGATATAAAAAGATGCCATTCGGCCTTAAAATGCAAGGGCTACCTATCAAAGGATGGTGGACAAAATATTTCACCCTACATAGGTCGGAATGTGGAGGTATACGAGATCGACATCGTCGTCAGCAAAGGAAGAAGCGCATGTGTGGTCGACCTCCGGATCGTCCTCGGCCTTCTTGAAAATCAACCTAAAGTCGAATCCCCGTGGCACGCTTGCGGTCCGGTCCGGAAAGTTCTTAGGGTGTTGGGTTTCACAAGAAGGGCTAAAGCAAACCCGACCAAGGTCCAAACCATTTTGGAAATGAAGATGCCAAGACCATCCATGACGTACAAGCCGATTGTGTGATAGCCGCGACTAAGCCGCTTCTTTCAAAAGTCATGGATAAGCAGCCACCCTTCTTCAAGATACTCAAAGCCCGAAATTTCGCTGGACGAGGTGCACAGTCCGTCAAGACCTCAAGAGCTACTCGCCGAGCTCCCCACTCTATCCGTCCCGAAGAGGAGAGGTCCTTTCTCTACCTCGCCGCCCTGACGAATCCATAAGTGCGATCCGGCACGAGAAGAAGGACGCCGCCCCGGTGTATTTCATCACCGAGCACTAAAAGGCCCTAAACGAGGTATCACCGGGAGAAGCTTGCTTTAGCATTGGTAACGCCATGAGAGGCTACGCCGCATTTCCATGCACATCGCATACAAGTCCTCATCGACTACCTACTGCAAGTATTGACGAAGCCCAAGCATCGGGAGAATCGCGAAATGGGCAATCGAACCGGGCGAGCACGATATATCCTTCGCGCTCGCCAGCCATCAAAGGTCGAGCCCTAGCGGATTGCCGAAGCTAACTTCGCCGAAAAACCAAGCCCACCGAGTCCAGACAGACGATGCCAAGCCGAACCCATGGTTGAAACACCGAGGAAAGGCCGGCAACTCTACGCTGACGGGCCGGAAACAAAGGTAGCGGAGCAGTATCTTACTCCTAGTCCCGGACGACCAAGAGATCGCTTACCACTTCGGTTCACATTCAAAAATACGAACAACGGAAGGAGTATGAGGCACTAATCGCAGGACTTCCGCTCAAAGTCTCGAGATACGAGCCGTAAGTTCACAATGACTCTCAAGTCGTCGTAAGCCAAATGTTGGGAAAATACGAGGCAAAAAGCGATGAATGAAGAAGTATCTTGAAAAGCAAAGCTCCGAACGGACTTTCACACTTCCGATAGTTCGCATCCCAAGGGAGCAAAATAGCCGAAATGACATCTTATAAATCGCCTCACATCAACGAGCCCGCCAAAGGAGGAAGTCCAAAGCGGTGAGCATAAACGATGCGTAAGACGGAGCCGAGGTCAACATAGTCTGGATGAAGAACCCAATTGGATGACTCCATTCGAGAGTACCGGAGAGGGCGAATCGCCCTACGACAAGCTTCGAGGCTAGGAGGATCTGAACAAATCTGCGATATACAATTGAGCAGGAGTCCTATACGTAAAGTCATATCTCCAACTCTCTTAAGGTGCTTGGGTCCGAACCGAGCCAATTACGTTTCACGAGAAATACACGGGTTCGTATGCGAAGCCACATCGGACCCCGAGCCTTGTCAAAGAAAGTCATGCGATGGGGATACTATCACAACAATGTTCCAAGACTCAATGGACCTCGTAAAAAGTGTCCGGTGTCAAATCCACGGAACGCATCAGGCTACCCTGCACCGACCTCACCTCCGCATGCAGCCCTCGCCGCTTATGCAATGGGGATCGACATTGTGGGCCCCTTTGTAAAGCACCGTGACGCCCAATTTTTAATTGTTGCGATCGACTACTTCACGAAGTGGGTAGGTCGAGCCCTGGCGAAAATCACAAGCAAGAACGCCTCAACTTCGATGGAAGAACATAGTGTGTCGTCAGATCCCCCATATCCTCCTTTCGGATAATCGAACACAATTCACGGATAAGACATTCAAAGATTGGTGTCAAGAGCTTCGATCCAACAAAGTTCACCTCGGTGGCCCATCCTCAAGCAAATGGTCGACCGGGTTACCAACAGACCATCGTAGCGGTCTAAAACTCGCCTCGACCGAGCTAAAGGCCTCTGGTGGAAAATCTACCACAGTCTTATGGTCGCATCAACAACACCCGGACCTCGAACGGAGAAACACCATACGCTTTGGCGATGGAACCAAGCAATGATCCTCGCAGAGATCGGAGTACCGAGTCCTCGCACTATCGACTTTCTCGCCAAGCAAATGGGGAAAATCTACGAGCCGATCTAGACCTACTGAAGAAAAGAGACCCCGCCACATCAAGGAAGTTTCGCACAAGCAACAAGTAGCTCGGTATTACAACCGCCGTTAAAACCGACAATTCCAAGTGGCGACCTCGCAGACCGACATAATGAAGTCAAGAAAGCCGCACACACCGGCAAGTCGGAAGCCACATGGGAAGGACCTTACCGGTCGACGAAGTCCTCAAAGGGCCTATAAGCTCGCTCAATTGTCAGGTGAGCAATTACCCAACGCACGGCACATCATCCATCCAAGAAATATTATGCATAAGTTGTCAAGGGTCGGGTCTTGTTCGGTCATATTTTTAAAGTCCTGCTTAGAGTCCGCCTTATTTGGTGGTCGCACATCTTTATCAATAAAATCTTTATTTTTACGAGTTCTACTCATCACTAATGCATAATTAATCTTCACATTATTTACCCTCTACTGAGGACAAATTCCCTCGACGGAGGTCGACACATTCGTTCATACGAATGTAAATCTAAACGCCGCATGCCTACATACGAGATCGACTCACCTCGTTTATTTCAAGCGCTCTCTATGTAGATGAAAGGACCACCCTCCGATGACCTCGCAAAAAACAGAACCATTCCTACATACGAGATCGACTACCTTCGCTTATTTCAAGTTGCTCTCTATGTAGACGGGACCACCCTCCCGATGACCTCGGCAAAAAATGTGAACCATTCCTACATACGAGATCGACTACCTTCGCTTATTTCAAGCGTTTCTATGTGATCTAAGGGACCACCCTCCCGACGACCCCGGCAAAAAACAGAACCATTCCTACATACGAGATCGACTACCTTCGCTTAGTTCAAGCATTCTCTATGTAGACGGTGACCACCCTCCCGACGACCCAAAAAAACAGAACCCCTACCTTCATTTGAGAACGATTTCTTTCAAAGCGGAATTCTCACGGCGACTAACTACTTCGATATTACTTTGTTCAAATACAAAGTCAACAAGAAACCATTCTTATTAAATAAAAGATGACAGTTACATTTTACGATGACGGAGCGGATCGGGAAAAGTCGAGCCAATCCCTAGAAAAATCGGAATTCAAGCACTCATCTATGCTAATCCCACCTCACCTCGTCCTCGGTCTATATTACGGCCCGCCGAGCCTCGGTCACTGACGATGCAGCTCATGAGCTCGGCCTCGCCACTTGATGACGCCGGCATGCTCCTCGCCTATCACTGCCTTCTCCTCGCGACCTCGAACGCCCCTCCAATTCCAAAAGCGAGCCCGAGCTCGTCACAGCCTCCCGAGCGGCTCTATGCTCGACACCGACTCGCGCATGACGTGACCGAGCCGCCTTTATATGGAGGAGTTCGACCTCTTCAACTCAAGAGCTCGCGATGTGTCTTTGATCGGCTCAACCAAGGAGAAGATCAAACATTTCGCGAGACAACGAAAAAAAAAAAGATAAGTTTCTCGACATAAACTTGTGATTTTATTAACATGCCCTTAGCAAAAAATTGTTGTACATTTACATTCAAAAAAAAAAAGGTGAAAAAAGATGGTGGATCAACCGACCTCCTAAGCTTCGCCATGTCCACGTCACGCCCCGAAGCTCGGATAGCCTCGCCTCCGCCTCGAAACCACCGAGTCTCGACGCCCTTCAAGATCAGCCGCCTCCCCACCCCTTTGCATGATCAGCCAATAAAGCCTCGGTGTGGGATCCCGATCCACGGACAAAGCGCGCATGCATCATGACAAAAGAACGGAGGAGAGGCAAGTGCTCGCAAAGACGGAAGCTCCTTCAGCCGCGGACGAGCACATCAAAGTAGCCCGCCTCAGACAAAGATCCTCGGCTCCTCGCACTCCATACTTGGCTTTGTCCAGATCCGGTAGTCCTCGGCGACCTCTTCGACAGGCCCGAGACGGCGCGCTGTTAAGCACCTCACCGCCCGAGACCATCCCCAGAAGCTCGCCGACAGAATGCCTCTCCGCAGCGCGCAAGCGCCTCTGAGCTCGCCATGTCCGCCTCCCGACGGCGAACCTGCTCCACTGCCTTCATCGAGGCAACCTCGGCCTCGCCGCCGCCCTGCCGCCTCACCACAACCGCCCGCCGACCGCCCTGCCGCGCCGCTTCAACGGCCGCCGATCCGCCGCTTCGCTTCGACGAGGTCCCTGATCTTAGCCTCGCCTCGACATTTTTGAGCAATGAGGTATTCGACCTCCACCTCCCGAGCATACCGGGCCACCTCACAAACCGCGAACGGCGCTTCAAGTAATCCGATAAGATCGGACATTTGACACCTGCCGCCACGCCCTCGACCCCTATACAAAACATACATCAGTCAAGAACACAATTTGGTTACTACTGCACAAAGTATAAGGACAAGTACATTACCTCGAAAGAGACGAGGCGCCGACTTGAACCGATGATCTCAAGACTCACCCGGCGGCAACCGAGACTCATGGATTACATCCTTCCGCCTCAAGCGCTTGAGTGGTCATGCGGCGGGATCTCAAGGCCCCATACCATTTCGGCATGTCCTCGAAATCCTTCAAGGTTTGAGACCCGGCTCGGCCACGAGATCGGTTCGCCACGTAGATCGGCTCCTTCCTTTCTTCTTCCTTTCCTTCAAGCAGTTCACTACCAAGAGATACATAGGTCAAGATCAACACGCATAGTCATGTAAAAAAAAAAGAAGAACAGGGCCTCACCCTTCACCGACTCCACCCCGGAGGTAGGATCATAAGTGGCTAAGCCCCGCCCGACAGCCGGCCTCGAGAAGACCTCGTCAACAAGGCTAATTTTGTCCAGCCTCCTCCAGTCACCAAGTCCTTGTCAACGAACACATCTGCCTTATCGATCGCCATGGAAACTCCATATGTCCTCGAAACCGGCTGTAAGAAGAACTTCTTCTACCGCTTGGAGATCTTCGACTTAATCTTTGCTTTAATTTCCTACGGGTGATAGATAATACCACCCCGAGCCGCCTTTCGCTTGCAAAAGCGAAGGACCACCCCAAGGTCAAAGGAAAATTATGCCTACGGGCATGTATACACCTAGGGCAATATATGTGGAATGAGTTCGGCGAGAGTTGGGCAAGAGATATGCCAAACATCTCTTCGAACTCAACGATACGTAGTGGAAAGGAAGACGAAGACCACCTTGAGGCCGCCCTCAGACACGGTAATAAAACCATCCGGAGGGCACAAGCCCCTGTCCTCCTAGGACGGGGCAACGAACTCAACATCGAAGGAATACTATATTGAAAACAGATATCCCTAATATCCGAAATACCTAAGATGGAAGAAAAAGAAGACTTTACCGCAATCCCCACCGAGGGAATTGCACTACACTGCAGAGAGGCATGTGAATACGGTAAAAAAGTAGAGACACTAACGAACTAGACGGGAAACAGACACGATGTGACGCCAGACGACTACATGAGAGTTAAGAGCCATTACTTACTTTTGTTTATCGGTGAAGAAGACAAGAAAAGCTTCGTTGTCAATGGCGACAATAATCGTCGTCAAGGGCGCTTTTGAAATCAAAGAAATGTAGAAGGCAAAGTGATAAGAGATATTGCGTATCAAGGAAGACATTCCCTAATATGCACTTTATCGGAATCCAACCGCTGCTAATTAAATGCGCATTAAATGCGATCCCGGCCCAAGATTTAGCAACCAGAAGAATCCTTATCTTCGCCCCGCATAACGCCCGCCGTGTGAAGAAGAAGACCTCGCCTAACGCCCGCCGGTGAAGCGGCCAAGACTCGCCTAACGCCCGTGAAGCGGTAAGAAGACCTCGCCTAACGCCCGCCAGTGAAGCCACTCAGAGACCCCGCTTAACGCCCAGCGGGTGAACATAAGACCTCGCATAACGCCTCGTTAGGGAAAGTCGTCACAAGACTCGGCATGACGCCGGTGCAAGAAGCTGTGACACCTCGCCGTAGATACAAACAACAAAGACTCGCAGACGCCTCATGAAAGATCGTGATACGATATACGACGCCAAGCATCGAATCGACAATGAAAAGTATGTAAGATCATCCATACCCGCTGTCACAACAACCCCAATCCAAAGATGACCTCGTCAAGGCCTTTTGGGGGTTGGATAGGATACTACCAACTACTGCGCTCAAGCATCGTGCCCATACAAGTAAACCTAACATCAAGCTCTACCGACAAGTTCGCCCATGAAGACTCTTAAAGCTGGGAACGCAGAAAGCTCACCATATCTAAAGAATCCTAATTCAAGAGGATAGGATCTCGAATCCTAGTTAGAGAAGACTTTGATTCGAGATCTAGTCAATACATTGTGTATAAATAGAAGCTAGATTAGACGACATAGATGATTCACCTCTTTGTAATCACTTATACCTCAATACATATACTCTCTCTCGCTCATGGACGTAGATCTTATTCACGATCGAACCACGTAAATCTTTGGTGTTCTCAAGATTTATTTCCTTTTAATTTAGGATCGATCAATATATATAAAATATTCCAATATTTTATCGAATCTTTAAAAATAGAACGAGAGCCACAGGAATGCGAAAAGAGTAAAAAAAATACAGTCATTGTTTAGTAATTCCTTGTATGATTTTATTCATCTCATCAAATGCTTTATAAGTATGGATTCGATATCAAGGTCGAGTCATATTTATCCAAATATGATTAAAATTAAATAAATCAGAATTTTGATACCGCTAATTTTTCCCTATACCATTTTTAAAAATTTAGTAAAATATCATTATCTTTCTTATAGTTTTAAAAAGACAATTTTTAAACTAGTGTTAAATATCCCAGACCAAAATAGAATTAACCCAACGAGAAAAAGAGAAAAAGAAGTCGAGTATGACTCCAGACTCAAGAGGGACGGCAAAAATAAGTAATAGGAATTGAGGGGCCCAAAAATAATTATTCTACTTTTTGGGTCTTCGCCGTCCAACGCTACTCTTTGCTAAACTAAAGGATACCGGACAGGTCGGTCGTCAGCAATATTTTCACAACTGCCCTTCCGTATAATATATTTTATTTTAACACCCCTTACGCGATTATCCCTAAGCATTTTCTGGCGCAAGTAAATATAAAAATTTCTTTTTGGATGCATAGATTTTTGGAATCTAGTATTTTGTTTTATATTGTTGGTGTATCTCAGATACTTCATAAGTGGAAAACTTTTACAAATAATGGAATGTTGGAATATCTCCTCCACCTTTATCAAAATTTAAGAAATTACTTGTATCTTAATTACAGAGATGGCAATGGTTGAGGTTATCGTAAGTATTCGCTTATCGGACCCTAATAAAATAGGTTTGTGTAATTATTAAAAAATTGTGATAAATTTGAATAATAAAGTTAGTACTAGTACATGTTTGGAATAAATATAGGTAAATAAATTTTAAAGGAGTTTGAGTTTCATAAATGCTTAATAATGGATACCTGAATCATTATCATCCCTAATCTCAGACTCTCAGCTAATATATATGCATTATATTTATTTTACTACTTATATAAAAGGGAATGTGTGCAGTATATCTATTTTACTACTAATAATAAAGGAATTATTTTGTGAATTACTCAATAAAATATTTTCTTGAACATTATATTTAGAGTTATGAAATTCATTGAAGATTATATCTCCATGCAGTACTTCCCATATTGGTTAATAATACCGTATAATCCAAATATACATTTATTTTCGTAAAAAGACCAATGCTCAAACAAAATATCACCTCCAATCATTAAATGTATATAACGTAAATTATACCCTAGGAAGTACTAATATCATTCCAGGATATTCTGAGGGGGAATGCACTTTTGAAGTGTGTCTACAAAAATAAAAATGGATGATTGACTTAGTTGATACAAAGTTTGAGCTTGCTTTTCGTTAGATCGTATTCTTTTTTCTTATAGAAGATTTTCCTTTAATTAAATTTTTAGATATTCGTGATGCCATTTCATCAATTTTTGGTGAACCTTAAATTATTCTATCCTAACATGTAATATTGTACTTTATTGAAAATAAAATAAAGTAAAAAGGCGGGAGAATAAGGAGGAAAGGGATGACAAATGAGAAAAGGTGGGGAGAAAAGTACAAAAAAGACAAAATATTGACAACTGGAAATGGTGCGCAAAGGCTGGAAGTGGTGTATGCATGAGAGAAATATCTGCATAATCAATCATTATTCTATTCGCCATATATTCGGTAAACTCTAGCTTTTAAATATAGTGTTAATATATGTAACTAGCCAAAAAATAGGAATAAGAGTTTTATAACCTGGGCCTATTAAAACACGAAGTGATAAACCATTTTACTAAAAGACCAAAATATCCTCGAAAAATTTAAAAAAACGGATATACTCACTCTCTCTCGCACTCACCGCACTCACCTCTCTCTCACTGACTCACCACCACCGAACTCACCTTCTCTCGCTCACCTCTCGCCTCTCTCACTCACTCTCTCTCTCTCTCTCACGACTCACTCTCTCTCTCACGACTCACTCGACTCTCTCACTCTCTCACCGTAAAACAGAAACCCACAACCCACGGAAAACCCACGACTCACTCCCGAAAACCCACGACCCACGACTCACGACACACCTCACGACTCACGCAAAACAACAACATGAGTGATACGGATATGGATCCACCAGATCTCCTGACGCGGCCGAGCAAGCGGCCGGGAGAGAGAGCTCCTCCACGGCGGAAGAAGTTTTCACGGAGCCGCTTGGTCGATTTAACTTCCGACCGATTTAGGAGCACCACAGCCCGTGAGTAGTCGGCATTTAAAATCGGTTTGTAATATGTACACGATAGTTTTCACGTGTGACACGATAATTTTCATGTATGACACGATAGTGATGAAATTTCGATAGTTTGTGTGTTTAGAAACTTATAAATTAAAATCGATTGCTATGTTGTTGAAATTGCTAAAATTAGATTGGTTCAGAAGACACGGTTCTACCATCTATCGAAGATCAGACACGGTAGCACCGCGTTCCCGACCAACCGCACGGTTGTTCCAGACACCCGCTAACCGTGTACGATCTTCAAGACATGGTTAGCAATCGCAGCGTAAGAACCGCACGGTTGGTCGAACACGGTGCTAACTGCGGCACGCTCAGCTGCACTAGCACCGCATACGCATTTAAATCGCATTATTACCGTTAGAACTTCGCTTAGTGTATACCGATTAATCTTGTGCATTTACGACCTCGTTATAGGTGGTTATGACCAGATATGCAAGGCTATACATCGACGATCAACCAATACATCCGAATTGATGTATTAGCCGAGGTGAGGACATGTCAGAGCAATGCTGGATGTATCGACGATTTAGACAGAGCCGCTTGGGCATCTTCTTCATCTCGTGGAGTGAAAGCGCTTAATAATGCGCCGCATAACTGATGGCCCGGCTGCATCGTGGATCCTAGTTTTATGGAGTTCAAATTTGGTTTCACGCTTGTGGAACCGATATACGATTTGGGATGATTGAGTTTGCTCGGTCTCCTGATTGTGCTTTGGGCCGCCTTCCTTTCGATCCGAACTTGAGGCACGAGATTCCCCGACCAAAGATGTTCCATAGGTTGTTTCGGTCGGAGGACTACTATTTCGAGCTCCGCACCGATTCATCAAACAACGGTCAGGGTGATGATGCGCAGACTACTGAAGGCGGCTTTATATTAGTAGCTTACCTCATCGCCCTTCGTCGCGATAGTGAAGCCATCGAGCCATGGGTTTGGGCGCTTACCGAGGATTTTGATATGTGGCGTAGTTTTCCTTGGGGCTCCTTATTCATTCCGTGTCCTCGTCACGGGATTGATGTGCTCAAGAAGCACCCGAGCGAGGTGGCGCTTTGAGGAAGACGTATCATTTCTATGGTCCTGCTTGGGCCTTACGATTTGGCCGTGATGAGGCCATCCCCACATAGACGTATGTGTAGATGCCGAGACAAGGAGATACGGATTTCGAGATGCTTGATGTGGACTACATGGAAGTCCCCACCCAAGATAATCGGATTTTTGACGCAGTGTAATTTTAATCTCATGTTTAGTATTTGCTATATATTTATTAAATACATTAGAATCAATAATGTGTATGTGTTTTTGTAAGCGCTTATGTCATCGCAGGCCGGAGTCGCCGAGACCGAGTTGTCGAGGCATACTACTTGAGCCTATACGAGGGCGATCCGATGGTTATTCGGTTTGTATGCTGGGCGGCATGCCGAGGCGCACACGACGAGCCGCGCATACCACACAAGAAGTTCCTGTGCGCGAGAGAGTTCTCCGTGGTGGCAAGCAGAGCATGTCCCGATCATGCAATGAAGTGGCTAAGGCACCTGGAAGTCGGGCGCGGAGATACATCTCGGTTTTTGAGCCGAGTCGACCCGGCGATCTCGATCGCAATGGGCGCCGAGACATGAGGAGGCGCCAGAGCCGCACCACGTGCAGGCCGCGAACACGCTAGGAGTGTTCGACCAGACGAGGCCTCCATTGCCGCTGATCGAGACCGTCCGTCGTGCCATTGTGGACGATTTATTGGAGAGGGCCTCAGAGCTCGAGTGGCTCGACGGTGTTCGAGCAATGACGGATTTCTTCGGCGCAGATCTTCGAGACGTAGATCTCGCACTCATATCTCGACGGGAGCCACGGCTATTCGTAGCATACGGCCGAGGCGCCCGCCTCCCAAGAGATGAGGGGGCCCGCACTAGCCACCGATGATCCGCTACACGGCGGTCGATCCAGTGAGGTGCCCCACATTAGCCACCGACGATCCGCTTCACGGCGTGTCGATCCGCAGGGTGCCTCACATTAGCCACCGACGATCCGCTTCACGGCAGGTCGATCCGCAGGAGGTGCTCACATTAGCCACCGACGATCCGCTTCACGACTGTGTCGATCCGTAGGAGGGCTGAAGACTAGCCACCCACGATCGGGTCGCCGGAGTCTAGTCACGCCGCCACGGAGATCGGCACCGAGAGCCAATCGTGCTCGAGGCGATGGATCTTCGATGGTGGGGATGCCGCATCGAGACCCCACATGCAGCCCCCGTAGAGTATGGTACCCCGAGGCGCCACCAAGGGCCTTCGAGGTCTTTAGGCGGGCCCGTATGTTTTTCGTGGCTCATTGAATCAAGATGTCATGACTCAAGCTAATCGCTCGATCATATCACCGACCCGCATTCGAGTTCACAGGCGAGGTACTTTATTACAACATTTATTCAAATTTTGTTCATATATTTATAATTCAATTAATGGTGTTCTTTTTATGTGTGTTAGATTATGGAGTTGTTCACTTTGTACATACATTGAAAATAATCAACCCACATCATCCCGACAATGTATTATTGCCCACGATCAATGAAGCTCGACAACACAGAGCAATCGATCGATTTTATGTAAGTTCGACATGTCCTTAAATTATTCCAACATAGATAGCTTTAGCTTTATATGGGTATAAATTATTCGACTAAATTTATTCATTTATGCAGAAGCGCTATGTGAGTTCACCCGGCTTCATCCAGATGATCCTACGGGCTATGTGGTGGTATCAAAGACCACATATCCACGATGGCAAGCACCACGACTTGTTAGCGATGGTACGAGGAGCGATGCGTAGCATAGCAGCATCGTGGTCAGCGCCGATACGGTAAATTTATTACCTCATTTCTATTTTTTTCTATCCAATTGAATGTAAACTTTAAAATTATCAATGTTGCGTATACTAGCCATCCGTAACGCCGGGCAATCATCGGGTCACAGTCAGATATTCATCGTTATGGACTCTTGAGGTGTACGACCACCGTCGACAACCCCGACTCTCGCGCTGAGACGTTACCGATGTTGCCCATTATTCGGCTTTTCCTCGATCGATGAGGTAGTCGGATTTGGAACAACAATCCATTAAGGACGCCACAACGAAAGCATCCGACATTGGCGGAGGTGCCCCATGATCGCAAAGATAAGCGTAAAGACTCGGTGAGTTGCGTGTCTTTGCATGCCTCTATATGTATCGCCTCATCACTGGTATACCTCGGAGGTGACATCACACGGCGTTACATACGATTCAACAGACAAATGATAGCTCGTAGGATATGGACATTGTCTCGTTTTGATTAGTTTTCTTGACTTTTTGTATTTATAACGGATATTGTAGAATTTTTATCCGTGTTAGTGATATTTTGTTTGTATTGGAGGTCGTGACCTCTATGTATATGTTGTGGAGGTCGCGACTCTTCGCTATCGCTTGTTGTTGGCTATTGCTTGTTGTTGGCTATTTGTCGAGTGCAAGTTGGCTTATCCATATTTTAGAGGTTATGTCGCCCGCTTTTTACATGTATATATAGTTTGTAAGTTTAATAGTTTTGTCGAATTTGCAATTAACCGAATAGGGATCAATCGATTCAATTAACCGAATTTGCAATTAACCGAATTTGTCGATTAGGGGATTGCACGGCGCGCACGGGCATTGTTGGTTATTTGTCGAGTGCACGCCGCGCACGATCGCGCACCACTTACACGATCGCGCACCACCGGTGCCGTGCATGACCGTGTACCGTGCACGATCGCACTCCCGCACCCGCCGCACGCCTGTACTGTGAATCCAATCGAACCAACATAATCCAACAAAACCAACATAATCCAACAAAACCAACAACAATCCAACCGAATCCCCTAATTCAACAAAACCAACATAATCCAACAAAACCAACAATATTCAACAAAATCCAACATAATCCAACAAAACCAACAATATTCAACCAAATCCAACATAATTCAACAAAATCCAAAACAACGAATATCATCGATATAACAAATATCCTTACTCACGAGGTCGTTGAGGACACAAATTTCAGTATGCTCTTCACTCGACAAATACTATATATTTTCCTACGCCGTGTCCTTTCCACACATGTTTCATCACTAATGGCAATAAATGCGTGCATGAGCGCTTGTTGTGGCTCGACCTCGCAACGGTGCATATTTCGACGACGCTGATCTCGACGAACCCTCAACAACCGATTGCATCCTACTCAATCTAGGACGCCCACCGACGTGTGATGATTGGAGGTCGAATAATGTAAGTCGATATAGAGTCCGTACAATCTATGCACCGGACGTGATATGATGCAACCGATAAGAATAAGTCGCCGCAAAAACAGATCGTCGATAATATCGAGCCACAAAGTCGTTGACTTGTAAACCAAAGACGCCTAAAAAAAGAAATTAATCACAAAATAAATTAACCACAACATATGAGTTGGACTCGACGCTTAGATAAATACCGCATCTAATAGCAGAAGACAAGCGTGACAACAAGGGATCTCATCCAAATCGAACTCACGACATTCACATGTCCCATTCTCGCAAATCAACCACGTATGATGTGTTTTCTCTTCGACTTTAAACATGTGTGTCGCCGTTGAACGAACAACCAAGCGACGCCTTTTCGACAGAGGCATGTAGCTCGACGCGACTACTTCACCAACTCATCGACCTGCTGCATTAGCTCGTCAGACGTCAAACCATTTCTCCGTAATAGATCGAAAAGTCTCAAACAACGAGCAAACAGTGTAGACGCCGAGCCCACAACAACCGACTATTGAAACTCTCTCACGCATTCAAGTCATGAAACTATATCGTCAGACAGACACTTCAACCTAGACCACCTATGCTCGCCAATGGAAAGTAGATGATGGTGCCTCGTCGGTTTTAGAACATCCACGTGAGAAAAAATCTCAAATCCTTTGATCGACAGCATATGCAAATGACTTGATAATCAGACAAACATGCGATCCAAATCGTGCCATATTCTTCGCAAATGGTAAAAGCACAACACATGCGCGACGCTCGGATACACGGACTCCACGCTTTTTCGATGCCCTTATGTTGATCGACACAACTAAGAGATCATCAGATGACCAATGCACTAACGCAATGAGATAAAAACCAAGTCCATGACTCTTCATCCTCAATCGGACCTAACCCAATAGAAATCGGAAGATTCCTTCATTTCCATCCTTCGTAATAAATGACAAAACAAATTCCTTTGTTCTTTCCTTAAGACGAGTCCCGCCTACAACGACGATCGTCGTAGGTAATGCTTGAAAGCATACAAACACCGCCCAAGAGCAAGAAACAAATATTGAAATTCGCCATCATGAGCCGCCTCAATATCATATAGCCCCGGCTCGATTCTCTCAACGATGCAAATATGATGGAAGAATTGATAGGACCGCTCGAATCGCTTATATGTCATCTCTATAGCGATGTTTCTTGCTCGGAGAGCAAAGTCGTAATCCATCTCAATGCCAAATTGTCGATGCATCTCTCCAATCATCTCTTTCGGCTTCAGCACCACACCTTCATCGACCATTTCCGTGCAAAATACTTGCCAACAATCTTAGCGTGCACCGTCGTGGAGCAAAGGCGATTCAAACCAAGTGACAAGTATGATCGTTGTTCAACTTAATTACTCTCCATATCGCTGCTTCTCCGGACGGCTCGTAGCTTAAAAGGACAACCGCTGCCATGCTTGCAAACATACCCCAAACGTGTTTTACTCGACCGATCGACCACGCATTTCACATGATTCTCCAAGCGGTATAATCCCACGGCTATCGCCAAGTCATCTTTCGCCTTAAATATCGAATCAACGATAATTGGCCGTGATGGGGTCCACAAGGTTCGACCCAATCTAATGGCAATGCATCGTCACAATCAAGCAATGGAATAACCCATGCGAACTCATGCTACGTGTATCATCATCTCGGTTCGTGAAGTTGTAGCATGAGCCTCACCATCATGTCGCTGTCGGAAGTGAAGTCACCGTCCGATAACCTTATCAAGATGTCCCGGTTGTCGAATCCAAGCACCAAATTCAGAGCCAATGAATCAAATATATCTCTACGCCGGTTCGGTCTTCCTCTTCATCTCGAATACACCACTGCCTTCCTCCTCATTCAAGACAACGGCTCATCTTCGTATAGTGAACCAAGACATCTTCAGACAGACTCGGCAAGATCAGATCGCTAGAACCATATAATACCGTGTCTCGTGTGTATCGTGGTTGCATCGCTCGCCTTTTCAATCACATACACAATCGATCATCCTTTGTTCCACAATCAATCGGAACAAATCGTCGGGCCAACGATACTTTTATTCTTCTTCCATCACTAGTGCTCGTCAGATAGAAAAGCATATAATCCGATCCACCATTGTTGCCTACTTGCTCATGAATCTCTTAGCAAATTAGCACGTGAAACTGCTCTATGACCATGTATACGAGAACCTCGTCGCCTATATACTCGCTTCCGTCCCAACTACCACCACGACGTATAATAAGACGCTACCAAGACATCCGCTGTAAAATAAGATATAAAAGATAACACCATATACATAGGATGACGGTATACATAGGATGCACGGCCATGCACGGTCGTACACGGATGCACGGCCACGCACGACATCGCACGGATGCACGGCCATGCACGGTCGCAGCACGGTCGCAGCATCGCAGGCACGGTCAGGCACGGTCGCGGCATCAGACCATCGCAGACGGTCCGCACTGCAGCACGGACCATACACGCTTATAAGCCGCAGCATCGATGAATTTTGTGCACGGTTTGAAATTCATCTGCAACGACAGAGCCGCATCGTATACCTGCTCAGTTGTTAGCATCTCATATTTTTAAATTTAACTTATTAAATGATCCTAAATATTAAATTAATCACTTTATTAACATAAAATCAACACAAATGACATATGTGATGCATAATACTTCTACCGTGTACAACCGTACTCAAGAACGATTTTGTTTTCTTCAAAACATGAAATTTATCATTCCAAAGAATATAAAAGTATTAAAAACATATTTACCAGAAATCATCAATCTGTGTACAACCGTACTCAAGAACACTAAAAAAAAAATTCAATACGGATTTAATTTACCTTAATCCAAATTAGCAATGCTCGATTTCCAATCGCTTGATTGAAAAAACGCAGTAACAATTTCTTCTATTAATTATTTTCGCTTCTTCCTCTTTGAAATTGTAATGTTACAAATGAATTCGCTTGTGATTTGAATTCAATGTTCACCTGCTTTTTTCAAATTAATGTTTACCAACCTTTTTTTACAATTAATGTTTACCAACTTTAATTTAATTTCATTCAATTTTGTAAGAGAAAGCATTCAATTTGGCAAATTCCTTTATTCTTTCTACAGAGAGAGAGAGAGATGATCCAATATAATTTAGGCGTAGAGTAGAGAGAGAGAGATATATATAGAGAGATATTAACAATTATTTTCTATATATAGAGAGATGAGATATGAGAGTTATTATTTTAAATGGTGGGCCTGTGGACAATTTTGTTTTTTAAGCCAAAATTGCTATAAACTCATGTTTTTACGAGAGTGATATAAAATTTCTCCCACTATTTCTTTTGGTTACTTATAAAGTTCCCCTTAAATATATGCTTATTTTAATTTTATTTTCTCAATTAGTGTGAAATATACTCTATATTTAATTTGATTTTGAATTTCCATTTTTCGTCTCCAATAGCAAATAATATTATTTTGGTATTTACCACCTCATTTTATAAATCAGATTCTCCGCTCACCAAAACGTGCATAGATTTTGGTGGCACGGGTTTTAAGAAAATCAGAATGAGTGTAAAGTAAATGTGTATAAAAAGGTGTCATCGATAATAAATTGATAAATTAATGGATTATGAGTAAAAGGTGGACCATGAATGTTTCTTTTGTAAATAAGTGGATAAGTTGAGGGTAAAAATATAAAGTTGGTGTTTCTAAAAAAGGAAAGTGCACATTTTTGGTGGACGGACCGAAAATGAATTAAATGCACGTTTTTGGTGGACAGAGGGAGTATTGAATTGTTAGATTCTTATCAAAATTTACGATGCATGTTATTTTTTTAATGGATCGATGATGATCAAAGAAATGGATATGCCGTTAAAGAAAACCTTCAAGTGAAGTTTAAGAATAACTGATGAGAAGTGTCTCCAAATCAAGCCGGATGAGGATCTTTGGGGAGAGACTTCAACACTCACGTTAGAGTGTGTTGAGAGTATTTAAATGCAAGAGAATCGCGTGAAAAACGAGCATGTACACTTGAGAATTCGTACATGATTATGTTGCCTGGAGGGATACTTATAGAGGATTAATATATAATGGTACTTGAAAATTGAGCACGCCCTCAATATTGGAGCCGATCGTGTCGGGTCGTGATCCCGAAAATGAGCAACATTTGTAGTAGCTAGCACATTTGTCGTGCATGTGGACAAGTGCATTTTCAATTAGTCATGAGATTAGAGTGAATGATCAAAGTAGGCTCGACTCGTATAGGTGAATTGACTTTAGATCTAATGTTGATCTCTTATTAAGTCTTTGTCTTTAGCTTTAATTGAGGCGCTGCTGGACTTCGTAAATGGACTTTGATCTTGGAGCGCAAAAATGGGTTTTTGCAAGATATTTGCTTAGTTGAAACTTCATCCACATCAACTACTTCCTCATACTCTATGAGTATTCTAGTTTGATCCAGATAATTTTCCTTAGTTATGAACTCGAATTTTATTGTTGGCCGAAGCCAATCGAACTTTTTTCTTTTTTTCTTTTTTTGTTCCTAGATCCGAAAGCTAGTCGTTTGTTTGGTCCTTTAATACGAGTGAGGGCTATTTGGTGTCTAGTTTTGAGCTAGAGATTTTGGTGTCTAGTTCTGAGCTAGAATTGTTTCATGCCTAAATCTGAGCGAGAGCTTTTTTGAGCCTAGATTTAATTAGGGTTTTTCCGCATTTAGATCCGAGCCAGCCTTTAGTTTTGTAGCTCGCTTTGAGTTTTGCGCCCGCTTCAACTCGAGATCCGACTTGTAACTTCGACTTCGAGCTGAGCTATCTTTAGCCTCGAGTTTTGTAGCTATGGTTGAAATGGCTTTGCTTGGTTTTCAACTTGAGTTCGAGTTTGAGCTCGCATTGTAGCTCGGCTTGAAGTTTGACTTGGAGCTCTAGCTTTGAGATTTGCATTTGCAGCCTAGTTTCAAGCTCGAGCTCTAGCTGAAGCTGACACACCCACCCTAAGATCCTAATCCAAGGACGGATTAGAGAGGGTCAGTTGAAGGAAGAGACTTAGAGTTCATCAAAAGTCATATAAGGATATATAATACGAAATGGCATGGTTCAAACATTATGACATCGCTAACATAATGTACTATTCCAAAAGAATACAAATGATCCAAGGACTTCAACAGCTCATATCATCTTAACACAAAAACATTGTTCAAATTGCAATGAAAACGTGTGAATACACATATGACGATATTCAAGGTTTCTAACATATAAACATCAAAAGCTTTCGACCTCAACACCTCCATCATCATCATCATCATCATCATCATCATCACCAACCTCGCACATTTAAAAACAACATGCAGGTCGAGTACAAGAATGCACTCAATGAACTTATGCCAAAACATTTTATCATATTTAAATTACATCACATCATGGTAAGCACAAGGGTTTTATTTGAAATGCCTCAGGCTTACTAAAATTATTTTCATCGCTCATAAAGTCGCCACAAGCATTTTTCTGTGTATGATCCATATCCCTTATCCTTTCATCATAACATCATAGTCGAACGCCGTGAAGCGAGGCCTCCTCACACGACGCGACCGCCGTGAATTGTCCTTACAAGACACAAATACCTTAGGTGTACACGCTAATCCTAGCTGTATAAGCCTTCCCAAGATAGATCCGATATCGATTTCATTCATAAGTTCGAAGCTATCCAAACATGCATACATTCATTCGTAGGATACATACACAAAACATAAATATTTTCGCGTGTAATCTTGTAACATTTTCTCAACAGTTGAAATAAGCATCGTAAATAAATTCATTTGGAAAGTATAGCAAAGTCACGCTTTGTTTAGAAAGAAAGCCCACCTGACTATTTGCTCGTCTTTAATTCGATTATTCTTCAACGTCCAACAGAAGGCCGCTCACACCTTTACGTAAAAGCGATATTTAGTACGTCGCTCACGCCGAGACTTTCACAGCCTAGAATAAACTTCGATATTCTATATCGATATAATTTGAATTTCTTAAGGAGTTCAATACCGCTCAATCATGATTTCAACTAAACAGCTTCGCTCTCGAGATACGCTCAACTATTTCGCTTTAACCTTCGTGGTTAAACGCTCAACATATTTATATCGCTTCGATACAAGGATTTCAATTACGTAAATCTTTTCTCATTAATGAGATTTTCATATAGTATATGATATGTCTTACACGTATTAGAATATTAATCGAACGTATTTCATACGTTGACTTCAAAAGTCAACAATTTTGACTTTTATTAGTAAATTCTTTACTAATTCATATTCTTAATCAACATAAATCGATTTCTTTTCGTAAAGTCCTAATTTTGATTTTTCATTAATCGATAAACTTTATTAATAACTTTCTTAAATATTAATCAATTTATTCATTAAGCATTATAATTCATTTCTAACGTTATTTAACATACGCTTCATTATAAACATAGTAATCTATGTTTATAAAATTTTATAAAAATTCAATTATGTCTAAAATAATTTTAGATATATAATATATTATTATTCTTGATTAAAAGGATTTAAAATCCTTATCTTCATATTATAGCTCACTTATTATTTCCCAAATTTTTCCAAATTTGTTTCAATTTTTTTTCTAAATTCATATAATGTATTATTTTACACTATGATCATTAATATGTATTAATATTAACCATGGAAAATTTTGAGCATCCTCAATTAAATCCTATAGGTCACGGTATTATTTTTAAAATTGTCCAATAATTCTCAAAAATTCTATATAATTAGTACAAGGTCCTAACATTAATTTATAACACATTTATGTCATATAGTCCATCATATACCATTTCTTCATCAAGGATTAAAATCCTTAAGGTCACGGTTCATGCTCAATATATACCAAACATTATATAAAAATTCCAACAAAAATACATCATGCTTATATACTATAGTCTAACAATATAACATCATAATGTTCATCAAAACAATTTAATCATCATTATATAGGTTTGAAGCTCACGGCTTTTTCAATAAAATTTGAGCAAATGATTTCCAAAATTTCTAGTAAATTCATGTAATACATAATCAAGGTCCTAGATCACTAATATACCATTGCATGTCTTAAATAAAAATTATACATCAAGATAGAAATTATTAAGCTTTCGGTATTTTCAAAATAAATAGCATAGGATTTTCCAAAAATTCCAAATAAATCACTATGGACTCTTATAACATCATAGATCAATAATTCAACCTCAAAATAATTTTAAGAAATTTCGATCATCACATAAAACCTCATGACATTTTCGAAATAATTTCTAAACATGATCTATGCTTCAAACTTAACATGCATTAGCTAAATCTTTACAATCAAGACACATGCATAAACATAGATCAAACTTAACATGCATTAGCTAATTTTTACAATCAAAGATCATCAAGAACACATGCACTAGTAATCCTTTACAAACAAGGACATCAAGAACACATGCATTAACCAAGACCAAACCTTTCGAATTTTTTGTGTAAAAATCAAAGAAAAATTGAAGCCTTGCTCGATTCTCACCTTTGTGTTGGTATGGATTCAAGGACAAGGTTAAGGTATTAAGCTTGGTGGAAGAGAAGAAGATGAACACTAAAATTTCCAAAGGGGATGAGAGAGCTCTCGGTTTTTTGGTGTTTTGGGAGAGAGGAATGATAGTGTTTGAGTGTTCAAGGTGTGTTGAGTAAGTGGAATGAGAGGAAACGAAGGATCCTCCCCTATATCTCTCTCTCACCCCTGCTCTTTCACAAATGAATAAATAAAATGGAAGCCTTTTAACTAATGGGTTATGACTCACTTAGTGATCATTACATAGAGTTAATACTTTACACCATGTTGGACCTGAACAACTCAAGGCCATGCAACATGGGTAGGAGAGCCGACGGCTCCTAGTGGAATCGGGGAATGATTTTATTTTATGTATTAATACTATGTATTAATCAAGGTATAAATCCTAAATATAAAAATACATTATTTGATTTATACTAGATTAATGTGTAACATAAATACCACTGAATAATTAAAACATAGCATAGCAAAGTATATACTAAAGGTAACGTGAATTATGTCATATAACATAAGGTCACGCTTTTCCTTAATCACGTGTACATATTTTATTTTCGTGCTATTCATAGATATATATGTCATAACATATGGTTTAGATGATAAATTATATCATAGGAAAAATTAATGGTATCATTTCATATGAAAACCCTAATTTTCGAATTGTATTTTCAAAATTAGTGAATTGGTCCTCATTGAATCCTTAATGATCTAGCATTGTTTTAATGCTAAATAATACTCTAATTATATAAAATAATCATAGGAATTTAAATACTATAATTCCTTGATCGTTAAACCCATTTTTCAAATCGCCTCAGACGTTAACGCTCAAACGCCTCAAAATGTTAACTATCGACTCATCTCAAAATGGTCGAGTAAGATCGCACTCATTTTATTAAAATACCCATTGATAGTGGAATTTAATTTAAGTCACGCTAGAAAGTTCCATGAAATTTTAACTATCGATACGCAATCGACGCTAAAATAATACCGTCGTAATACTTTATAACCTTCTATTCCTTAATTCACAATTCTCAAGAATGTATAACAGAATTCGTTATTTCGTAATCAATCAAAATCATTATTCGATGTCTTTCAAATTTAACACTGTAGAAACCCTAATTTATCGATTTAAATATCGTAATTAGCACTTGTTTCTTCGAATATTACACTTTGTCGTTGAGCTCGATTTAACACATGACAAGCAGTGCTCATTAAATAAAAAGAGTGAATGGATTGAGAAATAGAATCACATTATAAAGGGTAATATCGATGTCCTAGCCCATTGTTGTTCTCACAAACGATACCATTTTTTAGATCTGAGTCAAGATCTACAGCGAATATTATCTTTTGCTAAATGGATCAATGATGATCGAGAAATGGATATGTCATCAAGAAGCCCTTCACGTGAAGCTTCGTATAACCTACGAGAAGAGCCTACAAAACAAGCCTCAAGAAGGTTCTCTGGGAAAGACTTTGGCACTCAAGTTAGAGTGTGTTGAGAATGTTTTAATGCAAGAGAATCGTGTGAGAAAATGGGTAAGTATACTTGAGAATTGCATCTAATTGTTGCATGAGGGATACTTATAGAGGATTACTATGTAATGGTACCAAAAGTTGGCATGTACCCTTAGTGTGGAGTGGTAGTTTGTGTTCCTAAAAATGCGCACCATTGGTAGTGAGCTCGCGCATTTGTTAGTCACATGGGTAAGTGTGTTTTCAGCTTGTTTTGGGATTTTAAAGCTGGTGGACCGGTGAGGTCTGGCCAATAAAATTTGACTTTGAAGTAAATTCGGCTTCAGATCAGGCATTGATCTCATACTGACTCTTATCAGATTTTTTATCTTCAGCTCAATTGAGACAGTTCTATTGGCCCCAAAAATTAGGGTTGTAAATGAGCCAAGCTATTCGTGAGCTATTCGGAGCTCGGTTCTATAAAAGTTCGTTCGAATTTGTTTAGTGAAGTTCGTTAGCTAAACAAACCAAACTTGAGCATGAGAGTATTCGGCTCGTTAACTCGTGAACAAGTTCGTTAACTGATTTAGCTTAAAAATATAAAATTATTAAATAGATACAATTATTTTCTTTCTATAATTAGTAATTATTGTGTTAAATCTCTAACTACTTTTATTTGTTATAAGAAATCAATAAATATATTGTATTATTGTAGATAAAATAGTTTATTTTTAAAATAAAATAATTATATTCTAAACATATATCTAAATTTGGAAAGTTTGTTTAGGTTCGACTAAAGCTCGTGAGCTTGAAATATTCGATAAATAAAATTAGAGACTCGGCTCGATACTAAACAAAACGATGGTGTTTGGCCGACTTTATCTCGATTACACCCTACCAAAAATAAGCTTTGATCTTGTCTTGAACTTCAAAATGGATCTTTGCAAAATATGAACTTAGTTGATATTTTATCCACAACAAATATACACATAAAACCCAGTCGGCCATAATAAAAGTTTACAAATATTGAAGTTTTGCTCAGTTCTAAATTTGTGAAAGCGTTGAAAAGTCAAGTTCTAAATTATTATTATTTGATGTATGTGACATTTTTGAAAATTGCTCAAAATCGGGCTAGAAACTCAAATTTACCCAAAGATAAATACTTAAATTCAAAGTATCATAACTAACAATAAAAGGGTTACGGCTAAACCATGCCTTCAGAAAATAAGATGTTTTAAGGAGTTATAAACACCTCAAATCAATTATGATGGCATATATTTTATATATAGAGATCAAATGAGAAATATATTTTTTATAACTTTGAGAATTATGCATAAGACGTAAAGATGATGCACAAACGGTATAAAGTTGTGCATAGTTAAAACCTTCTAAAATTATTTTATTATGCAACGCTTTAGAATATTTTCGTTGTACATAACTTTATAACTTTTGTTCATTAACTTTATACGCTTGTACATAATTTTTAAATTCTCAAAAATATGAGTTCTCACTTATATATAAATATATTTACGATCAATCTTTATCTCATATTCTAAATGTTCAATAAATTTTTTTACTTAAATATTGTTGGTGGATAAGTGGACCGACATCGACCTAAACCTCTTCTTAAATCGCTCAAAACATCTATGCATTAATATTTAGGTAAATAACATTATGTACTCCAACGCTTATTTATTTTTACATTCGTGTCCCAACATAATCATAATAACAAATTGAACCATAACCTTCCATATGAGTTTATATTAATGTCCCGATGACCGAAATTGAACCAATTACACATACTTGGACGTCGGAAATCCACATCACATTCATATGTGGAATAAATTTTAAACTAGTTGAACTTTAATTTGCAAGAGACACGACGAAAACAGATAAGGCAAGCTTGAGAAAGGAGTCAAAATGCAGGCAAGAGAAGAAGTGAGAGAAAAAACCCATTTGAAAATGCGCAAGAGAAGCTTGTGGAAACAAACTACAGAAAAACTTCTTCAAAGTTGATATGTTCAACATGACGGAACAACCCAGGTATTATAATATCCAAAGCTTGTATTTTTAATTGATGTTAGGATTTATGCTAGAACAAAGTGGCTAGGGATAGAGTGGAGGCTGCTCTTTTCTATCTTAGCTATAAATCATCAACTTAATTTGGTAGATATAGTTGTTTAGACTGTGGAACAACATTGCTGGCTACACCTATCCACCACAATAAACCTGACATGCTAAAAATCCAAAGAACAATGAAGCTAAAAACTCGCATTATAAACTTGGTCCATTTAGCGTCTGCTTCAATAACTTCTTTTCACCATGAATTTTTAACATATATGAATCGAATTCAAACTTCATCCTCTGCATTTCTTCCTCGATTTTCAGTTTTTTCCTCCACGTATTTTAATTTATGATCACCTTCAATAGAGTAACTCTTGCCTTTCCTTCATATGGTTCTTCCATTCATACAAAATATCGACAACCATCATCCTATATATTTGCACAAAATCATAAACAATCGACACCTCTCCAATTAAAGTGACAACGAAAAGAAAACTCACCATATTATAGTTACCCAAGCCCGCATCCAAAAAGGGAGGATGGGAAATGAGCTAAGAGTTGGAGAACCGGACATCCCCAAAACCTCCTCGCTCGATTTTCAATCGTAAAAGATGTCAATAAATGGCAAAGACCATTCTTGCATGGGTTTTCCATCCAATTCCAAGAATTTGCGACATCTTGACGAATGGCGAGAGGATTGTGAGAGGGTTCCAAAATGACGAGAGGATTTATGAGAATAGGCACGATTAGGGTTCAAAATTAGATTTAATGCAAGAACGAGTTAAACGGCATCGCAGCATGTTACATAATCAAATCGGCCCAAATTAATGTGCCAAATAGGCAAATTAGGCCGATTCCGATCACATGACACAGATATTAAACATATACAAAGGTTATGGTTCAATTTGTTATTATGATTATGTTGTGGCACAAATATAAAAATACGTAAACGTTGGAGTACATAATATTATTTACCTATAAGTATATATACATTGAGAGCTAGTTTGTTTTTTACAATTGATATGACGGCTATATATCACATGTCTTAGAATACTAGTGATTTCAATCTCTATATATAATTCATAGTAATGAGTGGGTTTAATATGTGAAGCCTGCATGGTCCCGGGTCAGCTGGTATTACTCTACCATTTTTAAATAGTTATCGGGTATGCACCTCACTAGGTAAAGGTGCCATGGAACAGGCGCTTCATCCATAAACACGCTATTATTAGAATTTTATAATATGTATTAATATTAATTATTAATTTATTGCACACGATAATCTTTCCCAATCTAAGGTAATAATAATATTTCATAACACAGTATTATTCTTTTCAGACTTATACATATTAGAAAAGAATTTGGTTTTACAAAATCTTAATTACCTATTATATCCCTATCAAAATATATCATATTTATCTATTACTATTGTAAAAGTTTGTATTATTACAACGATGTGCACTAGGTAAACTCACATTAATGTGTAATCGCTCTAAACCATACAAAACAGTAAATCATATTTAGAAAACCAAATATAACAAACCAAAACCAATTGAAACGTTAGTGGATTTGAACATGAACTTTTGACCTAAAAAACTCAAATTTTCACAAGCTATCTCAAGGACTTTGTCATTTTTTCTAATATCAAGTAGAATATGTTTTAAGGACATGAAACATTTATCAGATTTATGGCGGAGCTACCCTTTGAGGAGATGGGGCAATTGTTCTATCTCAAATTTTTGTATACCTTTATATATCTTTATTTAGTTTTAAATTATAAATATATTCAATTGTTGCCCCATAATTTTTTTTAAAAAAATGGCAAAGATAAAACAAAATCAAGATTAAATAATTGAGAGGTTCTTACAAATACTTTTATTCCAAAAATATGTACAAAGAATAGAGATATAATTCATATCTACTTTTTCTTCATATCTTGAGATAGAATTGATGCTTGTTTCATATCTTGAGATAAAATTTATTGTATTCATTTTACTAATTTGATGTTCATATTCAAATTATTTTCTTTGAAATTGTAACCATATCTCAATTGAAGAAAAAAATGATATAATCATTACTCTAACAAGGAGTTACCACGCTTTTAAGAAACTTTGAATCGATTCAATATTTAGTTTGATTTCAATTGATAGCTTAGTCAAATAATTTAATTAAAAACAATGAGAAATTTATAGAATAAAAATCGCACCTATCAAGTATTTAAATTTATTATTATTTACTAGTTTACTAAATTAATTTTGTATATTCGATGATATAATTTTGGAATTTGGAAATGTGCTTGGGCCTCTGGGATTTGGGAACATGCCAATTTTTGAATGGATAAATTTTATTAATCATATTTTACACTAATTCATTTATGGTTCAATATTGTTATCAAACATGAGGGATACATTTTCATAAGAAAATCATCAACGTGAAAATTGGTTTCAAAGTCGAATGGAGATTGTTGGATGAATGATTGTTTGATTACCTATATTGAGTAGGAATTTTTGATACAATTGATAATGAGTTGATATTACATCGGTTTAAGTATATGAATAGTCCGTCGGAAATTATTGTAATTTGTAAGATATTTTTATAATGTAGAATTTTGTTTGAATTTTTATTATTCTAAATATTTTGCCCCACCAACCCTCGGGGTCTGGTTCCTCCCTGTTTGCAGCTATATGCCACACATATAAAAATGTCTAGAGTCAACACTTCACTTAATTATTGAGGTTCTAAAGTTCAAAACTTCACACCTACCGTTCTTCCAAATCTTAAAAAAAAATACTTCACTTAATAAGAGAACCCATAACTAACGACTAAATTATTGAATCATTCACACTTTAACTCACAAAGTAGCCAAGAATGAGTTATTTGCCGGTCCATTTGCGGATGGAAACAAGATCTCTCTCAAAGGCGAAATTTGTGTGACGACTATTAGTGTTGCTAGCGTGGTGGACCAATAATGAGGGCTTGAATAATGTGGAAGTTAAGTTGTTGACCTATTTATCAATAATTCATAATAAATAAAGTTCTTATCTCTACTTACCGATGATCGTTTGGTAATGCAGAATGAAGTAATTAAGAATAACTCAATATATTCTCGTTGATAATGTAGTAACATTTATTTTGATATTATTTAACCGTGTTCCATTAGATTTAAAAATTGGATAATTACTGTACTTGGATGAAACTGGGCTGATTGGTGTCGCCGATAATTTGACCCATTCTTCAGTTAATCCCCAGTTTGAAGTGCCAAATTGTTGAGAATGCAAAATCTAATTTTTCCCCTCTATCATTTTCGTGGAGGAAAAAAAGAGAATCGACGAATGTGAAGAAATCAAGAGGTTAAACCATAGGATGAAGGGGCATTAGCATATAAAAATACCACTTTTATTCATTTTTCTGGTTTGCAAATGAATTTTAATTTTGAGGCAAAAAATATGACCTTTACAATATGTATGGTTTACAAAATTAGGTCAATATTCGATTAAATTATAGCTGAAGTGACTCTGAGAACAGTGCATGTGGACTAGAATTACACATGCAAAATTGCAAAACAAGTTCAAAGTGGCCGCCCAGCTCGTGTATGTGTATTTTTAGTGCAACCACATCAACTTTGATTTCGCATACTTTATTGTGAAATTGAAAAGTCATGTTTATGAGTCAAGTTATAGAAGTCTTCGTGTGGCAAATTAAAGGAAAAACTAGAAAAGAAGTGTTATTATATACAATTAATCTTTAGATTAATAAATAACAACATGTTGTGATTCAAGCAGGATCAATCCAATATGATCTTTATATATATAGAGAGGATGGATAAGGTATATGAATGGAATTATTTGTAAGAAATAAGAATAAATTTAGGTTATTGATTTTAGTAAATCAATGAACAATATTAATTTACATTGTACCGTAGTTCATAACTACATATGCTATATTTTAAATTGTTGGATTAATTAAAATTTATATTAATAATTTTGTTTCTTGATTTTAAGGATTTGTTGCAATCTAGTTTGTGCAACAATAAATTGACCAAGGTATATTTTATAAATGTGCTATGATTATCTTATATGCAACAATCAATATTTAACTTTCAATACAAAAAAAAAGGAAAAACGTACAATATTTAATTTCACGAATAATGCAATATTTTCATTATATATTTACAACAAATTTATTCAATATGTGCTATATTTTGTGAACATTTAAAAGAGGTGGATAAATCCCTATAATCAAAAAAGGTGGAGAGATTTATGGGATGATGATGTATTTATTTTTAATACTATTTTTATGTCTTATCCATAAATCACAATAAATAATGATTGACATCATCAATTAATTTTAACTTAATCTAGACCGTAAATTTGGGTTTGATCTATGGTTATGATACACTCTTATTTTTACATATATAAACATTCTCATCGAACCATCCATATATATATATATATATATATATATATATATATATATATATATATATATAGGAGTGAATCAATGAATCACATCTTTTATGACTGCGAACCATGCATAAGATGTTGAAGATGATGATAAACTAGATAATTAAGATAATCTAAAACTTTCTAAAATTATTTTGTTGTGCAACAATTTTAGAAAGTTTCGTTATGCACAACTTTATATTGTTTTGTGCATTATTTTCAACGCCTTATGCATGGTTCTCAAGTTCTCAAAAAATGAGTTCTCATCGATCCAACCCTATATATATATATATATATATATATATAAGGAGAGCTCAAATAAAACTTTCTCCTATGTGTTAACTAGGAACCGATCAAAGCCTTTTATTTTTTCGATCGATGGATATGATTAATTGATGATATATAATTTATTTAAATTTAGTTATTATATAAACCAATTAACCGAACACTTTATTTGTTGGGATCATGCAATATGTTGTTTCTCTCCTATGTTGCACTAATCGCTTTTAGATAAGAGAATAGTATGAATAATTATGTTTCAATAAATTGTCTTTTGATAAATTGCCTCGAATTATATAATATGTTTGCCTAGTGAAACAGATGTCCCACCACATGTCCTTCGCTTTTTACATATAACTTGTTTTAGTATTTATTTATTTTCCCTTTTGAAGATGGGCACTATACCGATTACTTCTTTATTTCAAATCCAGATGAAAATGCACCCATATTGGTAATAACTATACTTTATATTTCAATTTAATTAAAATAAATTGAACATATACATATTCATGTAATTATTATATAATCATAAATTATTATAATATTATATTTAAGCTTATGAATTTCGAATAATAAGCTTAGGATACAATTAAGTAAGCATGATATCTTGGTAATGTTAGCATCTTCAAGGAATTGATCTTCCATTCAAAAATCAACACTGGAGCATAGGGATGGCAAAGGATCTCGGACCGGTCTAGATCCGCATCCGCATCCATTTTTCTGGATCCGATCTTCAAAAATAGGATCCGACGGATCCGGACCATTCTTTTAAAATCGGATCTCGATCCGATCTCGATTTTGAGATCCGGATCCGGTCCAGATCCGACCAATGGATACATATATTATATATGTATATATATTTTTATTTGTATTTATAAGTGTATTATATTATTTTTCTTTCTAGTCGAAATTGGATAAACTAGGTTACGGAATTGAATGGTATGTCAATAATATTAGAAACTTGTACCTTGTATTTGAGGAAATTTTGTATATGAGTGGTCTATTTGCTAAGATATGTGTGCTACTTCTTCTATTACTATTGTAATATTATTTGTTGTCATGAAAGCAAAAGTAAATTTGTAACTAACATCTTCTTGTATAGTAATGATTGTAGAATTTCTAACTAATTATTATAGTGCTATATGTATTTAGATTATTATTATTATTATTATTATTATTATTATTATTATTATTATTATGGTGTTACTGTGAATTATAGTTGATTTAGGATTTATTTTAGAAGAGAAAATATGTGGATCCGGGTTCAGACCCGGACCTCATGGATCTTATGGATCCGGGTCTCGATCTAATTTTTTAGATCCAATGGATCTTAACCGGATCCCACCCGTTAAAATTTTGATCCGGATCTCGACCTAGCAAAATCCGGCCCGATCCGATCCATTGCCATCCCTACCGGAGCGCTTAAAAAACATAAAAGCAACATTTTATTCATTTATTAGCAATACTTAGATAGTATAGAAGCATTATTAACATAGTATAGAAGCAACAATTTAAAATGATAATAACTATTGTTGCTTATAATTTCAAAACACAATATATATCTTCATTACCAATAATATCAAATAAAATAAGAGATAATATAAATTTAATTTTAGATAATCAATAACCTTCAAATTCGTAAAAGCAATTTGCCAATGTATAAAGATCATTGCAATATCCAACAGTAAGCATTATAGTTCTTAAAGATATTCCATTTAAAGTTTAGAACTTATAGGATACATACCTTTTCCACATCACAATTCCATTTAATAGGTATTCTGTTTGTTCCTCTTGTTCGACATTGTCGAAAACGTTTTTGTATATAAAGTGCCACTATAACAAAGATACTCAAAATAACAAATCTCTTAAGATTTATTTAAGATTAGGTATATCCAATGTACATATTCCAAAAATATGAGATCTTTTTTTTATTCGAATTGATAGGCAAATTGACTTATCTAATATTAAGCAGCTTAATTTATAATATTTTCTTAACTGGACGGTCCATTAAGTATAAATTTAAGGTCTATAATGTTCATAGTTAACACATAGGGGTTGGTTTCTATTGAAACCTTCCCTATATATATATATATATATATATATATATATATATATATATGGATTGGTTCAAATAAAACACATTCAAAAATAAGAAATGAGAACAAATTTGAACCATTGATTTTGCAGATATGTGGTTGTGATTAAATCAAATTAGGGTATAATGGTAATTATCGAATATTACGAAAATAACCGTCCCTTAATTATAGGAATGTGATAACTTAATCTCGAACCATTGATTAATGACAAATGGATGATCAAGATGAAATCTTATTTCTTATTTTAAGGAGGTTTGTATTATAACCCATCCCCTATATATATATATATATATATATATATATAGTGAGGGTTAACGAGAACCATTTTATTGTGAGAACATGAGAATGAATATGCTATGAAAGATGAATACGCATGAAGTTAATGAATAAAAAATAGAATTTTCGCCTCATGGGATTCGAACCCGTGAAAATTTTGAATTTTGGATTCATTAACTTTCGCAGTCAGTATTCATTAACTTTCATAGCATATTCATTTTGTTCAAAGAATTTTCGTAGTTCTTAGTTCTCACGTTAAAATTGGTTCTTATTTGAACTCTCTCTCTCTCTCTCTCTCTCTCTATATATATATATATATATATATATATATATATATATATGGGTGGTTATGGTGAGAAAGATATTAGTGTGAGAATAGAATAAATCTCAACCATTCATTTTAATATAATCAATGGATGTGATTTGTGCTTGAAAATTGAATTAAAACAAAACCGAATATGTGTAATATTATCGTTAAAAACGTGAGGGTAAAATGAGATAATCATCCACACAATTAAATGCAAGATTTGAAGATCTTTCCAACTTCCCGCAAAAGAGGATTGATACACGAGAAGAATTAACTCAAGATTTAATTTTAATCTTTTTGTTCATTGTCGCAAACCCTATGTATTATAGGTCAGTCCGACCATCGGTGCAAGTGAAAGTTTTAATTTGCACACTTAATTCGAAGCGCTCACTTCATAAATCCCACCCCATTTCATACCAAATAACTCAAATTATCATCACTATACATTTGCAAAAATTCGATTTCTACTGGATTATAATGGTAAACGAAGAACGAAATTCTATGTCATATATTGTTGTTGGTGTAGCATACGCTATGTAAATGTATCATATTATAAACATATAGACACAAATTTTATAACTATTTATATCATATACTATGTTAGTCATATCATATCTCAATATAAGAATGACATATGATTTTGTACATGTATCATAAGTTTAATAGTATATATGTTCTAAGAATGATGTCTCAATAAAAATTCTGATTAAATAAGCTAAGTTCTGTTAATACTAATTGCATAAATAAGTATAATATTACATATTTATACACTTAAATTTCATTTGTGTTTTACCCATTGTTCTGTTATTCCACTTATGAAATTTATATCATATATTGTTATTTGTATAGCATATAGATATATAAATGTAGCACATTAAGAACATATATACAAAGATTATAACTATTTATATCATATTCTAAGGTAGCCATATCATATCTTTAAATAAGAATATCATATGATTGTTTACATGTCGATTAAACATTATGATGTCGACTAAACATATGATTGGGTACATGTCATATTAGTGTATATTTGAAGCATATATTATTTTTTTGTAGTATATATTGATATATATGTATCATATTAAATATATATACAATGTTGTAACATAATAACATAAACACGTATATAATGTGCAACACTATAGTACACCGTGAGCTACAAACTTATATAACATATGATACATAATAAAGGTCTCTTATGCGAGAACCATAAATCAAAAGAAACAGAAAATCAATCTCATACCTAAATCCTCCGTTATCTTCAGATTGATTTGTGATATGTGTTGCAAAAGATAAAAGGAACGATAAACAAGACTCGATTTTTATGAAAAATAAAAAAAACATATCAAGCTCATTAACTACCTAATCCCATAATTGTAGGAATTGCTTTTTTAAATCATCTAAAATTACAAACTTAGCCTTATTAAATTGAATGCATTTTAATTCATTGCACACGATATGAAAGTTTATATCATTTACAATATCTAATCTAGACCATAGATCTCATTAATTAAAAGGTTGAAATTATTCTCATTTCTCACACAATTATCTATTCTCATATGATCTCTCCCTATATATATATATATATATATATATATATATATATATGTATGTGTGTGTGTGTGTGTGTGTAAAGGCGCGAACTACCCACAAATATAAGAGATGTACTCAATTATCCCCATCTTAACATATGCGAAATTTGATTGTGCCAAAGGCAAAGTGAGAACAAAATAGTGTTAGTGCATTTGAATTAGTTTATAATTGCTTTAAACATATTTTAAATTTCAAAATAATTTATATTACTAAATGCATATCTTATTTAAATTAAAAATATCGCATGTAAAATTCACTTTTAAAATAGTAATTGAATGTAAAAATATAAAATTTTATATTTCGATAAAAGAAATAATTTGAAATCCATCTAACCATCATTGGATGGTCATGGTTAAGGTTAGCCGGTGGGGGCGTTGATGGTGGTTAGCGCCGGTGGGAGAACCGATAGGGGTTAGTTAGCCAACGCGTGGGGAGCAATGGGAGAGCTTAGCTGTGGGTGGGAAGTTAATGTTACAACCCCGGATCTGCGCCCGAGACCCCGAGGTTACAAAGTTAGAGAATACTTAACTTAATTGAATAATAACTAATTTAAGAAATATTTAATATAAATTTAACGGGACATAAAGATAATGATTGACACTTTAAGAAAATACACACGGAATAATCAAGATGAACACAAAGTATGAGAACTCGGTTCTACGGAAGTTCAAAAGTTAATCATGGTGCAAATATAAGTTTCACCATCCGGTGACAAAATAGACAAGATTATTCAAGTTATGGACTACATGTCCCTATATATATGCTCTCATACGGCGATAAACATTAAAAAGAAGACAATAAGAACTCATGCTATGGTAGTCTACAACCACGTGGAAACCACCGCCTTAGCCTCCTCCCTCTCATCATTAATCCTGTAAAATATTTCAAAATAACTTTGGGTCGAGTACTAATGCACTCAGTGAGTTAACTTGCTCATTTTATAAACTTGTTGCAAAAGATAAAATCTAGTGACATGCATGTATACCCCGTAATTGTAAAGGTCTTAAAAAGGAAATCCACTTCACAATTATGTAAAAACATTTTCTCTTTTCTTGAGCCGAAGCTCCTGGCACGTGTAATTTTTTGGGTTGGTGTTATCTTATCTTGACTCAAGGGATTACTCCACAAAGCCCTTAACTTTGCTGTGGATGGGGGATCCGATTGAGTCACACCCACCAACAGACTTCTGGTGTATACAAACCTTATCCCCGAAGGGAACAATGCCTGATCGCTTCGGTTTCTCGTCAAGCCTCGTGGTATCGTGACATCGACCCTCGTAAAGTAAGTACACAACAAAACATTTTACATGCATTCACAAAGTTTTGAGCTTAATAATCCAAGATACCTTGTAAAATATAACCCAACTGATTCTCTTGCTTGGCTGTGTGGGAGTATCCGGATGGTTTACTGTTTGTCCGACGTGCCCTACAAGACAAGTTTAGGCCATAAGTCATATAGTCAAGATAACAGTCTCACCGCTATAGAACTATCTTTCCTAGGTTCACCGATTCCCATGTTTTTAATTTGGAGTAAAAAGTCTCATCGAGTTTTAGAACCTATTTTTCTATTACAAAAATCATATCACGTTTCTTAAAATAATTTATCCATTTTTATGAAGATAAAATACATCGATCTTTATATTTTGAAAGATCATGCACATTCAAACCATGTTATATTGATTTACTCTATTGACAGTGACGTTATAACATCCTATCATGATATGGTATGCACGCAGTCAATCAAATCATAACATATGTTTGGATATCACATAAAGATGCACAAAAATATAAATTCTATACTTTAGCCAAATTTCAGCAATTTTCAGATTTTATAGGCCAACGCCTCTTTTTGAGGTTCCATAACTTTTGACTCGAAAGGCATGTGGGTGTAAAAAGAAACATTCTGGAAACTTATACACATGTAAAATAAGTTCACGAATCAAGATCAAAAGAGTTACGGTTCTGGAGTATCGAGCCTCAAAATGGGCTACTCAAAACAGTTTATGGACTGTGGTAAATTTTTAAGAATTTGATAAATGATGCACCCACTTTGGGATCTTATAAATTTTAACTCAAAACTCAAACGGGTGCTCAAAGGCCCATTCGAAAACCTTGTCACTCATACTACAAGTTCATAGAAGAATCACCCAAATTAGTTGTGGTTTGAAAATACAAGGTCACTACTGAGTAGATTCCATACTAGGCAAATTTTTCTCCTTTTTCGAATTAGTCGATCGACGAGAGATATTTGAACGGTCCTAAATTTTGATATATAACTTCAAAATGAAAACAAAATCCATCTTGGAGACCTTGCTACACCTACTACAACTTCATAGAAGGACGCGACCCCAAAATAGTTGAGGTCAGAAAGATATGAGGCTCCAAACTAGCTTCTCAGTAGTAGCTCCCATACTTTGAAATATTTTAGAAATTTTCCAGATTTCGTCAAGTAAGAGGGTTTTCAAAAGCTCATAACTAGCGACTCAAAACTCAGACGAGTTATTGGGACCCCATTTTAGAAACCTTGAAATGAGATCTACAACCTCCAAGAATAATATTACGAAAATACACAATGAGGAGGAGATATACGAGTTCAAAATTAGCTGGTCCAAACTTTGGTACTTCAAGCAAGCATTTTGAGCATTCAAAACATAGAAAAAAGAGTTGTTATAGACTCAAAATTTCCAGATCCTATGTTGGTATGTAATAGAACTAAATGGTCTTGGTTTTGGGTTCAAAAGGTCGGGAAAAGGTGCCATGAGAGGCTACAACTTATTGCAAATCATTCAACAAAACAACATGTAGCGTATCGCTTTATGTACGTTTAACTCTTTCCTAAGTATGCTTTAATATGAAATAAAACATATGTTCATAGTAGACACATCAATGAACAATTTACTGAAGGAACCAAGCCACACCAAAACATGCTTAAAATCAAGATACAAACGGTCACATATGCACGTTGAAATTTGATCGCAAGCATCTTGAGGAAAACCCGCTAAATGCCCAAGGCTCATCCCCAAATCCTTCCTCCGTCTATATCAACACTCTAAACATGCTTATACATGTCCTAACAACATCTAGGGTGAGGAGGATACTTCACTCTTCACAAAACGGAAAAAAAAAGGAAAGAAAGAAAATGTGCTACCTTGCTCTCTATTTCTCTCTCGATCTTCTCTCTTCTCATGTCTTCCTTCCTCTTCTTCTCCCTTTCCTTCCAAAGCTTCCAGAGGTAGGTTGAGGGTTGTTCTTGGTGGTGGTGGTTAAAGGAAGCAAAGAAAAGTGATTGTGAGTTGGTGTATGTGTCCGGTCGAGAGGATAGAGGGTGGAGGGAGTTTCTTTTCTTTTCTTTCTTGTTCTTGAGAGTGTAAATGTTTCAAATGAGAGTGAGAGGATTGAAAATCTGATATGGGTGATAAATGTGTGTGTGTGTGCCGATCATGATAAGGGTGGGGGAAGAAATGACTTGATATGAATTTTAACCAATGTATGGCCTTTCTCTCTTATACCATAATAATTTTTCTCTCTTCTCTATATCTAGCCGCCCACCCTACTCTCCTCATTCATCATTTTATTTTTCTTCCTTTTTTTCAAATATTTATTCATCTATTTAATTAAAAAAAATATTCAACTAGGTTCACAAATAAAATTTGAATGAATCCCATGAACACACACATGCACATATACTTATTCATGCAATATGAAATAATAAGGAATTATGCATGTACAAGATAATCGAAATATATATGCAAATTTCGATTGCATAAGGATTTATTTAAAACAAAATATTGATCAACCTCGCCGATATATATATATATATATATATATATATATATATATATATATGTATAATAATTCATTTTTCAAGAAAACTAACATCGATGACTTTTGTTATTAAAAGTCTTAGTAATATTGAAAATCTTCTCCGGGATATAGACCTATTATTCTTATCAATCTATATATAATACGATTATGGAAGAATATTGTCACATCATTCTTTTATCCTACTTGGCATTCTCATATTTCTCCAATCTTATTTTTAAAATTTTGATTTATTCCTATTTAATTCCATATTTTAAATCTAATAATTTATATTACAATTATTCCAACTTACCTTAATTATATTATTGCTATAAATTGATTACCTTAATGAGATGATTTATGTTACATCCGCTACTTTTTCGACAAGATTATATGAGTTACTAGTACATGACTAATTATTCTATGTCATCATATGTAATACCGGAAAATTTAAAACTTGATTAATTAATTTAAATCAATATTTGAGTTTAGAGCGATTACTAAATTTTATAATCGTTGACGTTTCGACTTTATTTTCGAACGAGAAAATTTAAACGGATGTCGGAAAACGAATACAGTTATAAACCGAACTAGATATTTTTACTGAATAAATTATCTAGTCAACCTACATCATTCCATATCCCCAAAAAAATCTTCTACTTTGTCCTTATATATCCATCATTTTGTTCAAACCTCATCATTTCAAAACAAAGAATCCTATGCAAAATTTTACAGGAACACCCATCTCTCTCTCGTGAGCAATCAATGAACTCATTTCCTTCTCTTTGCAAACTGTCCACAACAAAAGAGCCAACAAATGTAAGAACCATTTTCGAGCCAAGGTAAAACCTTCCCTCAAAATTTTCATCTTCCTTCTTTAGCTACAAAAACAATAACAACCGGTAATCCTTTGTTGTTCAAGGAAGTTCTACTGATTTGATCAAAACAGCAAGAAACTCACAGCCTACTTCATTAAGGTGCAATACCACTCAACCTATCTCTTTTAAAATTCTTATGCATTTCATTTGCATAAACAAGAACAGAATCACATAACCATCACCATTCCACAGCAACATTCCAAGTACATAAAATATGAACATACAATCTAAGTAATTACAAAATTTAGACATGCTTTTCGTCAAACCAGGACCGAGCCACTAGGGCTCGGCCATTGACCAATGGCAGCAATAGCCAGAGCAAGGGCTACATAGCCCAACGACTATGACTAAGACAGAGGAGGTCCCGGGTCGGAGCACGGCAGCAAGGCTAGTAGGTGACTCAGACACTGCGCCGCACGGTGATTCGAGCAAAGGCTACACGGCAGTCGAGGCGTCTGGAGCGACGGTGTGCCGAGCGAGGCGAGACACGCCGTCGTCACCGACAATGTGCTCTTTTGCCGGTGTGCTGGAGATCGTGGCGTCGACAACAACGACCAAGGTCGTCTGCGATGCGGCATGTGTAGATCGAAGATGAAGGGTTCCATTTTTTCTTTTATTCGATTTTCAGATCTGTGTGTGTCTTTGCGAGGAAACGAGAGAGACGATTGTCTGTGAGTGTGTGTGATTGAGAGAGAAGAGAGGATGAGAGCCGTGGAGGACGATGGCGGCGGCGGCGGTCTCGCCGACGGCGACGTGCCGCTGGAGAATGAACTACTCGGCAACGTGTGCGTGTATGTGAGTGTGTGCGCCGCGAGAGAAGAGAGAGGAGAGGGGCCGAAGTCGCGGCAACCGCGCAACCGCCGACCGGACACGGAGGCGGCGGCAACGGTGACCTTGTATGTCTCGTGTGTGTAAGGCCCAGAGACGAGAGAGAGATGAGATGTGAGTGGGGCGGCTAGGTCATTTTAGTGGGTGGGTGTTTAGACTTTTATATTATTTGGGCCTTTTTAATTAAATGTTTGGGCTCTTATTTGATTTAAATAATTTAATATCATATGGGCAATTTAATTGCTTATGGGCCAAATAATTGGGCTTGTGTAATTTTAATTGTGGACCAAAACTTTGGGCTTAGTTTTATCAGATTGTTTTATATCGTCAATGGGCATAATAATAAATGGTTTGGGCCTTATGAAATTGGGCGAGAAATTAATTATTGGGCTTTGATTTTGGGCGTAAAATAGGAGAATTGGCTATGTGATGTGGGCTTTTTAAAATAAAATGGTATGGACCTATGTCGATGGGCTTCTAGAATTAAATTAATAATGGTTCTTAGAATTTAAAATGAAAGATGGGCCTTTGAATTAAATCGATATGGACTTCAATTAATTTGAAGATGGACTTATATGTATTTAAATGTTGGGCTAAGAATTGAATTTGGTAATGGACTTGAACTATTCATCTATGATCCATTAAAATTAAATTAAGGATTTAATAAATTCTATATTAATTACACATGAGATTTAATTTTAGTAATTAAATTTTGGGATTTATTCTTAATTAATTAAATAATAATCTAAATATCAATTAGTTAGAGTGAATTAATTAAATTTATTAGATTGAATAAAGTCTAATTTTAGAAATTGAATAACATAATTAATTAATTATGTTAAAGAATAATTTGAGAATTATTCTTTTTAAGTGATTTACTTATATAATGAGATAGACCTTATGTATTTTGTTACAAAGGTGTGATGAGAAATAAATCCTAATTAGTAGATATCTAAGATTAATTAAATTAATTTGATTGATTAATCAAATATTGTTGGACTTTAAATTTATCCATTTAATTAATATTTAATTATGGATCTACTTAATTAAATTGGAGATTTAATTAAGTAATAAGTTGCTTATGTCAAATAGATGATTGAGAAAATTTTATTTAAGCAACTTAAATTTATAAAACGCTTGTTAGATGATGATTGATTTACGAGAAATATTTATTAATTGTGTAGTATTAGTATGAGTTTCTGATAGAATATGTGGGACGGTGAGACGAGAAACGCAGCGAAGAAATTTTAGCAATGAATGAGGATTTGGAACTCGAAAACGTTGATACGCTGCTAACAAACGATTTAATATTAGTTATGAACTTAAGATTCATAAATTATACTAAACGATTTAGGAGAAACATCGTTGGAAGGGAAGAATGCAACGTCGAAGTGTCATCTATCGTTATGACGAGACCAATCGAATAGACGAAATATAAATGTTAATCAAGTCATATCGATGACGAAAATCCTAAAACCCAAAGACTTAAAAGATATCGAGCTGTCGAATCTTAATGATACTTCTCGAAAGAAGCGAATGACATACTAAATCATATTTCTTGTGTTGACAAGGTCCAGCGTGGACATAAACGAAACAACAGAGGATCGCTAGCGGTATTCCAAGAAGGACAATTTTGAGGTGGGCTTTCTTGAAACAAAATGATTATGCATAACTCAAAGCATGATTTACAAAAGCTTTATGAAATATTATCGCATGAACTGTTATCGATCGCCAAATATTTATGTTTTGTTGTGTCCATATCTCGAGGTTGGTTTGTCCAAATGTGGGACGAGAATTGATTGGTATATCCAATGTGGTATGTGAACGAGTTGGTCCACCAACGTTAAAAAGTGGTAACGATCGGATCCGACTTAGTTGAGGACTAACTCGGATTGTGTACACGTGTGACCGTGTGTTAAGGTTAGCTACCTCGATCGGTCACGGCGACTATGTGAGGTGGCCACCCATAGTGCGCGAATGAATGAACGATGATTGATGAATGAATTACCGATATGGAACAACGTGGATGAAATAGTCCGGCGGACACTTTTGGAAAATGATAAAATATTTAATAGGCATGAGTCTTTTCAACTAAAATCCTCATGTGCTATGTGGGCGCTCAATAACTTTTATAAAGAAAATATTTTCTGAATGAGTCCACCGAGTACTTTTGTACTTAGCCCTGCATATTCGTTTTGATGTGCGGGTTGAGCAAGGATTGATGATGGGTGCAAGGTGGTGCAAAGTGGTAGTGGTTTTGTTGCTTTAATTGAAAGGATTTCTAGAACCTCGAGCATGCATCATCATATGTATGTTCACACGCTTAGTTGCCGCCAAACTCGATGTTTTGTTGGTATCCGTTGATTATGACTACTTTCATATCGTATTGAACTCGAGGTCGTACGTCGTTCCTTGAAGTGCGCCTCGATTGGGTTAGACTTGAACATGGAACCTTTTGGCAAGTCTTTTCGTGACTTAAGTTTGTACCGATACAGCGTATTCCTTTCGCCTATGCATTTATTCACAATTGATTGGTTAATCATATTGGTTTAAATTATATATATCCGTGCATTTATCATACCGGTGACGGTCCATATGATCCGTATTTTGGAAGTCGGTCGTCACATCATAAGCACAATATTAGATATATACATAAATATAAATAATATGTGATCCATATATATATATATACAAATAGATGCATTGTGTAAATATGTATATTTAATATGTAAATTATCCAATTGCTAATCTTTCCCCATTTTTGATGGCAAGACGATCTAGAAGCGATGTATGATTATCAATCGACTAATGATTTTGTTTACCCAAAATCTTTTAATTTCAGTTTGAATTTACCCAAGAACTGAATTAACAATATAAGTAATTCAACATTTGGTGATCATGCATGTTTATACCGCAGTCATATTTTCATAATATATAAATTCTTTGTTTGAGTTATATATCTATTATTGAATTTCATTAGTTATTTCTCATTCTTCTTTTATTAAAAATTTGAATCTCGCGTTGTTTTTCATCTGACTTCATTGATCGAAGACCTAAATTAAAGGGCATTTACGTTTTGGATAATTAGCAAGTAATAATATACGATTTGAGACGGAAAGCAGTAGTAAAATTATTTTAAATGGATTTTGGACATGTACAAGTACATAAATTCTAAATGAATCAATATTATATTAAATGACAAGCCTAAGTGGAATTTTTCACTTTTAATCTTTTTAGAATTACAACTCACACATAACCACACACCCATGCACTCGGATGATCTGAACCCCAATTTATTGATTAGAGAGAAAACTTACCAACTCAGTTGCGGTGACGACTTTTTAATCTTTTGTTCAAATATTTTCTTAGCAATGTTAGGCTTTTTTATTGAGACAGATATTGTAGTAAATTATATTCAAATATCTAAAAGAGCTCGAGTAATTAACGGGTATTACGATATGGGGTTTGAGAAGATAACATGTAGTAAAAATTACTTTTAAATCGAGTTTGAGAAGGGTAATGTATATACATGGGTTTTGGATGAGAACATGTAGTAAATTTATTTTTTAACTGCATTGGTTTGAGACAATTAAAGGTATATAAATTCTAAACAGGTTGAAACATTGATCAGCATTCCTAAGTGGCATTTTCTCTATTTTTTAATCTTTTGTTTACTTATTATTAATATTTACTTATAATGTCCATGTTTTAATTGAGAGATAATAAATTAGTGTATCGACATCACATTTGTACATTTAAAAATGTTTGAGTAATTAGCGGGTATTATTATATGGATTTGATATGAGAATGAGTAGTGAAATTCCTAAGTGGCATTTCTCTATTTTTAATCTTTTGTTTACTTATTATTAATATTTACTTATAATGTCCATGTTTTAATTGAGAGAGATAATAAATTAGTGTATCGACATCACATTTGTAAATTTAAAAAATGTTTGAGTAATTAGTGGTATTATTATATGGATTTGAAACGAGAATGAGTAGTGAAATAACTTTTAATTCGATTTAAAATTACTACAAGTATATACATTTACGATTGCATATTGGAGGCACCATCTTAATTCATTTACCTATATATCATCTCCTACATTCTTTATTTTTTTTATTTAAATACACATTTTATGTATTGTTAACTTATCTATTCTAATTTAAAATTATTTAGTATTTTCAAATTTTTCTTAGTTACAAAGTGCATAATTTCATTTTTCATTTTTATTTTTCTTTTAAATTTTAAATCATACATAAAAAAGGAGACTTCATCGATTAGATATTTAAATAAAATGATATTTACAAAAACGAGTAGTAAAATCAATGAGTTTTAATATACGGATTTGAGGCAAAAACAAGTAGTAAAACCAATTTTTAAATAAGTTTGAGACATTTTAGATATATTACTTCTAAATGAATATAACCATTAACATGCATACCCAAGTGGAATTTTAGGTTCACATTTATAACTTATAATGCAAAATGATTCTCCGTCGAAACTCGAAGGGTTATAAATTAGTTAATTATATACTGATTCCTGATACGAAAAATGGGGTGTTACATTAGTTGACCTGAGGGAAGCTACAGTGGGTTAGCCGCGTGGAGTGGAGTGAGTTAGACGTTGGAGGAGAGAGATAATGTAGGGGGTTTATTTGGTTTTGCTTGACAAAATATAAGGCAGTCATCTCCTTTTTAAAGTTAATAAAAATATTTAAGAATATTAATTATTTAGTTTGAAGAACTATCACACTCAGTCATGTCAAATTGTCAATGTAAGAAATTGTCTATGACATTAACATTTGGATTAATTTAGTAAATGAGGGTAAAAGGAGTAGAGAAGTTAATATAATGAGTAAAAAGAGTAGATTTATTACAATAGTGACTAGTTTAAGTTTTTGGCCTATATGTGTTAATGTTAATGCATTTTAAGTAGCCACTCTTATAACATGTATGCCAAATAGATCCTCTTTTATAAAACATATACTAAAGGTTGCAGGCAAAGAAAAGTTGAAACAAATCAATAAAAAGACCCTAAATATCACTCTACAATTACAAGTGTAAAATGATGTTAATAACTTTTACCAATAGTCTGCATTATGCATACAAAAAAGGTAAGCATTTCATCCAGATTCATGCCACCACCATTATCTAAGATGATCTCGAAGGAAACAGGTCCAATTAATGAAAAGATCCTAGTTTCACATTCCAAGGCAAATCGGTTTAAAATGATGGCAGTATCAAACTTTTAGAGACAAGTATGGTAGTTCACAGCAAAAAGATCAGACTGTTTTCATACCGAAAGATAAATGTAATGCCAAAGTTTTCAATGTTCCATACTGAATCATCCATATACTACTGTCTTTCTTACTTTTACCATCTATGTTAACGTAGTAAGAAATAAAACAAGCCTCCTGGCATGGTTTTAATCAGCAGAAACAAATTAAATTCACTTTCGAATTATCTTAGAGCTCCGCAAAAGCTGTAAGACGAAATACATCATAATGAAATATGCATCATGTTTGTATTGAAGTTAGTTCCTTTACCTCCAAGGGTCCATTTATGACTAACATGGTCAAGTAACAAGAAACAATTAAGCTGTTACATCCACCAAGCTCAATTATCTGAGATTCTCTTAAGTGCTCAGAAACACATGGATCACAACTCAACACTGAGAAAATGGCTTCATGACTATGATCTTCCACTTTGGGTTAATTCCTCCTACCTTTCATTAAAAGAAACACCATAAGGTTAATGGAACTGCATCTCATAAATGCATCCAAGCATCAATAATTCCATATGATTATTGAACACTGGCCCCGACGAGCGATGATGGATACTGGATAGCTGGTGAGTACTAATTTGTCACTATTTCCTCAATTTACAGAATACATCTAATCCTTCCAGGTTCAGAAATACCACATATGTTCAACACATATTCATCCATTGAAGAATCTTCCTTCTACAAAGTTTGAAGCTGAAGTTTCAACTGGATCGCTCTAGCTTTATTCTGTGAACCAAACGTGGAGCAGTGAACCAAAAGCAACTATGTATGTTACTCAATCTATGATTGGCTAAGGATCTTAGAGTTGAGCATGTCATCATCAACATTTATTCTAAGTTCATTGGTAGTCATCTCTCTGAAACGAACGTCCTTCATATCAGTGATAATAGTACAACACATGAAGTCTGTAAATGCAAACTCAATGTTCAAAGGAACAGTTAACCGACCTCCTCTATCATTCTCAATCTCATCATCATTTGACTTTGTCTTTTCTGGTCTGGTAAAGTGACCAAGTCCATGAGCATTGCATCATTACTAGGTGGCGGTGACGTTCCTCTATACACAACACCAAAATTTATTGTTATTTCCTTTCTTTTCTCTTGTATATCCCTTTCAAAAATCTTTCAATATATGATATATTTCTATTGAAAAGGAATAAAACATCTACCAAATAGTAATAATTACCCATGTACTGGTGGTGGATGATGTGATATGGCCCAACCACGCAGGCCCACTGACAGGCCCAAACGAGCTGGGCCTGACATTAGTAGCGGCCCACGCGGTTAAGCCCAAGGCCCAGCCTTCAAACCCTAATCAGCCCCCAAACCCTAATCAGGCGCCACCTTGCACAGAAGGCCAGGCGTCCCTACAGACGGAAGGCTAACAGGCCCATGGACAAGAGAGCAGTCCCACACACGTAAGGCTAAGAGTCCCTACATGGGAGGGATCAGTTCCCGCCTTAAGGGCCCTCATATATGTATAAATAGGAGTTAGATCGAAGGTAGAAGGGTTAGCAACTTCTTGAATACTAAGAGCTTTTAGCTATACTCACTGTAATCAAAACATAGTGAAAGTATTGAGAAGCACTCCTCCGTGGACGAGATCTCATTAACGATCTAACCACGTAAAAGTTTGGTGTTCTTTATCGCTTTACATAAATCTTGCATACTAACATATATTAGATTTATCATTGGCGCCGTCGTGGAAGCTCCAACAAAAAGCTTCGTTTTCTACAAATTAATGGCAAGGACACGTGCAACCGCTGGCCGATGTCGGCAACAACATGGAGGGCGACCGGTGGTCACTCGGCGCGCGGAAGGAGATCGCAGACGCCACAAGCGGTCACACACTGGCTACATGGAAAACGTTCCCATACACCTCGGGACCGCCTCCCCAACGGAGGAAGATGCCGACCTCAACGAGGACGAACGGACGATTCGTTTCGTCCCACGAGGCCTCGGCGAGCCGTGACTAAATTCTTAACGCCAACCTCGCTAATTCCAAAGCTTCCTCAACCAGAGGACAAAAGGCGGGCCTCAAGAGCCCCGAACGGCTACCACGGGCACTCGAGGTCGTTCCTCCCAAACGACCAGCTCACCTCGGCGTGATAGCCGAGAACGTGGGCAACGCCCAACGTCCGGCCGATCACCGCGCCGAGCCGCCACCACCATTCGCCCGCGCCATTCGGAGCCGCTCTCCACCTCGTCATACCGACCCAGAGCCGAGCAAAGCGAGGAAAGAAGAAAGCGGGCGAACTCCTCCTCCGGAGACGATGACGCGTTATCGCCTCCCACCTCTCCAATAAAAGACGACAATGATCTCCGGGGTTCGACCGGAGCGGAAGAATCATCTCCTTTCTCCGAGAGATTACGGACACGCCTGCCCCGCAGTATAGGGCACCCAACATCGCCGCCACGATGGCCTCGGGGACCCTCCGACTTCCTTTTCGCCACACCACTAACATGGAGAATCAAGGAATTGAAGATTTCCATATGTGCAAGATCTTCCCGAGGTGCCGATCTCCAACGCCCGACGCCGGTTCACCTCGCCCGCCAAAATAGTATACACCGCCTGTGATCTCATGGATCGCTTTAAGTGGCGTTCTATCGAAAATGCCACCCAGCCACTCGTCCGACCTGCTCACAATCCGCCAAGGCGGACGAGACGATGTCGAACTTTGTTTCGAGGTTCATCAAGGAGTCTCTCAAAATCGATGAGAGCAACGATCTCTATATCATTAACGCGCTCAAGAACGGGATCCGACCCGCGACCGAACAAGCGAGATCACCCGTGAGAAGTCGGAGACGGCTAGTCGCCTTTGGAACACGGTAGACAACCGTCAAAGGAGCACGAATCGACCGAAAAAGAGGAGACACAGGACGAGCAATGGATCGAAAGAAAGAAGCGGATGACCGAGGCCGAGGCGCCGAACGCCAAGTGCCTTCGAGAGAATCGGGAAGGGCCCTCAGAGTCAGTGCTCGGACCTCGGCCGGCCCCAGCGGCAAAGCACCTCATCTGCTCAAATCGAGAGCGGAGATATTCGAGCTCCACGCCGAGCTCTTCCCAAAGCCCCCTCCTATGAAAGGAGGATCCAAGAAGAGGTCAACGGAGGAATATTGTGACTATCACCGGGGGTATGGTCACGATACCGAGGATTGTAGAAACCTAGGCTCGCAGATTGACGAGCTCATCAAAGAAGGAGCCCTCAAGAAATACCTCGGCCGAGCTCGGCCAGGGAACAAAAAGCGCAGAGGGAAGAACAACGGTGGCAACAACTACGGGCCGACCTTGACGGCAACCGAGCCCGAAGATGACGAGGACGAAGGTCCCAACGCTATGGAGCAGGTCTATGCCATTATCGGGCTCCCTGTAGGAACGACGAGGTCGTCGTTAAAAAATGAAGCTCGGAGGCCGGCCCCCAAGGAGCCGAAGAACAAGCGACTCCGGGCGGGTGAGGACATCGTGTTCTCCAAAGATGACCCGGTGCCCAGAATCATGCCCCACCAAGACGCCATCACGATATAAGCCGTGGTGGGCAACAAGAACGTCCACCGGGTCTACATTGACATCGGTGCCTCCGTTAGTATTATCTTCCAGAGCTGTCTGGATAAACTCAAGTCGGAGGATTCAAATCCACCCCGCACCATCCCAATCATGAGCTTCACTCAGAGGCGGTTTAACCCGAGGACGTCATTACCCTTCCGGTTACCGTAGAACGTGCTCCTGTGTCGATCACCAAGGCCATTCAATTTTTCCTCGTCCGAGCTCTTTCTCCGTACAACATCATCACGGGAGGCGGCTCTATGCCACCAAGGTCGCCCGCTCAGATACCACCTCACCATCAAGATACTCACCCGGTGGGAGTGCTAAGTATCCGGGGTGACCAAAGCGGCGACTAAAGAGTGCCTACGAGTCTCAACCCAAGATGTAGCCTTGCTCTGTGCATAGCAATTACAGAATCCTCGAGGCGCCACCTCGGGACGACGACGAAGACCTCCGGCTATACGACGACGACCCTCCAAAGTTGTCAAGGTCGGCGTCGTGGCCCAACCGATATTGGCGAGTGTCATGCGACCGAGGAATACAGGACGTGTTCGCGTGGTCCCTACTCGACATGACCGAGTGTCACCCGAGCTCATAACTCATCGCCTCAACATCGACCCGCTACAAAACCGGTTCGGCGGAAGAAGAGGTGTTTGCGGAGAAACCAACCAGTCATAAGAGAGCAGTGACTCAACCTGAAGGCCAGGCGTCCCTACGGTGGAAGGCTAACAGGCCCTATGAACAAGAGGAGCAGTCCCACACACGTAGGCTAAGAGTCCCTACATGGGAGGATCGGTTCATTGGGGCCTCATATATGTATAAATATGAGTTAGATCGAAGGTAGAAGGTTAAGAACTTGAATACTAAGAGCTTTAACTATACTCACACGTAATCAAAACATAGTGAAAGTATTGAGGAAGACTCTCCGTGGACGTAGATCTCATTAACGATCGAACCACGTAAAAGTTTTGGTGTTGTTTTTATCGCTTTACATAAATCTTGCATACTAACATATATTAGATTTATCAGTGGAGTATCTGTTCCTTGAATCGAAAATGATTATTGTAAAAATCTCCTTAATATATAAACTATAAATTCATGAAATTATTTGAATTCATCGTGAAATTATCTAAATTCAAAAAAATAAAAATTCGTTCTTTATAGAATTGAATCCAAATATTTAAATCCATCAAATAAGATCGTGAATTACCATAAATCTTTACAAATCAATAACTAAAAATAAAATTTATTTTATAATTTAAAATTGAGTTGTATATAATCAAATTTCTTCCTGAATTTATCTTAGTTATAAGATTCGACACCTCATATCGCAAAATCAAACGGGAAAGGCAAAATTAGTTAGAAAAAAGAATTTAAAAAAATAAACGTGAAAAAGTGAAGAGAGGCAAACTCAATCCTCTCCCATCATTCTTTCCCCTCTCCTTCTCTCTCCCTCCACTGGGATCTCCTCTGCCTCCGCCTCAGCTCCGGCGTGTCCGGATTAGATCAAGATGATCATCCCCTATCTCACCGCCTTGACTACCTACTTCAGCTACGGCTTACTCTTCGCCTTCGGCCAGCTGCGTGATTTTTTCCGCAAGTCTTTTGATTGGTGGTCTGCTAGCACCCTTCAGGTACAGGCTTTCACGTTAAGATACACATCTTTTTTTGATAATTTTTCTTGCAGTAAAACAATACGAATCCGAGTTTGAGAAATTGATGCGTTTTTGTACTTTCTATTTTTATTTTTTGAAATGGAAGGGCTATGCACCGATCTGTTTGGGGCTTGAGGATTTCTACATTCGCCGGCTGTATTTGAGAATTCAGGTTCGTATTTTAAATCCGAATTCCCTTGTTAGTTTCATCTTTTGGTGAGTTTTTGGGTTGATCATTGCTCAAGGTGTTTTGTGATTTATTATGATTTATGAACGGATGGCCTTCTCTGGATTTCATGACAATAGGTTTCGTTTGTGTGTACTTTACAAACCTCATATTACATTCTGAAATGACTTGTTTCTACTAAATTTAAAAAGGTTGCCTATGTGTAAAGTTGATTCTCGTAGCTCTTGATTGGAAATTATACTAATGAAAGAGGAAAGCAGCTAAGCAGCTAAAGTGTCGAAAAAAATGGCAATGAACCTTAAACACCTATATTCCATTAATTAGAGATAGTGGTTCGACATTTTGGATTCTGTAATAGTCTCTCTACGTTGTCAGAGGAATGAAATTTGCTGTGTAAATCGCATGTGGTTTTCAGGATTGCTTCAACAGACCAATATCAAGCCCTCCGGATGCTTGGTTTGATGTGGTGGAGCGTGTCTCCTATGATAATAACAAAACACTAAAGTATGTATATACTTCCAAATTTTCTTTTTCAGAAGGAATCATGTTATAGTTTACAATCAATGTGTGCCAATGTTTTGTTCTTCCCCACTAGTGACAACCGAAGTCCCCGATCACTTAGTTATAAATTTTATTTGAATTGTATACTTTGGCACTATGAGAAGCCAAATATTCAGGTAGACTGGAAAATTTCAGCTTCCATATGAATTCAGGACCATGGTGTTTCAGCATGTAATTCACTTCGAAATGCAATCCTTAATCTAATGGTATTTTCTGTAGGCGAACAACAAAAGTTAATAGATGCCTAAACTTGGGATCGTATAACTATCTAGGATTTGCTGCAGCAGATGAATACTGCACACCTCGTGTAATTGAGTCCTTGAAGAAATATACCCCAAGCACCTGCAGTACTCGTGTTGATGGAGGTAAATGTGTTTCCTCATGATGTTTCATCACTGAAGCATCTATCGGCTTGTGTGTATCTTGATGAATGAAACTCTTTGATCAGGCACGACAAAATTGCATGCTGAACTGGAGGAGTGTGTGGCCAAATTTGTGGGAAAGCCAGCTGCTATTGTATTTGGGATGGGTTATGTAACAAATTCGGCCATTCTTCCTGTTTTAATTCGAAAGGTACAGAGAATTAGTTGGCTAAATCGATTTGGATATTTTCCAATTTTGTATTATCCTAACTTTGGGCATTTTTCAGGAGGTCTGATCATTAGTGACTCTCTGAACCATAACTCTATAGTCAATGGCGCTCGTGGATCTGGGGCTACCGTTCGAGTTTTCCAGCATAACAGTAAGTTTATGTGTTATCCCCCCCCCCCCCCCCAACTAATGTTTAATAAATGGTCATAATCATTATTATTTTTATAGAATTTTTACGCCATCATTTAATTCTCTTAATATCCTTTTTAGCACCATCCCATTTGGAGAAAGTTCTGAGGGAGCAAATTGCAGATGGACAGCCCAGAACACACAGGCCATGGAAAAAGATAATTGTTGTGGTGGAGGGAATCTACAGTATGGAAGGGGAACTTTGCAAACTCCCTGAAATTGTTTCCATCTGCAAGAAATACAAGGTAGATATTAATACAAGAGATTGCTAGCTTCATGTTTGCTGATTGCTAGCATTCTCCGTTCTTTTCTTATAAAACAGTTAGTACATTCGTCGAACGATGATTATTCAGTCTGCTTTGGCTAGCTTCGCTTTATTCAGTCTTTCAGTCCTTTAAGCATTCACCCAGAGGCATCTTAATATATACACATAATATATGGTGTAATTATTTAAAAACAAAACTTTGAGATTGCTTTCCAGGCCCTCTATATTATAATTTTGGTACTTCTTTTTCCTGTACTCTGGTTCTTTCATGAAACCTAAACTTGATCAGTGTTACTTTGTCATGTTTTTTTTTTCTTCTTTCCCTTTTGAGCAGGCATTTGTTTATCTTGATGAGGCTCACAGCATTGGAGCTGTTGGGAAAAGTGGAAGAGGTGTTTGTGAACTCCTAGGAGTTGATACTGCTGATGTGGATATTATGATGGGAACTTTCACTAAATCTTTTGGATCATGTGGTGGTTATATTTCAGGATCCAAGGTGCATCCCATAAGTACTCTGATGTTTTTAAATATTTCATTTGAACAACTTTTAATAGTACAGGGCAAAATTATGTCCAAGAATGACATGTTGTCTCATAAGTCATAAGTAGTATTGATTGATTGGCATGAATAATGCATTTCTTTGCATGAGTGATGTTCGTATGAATGGTCTCTCTTTGTAACTTAGTGGAGTACTTTCTTTTACATGTCATGCCGACATGGAGAAGTCTGTTCATTTCTTGAGCTTGCAATGGTGCATGCTGACATTTTCTCCCCCTCCCCCAAGGAACTTATCCAATACTTGAAATACACATGCCCTGCTCATCTTTATGCCACGTCAATATCAGCACCATCTGCCCAGCAAATTATTTCTTCCATCAAGGTTGTTCTTGGAGAAGATGGTTCTAGCAGAGGTGAGACTTCTCTGTCCATTGCTTGTTGCTACTCCACTTTCCAATTCCATTTATCTTCCAAGAGTTTTATCCACACTTGGTGCATTTTGTCAATACAGGGGCTCAAAAACTTTCTAGGATTCGTGGGAACAGCAACTTTTTCAGGTCTGAATTGCAGAAAATGGGTTTTGAGGTTCTAGGGGATAATGACTCCCCTGTAATGCCAATAATGCTCTACAATCCTGCAAAAATCCCTGCCTTTTCACGAGAGTGCCTCAAACGGAATGTAAGCAATTTCTTTTTCCCTTCCCTGCAAAAGAAATTTTCCTGTTCTTATGTTGTTTCTTTCCATCTGACATCTATGTTTCTTTTCATTGCATGATCTTCAATAATGAAATTATAGGTTGCTGTGGTGACGGTTGCTTTCCCGGCCACACCATTGTTGTTGGCCCGTGCTCGCATTTGCATTTCCGCTTCTCATTCAAGAGAAGATCTTCTTAAAGCTTTAGAGGTTAGTCTCACTTTCTTCGTCCCAAACTTTATATACCTTAACTATCGAACATTTTCTTCATCAAATAAGGACTTCGGTATAACTGTATGAGACTGGCAGGTTATTAGCACAGTAGGGGATATGGTGGGAGTAAAATACTTTCCGGCGGAGCCCCAGAAGAAGCAAGTGGAGGTAGGCCAGTTAAGGTAGATTGAAGAAAACACCATTGTGACAGTTTCTCAGCCAATTTAGAATGGATAACGTATACAGGAATATCGTTACCGCTGCTTATCCAATTTAGATGTGAAGTTTTGTTTTTACTCTGCTGCATACAGAAAGTTGTAATTTATGCAAGTGGTGTGGTGAGTTGCAAAACTGTAGTCGTTTTTTTTCGATATTTGCCTCCCAATTCTGGGGTTGAAATCTTTTTTTTTTGGTCATTAATACATAAATTTTAAAAGTTTACGTCACGGTGGACTCGAACCGAGACTTTGGCGCCAAGATTAACCACTCTACCACTAGCCAACACATACACACAAAGGGTTGAAATCTTTTTGCAATTGTAGATGTTCATCAACTTTTACTACAAATTTTGGTATACTTATATTTAATCTGAGACTGCATTTTGTGCAAAGTCTAGACGGATGGCTACTTCCTGTTAATATTTGGTTTTGCTGCCCATTTTGAATTAATTCAAATGCATGTTTTATGATTAGAAAGAGAAACGGAGAAACAAATATCAAAGGTATTCATTGAAAAATATTACAAAACCAATATTATCTGAATATTCAAAAACTAAATTAAGCTTAAGAATTCATATGAAGGAAAACCATTATTTCATATTCAAACAAAGAAAGATAGGTCACAGTAACCTTAGAATTTAATATAGTTGCCAAAGACATGTCCAATTGGTGGCACGTGTAATGTGTGTAATAAAGTTACTATAGAAATCTCCATGGGGGGTGGCATGTGCAACGTGTCTAATTTGTCTTCATGGGGTGGCATGTGTAATGTGCGTATAGTTGGAACTATCTATGATCTATCCATAAACACGGAATAACATATACCGACTGTTAGAGTTACTTTGAACTCTATTTTTCTTCCTCTAATGTTTGTTTTAATTTTGATCTTTCTTCACGGCTCTTGGAGGATTTTAATGCAGTTATGAAATCTCCTATTTTAGTGGGATAAATTCATAGAAATGAAGTGATATGAAGCTGAAGAGAAGCTCCTAAATTCGTGTGAATGGTTTAAGTGGAACTGAACAAAAAAGAGAGAAAATAGCTGCTGCTGGATGAGATGTTGTTGCAGCAGTTGAGTTAGTTCCTATTTTCAAGGAATTACCTCTACCACTTCCACATGATTGTAGCAGCCCACTCCAAGTCATGGGCCACGTCCAAGATGAGCTTGGAGATCAAGAAATGCTTCTCCTATAAATACTTGAAGGGCTGACAAAAAAAGGTGTGGAGAAATAGCTATCTGTATGCGAGTGTTGTTTTCTGTGTTGGGATAACATTATGCGTAACACTTCTTTGTTTTTGTAAAGCTCTTGAATATGTTCTTGAGCGTTGTTTTTGTGAGAGATAGCTTTTTAGTGTGAGAGTTTCTTTTATTATCATCTTGGTCTTGTCAAGGTGATATATTGTTTTTGTAGAATACTCTCATTTAGCGATTTTCGCCATACGGCATCTATAGGTTGATTTAACAACCTGTAGAAGAATTTCTCTTTGTGTCTTTCATTTCTATATTCCGCTGCATATTTACTCTTGTGCCTGTGTGCGTTACGGTAACACGGTACACAATGTAGAGATCCAGACGAGCCAACACTATCAATTGGTATCAGAGCATCTCTCGATACATTGAGTGTGATCCTGACGATTAAGCGCAGTTGTCTCGGTATGGATCCCAACAACGTTAGCCGTTCGACCTCACTGTTTTGGATGGGTCGAATTACTCATATTGAAGAAAGCAATTGATTCGATGATCAAGTCCATTGTGAAGAGCATGGCAATCCGTTGAAAATGGGTGGTCCGTTCAAAAGTCGTCGATGATCAAGGTGATGTTACCCGATACCATCAAACCAATGGACACGAGAGCAAGTGGAAGCGGCCACTCTCGACGATAGAGCCCTAAATGCCATCTATGCTTGGTGGATATAAATATATTCAAGTGGTGAAGAGCGATGCATGTGCGAAAGATCGTGGGACATTCTTCAACGTCATTGTGAAGGAGATTCAAGCATCAAAGAATCACGTCTTCGCATACTCACAAAGAAGATGGAAGAAAGCGAGGACATCGATAGTTACACAAAGAAGATCATGGACATTGCAAATGAATGTCAAGATCTCGGTGATCCCATCGACAACAAGGTACTAGTATCGATGCTCTCCGAATCGCCTACAAGATTTGATATGAAGGTCATTGCTATCGAAACATCGATGGCGATGATGCAATCGAATTCATGGACCTCATGAATGCTTTCAAAACACATGAGATGAATTTTGAAGAAAATGCACATTCGGCAAGAAGAAGGTGATGGCGTTCTTCTTGGGCATCGTCAAGCGAGAGTAATGGAGATAAAGGAAGTTGATGATGAGCTCGAGAGATCGGTGTTGGAGATGATGTTTCTCTAATCACAAGAAAGCTGGAGCAGCATTGAGATGGTAAATGCAGACTAGTTCGAGTAGCAGTTCCCAATCGAACATTTACGTTTGAGTGTTAAGCACGAGGAAGCCACAACCGTCGTGAGATTTTCATCTCAAAACTTGTGTGAAGTGACAAAAAGAGATAGAATTAGTGTTCCGTGTGCCTTACTCGTTCCTACGTGGCATCTTGTGTTCAACACCATGGTGAGAAAGATGAAAGGAGCTAAAGACAAACAAGCATTCACCAAGAATGAATATCAATCATCGAAGGAATGAGTACACACCTCAAAAGCCCACCCGGAAGGTGTTTCGTCAAATGAAGGATTCAGTATGACTCCTCCAATATTGATAATGTTCAATGTCGTGAATGCAAAGGATTTGGTCACTATGCAAATCGGTGTGCAAACACTCTTGGAAAAGAGGAAAATCTCTTGGGTTTCTTGGAGTGATGATGAAATTTGAATTTTTGAAGACATGGACAAATCGGACGGAGAAAAGGACGATGGTACCTCCGATGTTGCACGACATTGTACGCAACATGCAAAACACTCTATTCGATGATGAACTCGATGATGTGGAGATGTTTGATCCAATCTCGAACAGGTATGGACTTGGTTACTACTCGAATATGTTTTGTTTCTTTGGTCTCATTGATGATGCAGAAGAAGAAATTGCTTGCAATGAGGACACGGCTCTTATCATTCAAGAGCTCTCAAAGCTCTACAATGAACTCCTTGGAAAGTACAAGAAACAAGGAAAGGATCTTGAGATGACAAGGGGTGAAAATTCAAGACTTAAAGCATCTCTTGCAAAGCTTGAATGCATTGTCACTCAAAGGAGATAGAGCTCAACAAAGTGTCAATCCAACTTGAAAATGAGCAAGTTACGATCAAAGATGGATGGCAATTGGACATAGGTATGATAGTTATATGCTACGGGTTTACATCTGCTTTGTGCAGGGTTTCTTGGTGTCGGGCGCTACGCCATTGTGAAGACAATTACACACCGAAAACACCCAAGAAAATTATACCACCAAGTGGAAAACCATTTGTGAAAGAAGGTATGAAGACCAAAAGAAGAGAAGACAAAGGAGGTATGTGTGTCCTCTTGTCGAACTCATGGTCATATTAGACCATTTTGCTTTCAAAGAAGAAATGATGAAAGAATCTCTTCAACAAGTGAGAACCGACATGTAGTCGAGCATAAGTGCGTGTGGGTAAGAAAAGATGAACTGAAATGTAATGTTGTGTATACTGCATTAAAGACTAATGTTTCAGGTTCATGGTACTTTGATGGTGGATGTTCCCGTCACATGACAGGCAACAAGGGGTTCCTGTCAGAATATCAGTCATATGACGGTGGAAATGTAAGTTTTGGTGGAGGTTCCAAAGGTAAAATCGTTGGTAAAGGTTGTTTGAGTGTATCAGGTTTGCCCACTCTCAAGAATGTATTTCATGTTCAAGGTTTAATGGTAAATTTGATTAGCATAAGTCAATTATGTGATGAAAATTTGCAAGTTAAGTTGATAAAATTCTTGTGAAGTGTTTGATGATCATAATCATGCATAATGAAGGGCCAAAGGTCAGCTGATAATTGTTACATGGCAAATGAACCTAAATGCAATAAAGCGCAGATTGATGATGGCGTATTATGGCACCAAAGACTAGGACATACTAACTTTAGGAATCTTGACATGTTAACTAAGCTGGAAGCTGTCAGGGGATTACCAAAGATCACACAAGGAAGCAAAGTTGTGTGTGAGGATTGTCAAAAGGGGAAACAAATCCATGCTACCCACAGTGTCGTGAAACATCCAGAACAACACTTCGGTACGACCAGGTGTTTTGAGCTAGTTCACATGGATTTGGTTGGTCCCGTTGAGGTGAAAGCATTGAAAGAAAGAGGTATGTTTATGTCATGGTGAGCGATTACTCAAGGTACACTTGGACATTCTTTCTTCGTGAAAAATCGATGCGTTTGAGGTGTTCAAAACCATGTTTGCAAGAACTTCTAACATGTTTGGTGTCAAAGTGTCAAGAATTAGGTCGGATCATGGACGTGAATGTGAGAACTCATCTTTTACAAACTTTTGTGAAAAGAAGGGTATCTTCCAAGAGTTCTCGGCACCAAAAACACCACAACAAAATGGAGTGGTTGAACGTAAGAATAGGACGTTAGTGGAGATGGCAAGGGTCATGTTGAGCTCGAAAAATATGTCTAAACGCTTACAGGGGAAGGCGTGAACCTGACATGTCACATCAACAATCGAGTCGACATCAGACCAGGTTCTTTTAAAACTCCATATGAAATCCTAAAAGGTAAAACTCAATCTCAAATACTTTCGTGTTTTGGTTGTGTATGCTACATATTAAATAATGAGAGAATACCTCACAAAATTTGATGAAAAAGTGACAAATGGATCTTTGTAGGTACTCTCTCAATAGTCATGCATATCGTGTGTTTAACTTAAGATTACAAACGATACAAGAATATGTGAACATGGTATTTGATGATTATGGAAGTCCTTTGGGTACAGGAAGAAAGCTTGAAGAAGTTGTGATAGGTCTTGGAGAAATGAAAAGCACCGGTCGCCCTGGCTGCAAGAAAATGTTGAACCAACATCACCCACGACACCACCTCGAGTTCGGAAAATCAAGATGTATCCAACGAGGATATAGAGTCAGAAGTTCAACGAGGTAGTGAGAGACGAGAACCACCTGGAAGAATTCAAAAGAATCATCCAACAACTCAAGTTATAGGTGATGTTAATGATGGTGTTCGAACAAGAGGTAAGGCCCCTCTTGATTATAGAAAAATGATTTTCTTATCGTCTATATGCACATTTATACCAGGATTTATATGTTTTGTCTCCAAGATTGAACCTAAAAATATCAAAGAAGCATTAGGAGATGAATTCTGGGTTATAGCCCTGCATGATGAGCTAAATCAATTTGTTCGAAATGATGTGTGGTACTTGGTCCCTAGGCCTGTTGACAGGAATGTTATAGGAACAAAGTGGATATTCAAGAACAAATCCGACGAAATTGGAACCATTGTTCGCAACAAAGCAAGGCTGGTAGCACAAGGCTACACTCAAGTGGAAGGAGTGGACTTTGACGATACATTTGCCCCCGTAGCAAGACTTGAATCCATACGACTTCTCCTCGCTATTGCATGTCACCTTAACATCAAGCTGTTTCAAATGGATGTCAAGGGAGCATTCTTAAATGGTGTTCTCAAAGAAGAAGTCTATGTCGAGCAGCGAAAGGTTTGAAGATCCACACAAACCTACTCATGTTTACTGAGGTTGAAAAAGCATTATATGGCCTCAAACAAGCTCAGGAGCATGGTATAGTCATTTGACAAATTTCTTGCTTGAATATGGCTTTGTTAGAGGTAATGTTGATGAATTCTTGTTTATAAAAGGAAGGTCGACTCATTCTCATCACTCAGATTTATGTTGATGATATGATTGTAGGTTCTACCTCACAAAAGATTCTTGATGATTTTGCAGGTGCTATGTCGACAAAGTTCGAAATGAGCATGGTGGGAGAGTTGACCTATTTCTTAGGTCTCCAAGTCAAGCAAGGTCGAGAAGGTATTTTCATATCTCAAAACAAGTACGCTAAGGACATGGTGAAGAGATTTCAGCTAGAAGGAGCTAAACACATGAGGACACCAATGGGCTCCTCGGATGGTGACAGAGATGATCTTTGAGAGGATGTTGACCCAACACTCTACGGATCAATGATCTGGCTTCTTGTATCTTCTCGCTATACGACCGGACCTCGTGTTCGGTGTTTGTGTATGTGCGGTGTCAAGCTAAGCCAAAATGTCTCATCTCAAGGCATTGAGCGTGTTATCGGTATGTTCTTGTACATCGAGCTTGGTATTTTCTTTTCTAAAGATACGAACACTAGTTTGGTTGGGTATAGTGATTCGGATTGGGCTGGAGATGTTGATGATAGGAAAAGCACGAGTGGAGGGTGTTTTTATCTTGGAAATAACCTCATTTCATGGCATAGTCGTAAGCAAAATTGTGTGTCTCTTTCAACTGCTGAATCGAATATGTTGCATTGGTGTTTGCTGCACAATTGTTATGGCTTAAACAAATGTTGTGCGATTATGGAATGGAGGGTAGTGATTTAACTATATATTGTGATAACATAAGTGCGATAAATATCTCAAAAATCATGTTCAACACTCTCAAACCAAACATATTGATATAAGACATCATTTTATTAGAGATTTGGTAGAACAAGAAGTGATTAAAATGGATTATGTGAAAACCGATATTCAAATTGCTGATATTTTCACAAAACCTCTAGATTTTGAAAGATTTACTTGTTTAATGAGGTCACTTGGCCTCTGCCTTCATGAGTAAAACTAAGGCATGTATGTTGCATCATGTTTCTCATGTTTTATCCTAAAAGATGCAATGGTTTGCCTATGTTGTACTAACGATTTCCATGACATGTTCTCCGGCCTGAGACTCGACATTGTGTGTATATTTATATACTTTAAAGTGCAACAACACCAAAGTAGTTTGGGGGCATGGCGTTACGCTGACGATGCTACCTTACAAAATGGTAAAATCATGATTTCTTTCGAGAAACCTAGACTAGGGGCACGGCGTTATTGCGATGATGCACTCTATGTCATAAAGGAAATCGAATTTTACGTGGTTCTCGCCTAGCTTAGGGTTTTATCTCTTCAATTTTAAAATGTCTTCACCTCTTCCTTATCCATTAACGACTTAGATGATTCTCTCAAATCCGGAGGAATTAGCCAAGCTCTAAGTTGTTCTATCTACATCCATGGAAGCTTCACTGTGGTCGCCGCATGACTCTCGAACTTGTTGCCGCCATCATTTGAACTCTTTGTCGCCACAACGGTATCTATAGCAACTCATGTTGTTGAATTTCAAAGGAAGTGTTTTTGACATAATCGGAACTTGGTTTGATTAAGGGGAGCTTACTCTTCTTTCTTCCCAAAGGGAGTAAATCTTTGAGATCTTTGCCGAAGTTCTTCTGTGACAAGGATGATCTGAAACAATTGCTACAACAAGCATAATGTGATGTGTTTGGTGCATTACGCTTCATTCTTTGGATATTTTGAACACTTTGATATCGATGGGTCTAATTACGTCTTGATATATTTTGATGTGTTATGTTATCGAATGTGTTACGTGCACATGTTTGGCAATATATGTTACGCCTTGTTGGTGTTTGTTCTTTGTTTGCGGTATGAACTAAGAGGAATCTTGAAAGTCACGGGAGCTTTGATATTCGAGGAGTGTTGAAATTCAAAAGGAGTTCGTGTTTGTTTTGTGAAGAAAGACAAAAAGGGGGAGTTTGTTAGAGTTACTTTGAACTCTATTTTTCTTCCTCTAATGTTTGTTTTAATTTTGATCTTTCTTCACGACTCTTGGAGGATTTTAATGCGATTATGAAATCTCCTATTTTAGTGGGATAAATTCATGGAGATGAAGTGATATGAAGTGAAGAGAAGCTCCTAAATTCGTGGGAATGGTTGAAGTGGGTGGAAAAAAAGAGAAAATAGTTCTTCTTGGATGAGATGTTGTTGCAGATTGAGTTAGTTCCTATTTTCAAGGAACTACTCTACCACTTCCACATGATTTAGCACCACTCCAGTCATGGGCCACGTCCAAGATGAGCTTGGAGATCAAGAAATGCTTCTCCTATAAATACTTGAAGGGTGACACGAAAAGGTGTGGAGAAATAGCTATCTGTATGAGTGTTGTTTTACGTGTTGGGATAACATTATACGTAACACTTCTTGTTTTGTAAAACTCTTGAATCTTCTTGGCGTTGTTTTGTGAGAGATAGCTTTTTAGTGTGAGAGTTTCTTTTATTATCATCTTGGTCTTGTCGAGGTGATATATTGTTTTGTAGAATACTCTCATTTAGTGTTTTTTCGCCATACGGCATCTATAGGTTGATTTAACAACACGTAGAATAATTTCTCTTTGTCTTCCATTTCTATATTCACGCATATTTACTCTTGTGCATGTGTGCATTACGGTAACACGGTACACAATGTGAGATCCATACGAGCCAACAATATCACCGACTTCCCTAAAAAAAGGGTCCACTCGTAAGTATTAAGTACCTGGTGGTCTCCTGTGCGCGATAGTGAAACCTTCTAATTAATTTTTTAATTAATTAATATTAAATTAATTTTAATTAAAAATAATTAATTTAATAAACATTAATTATAAATTAATAAATCATAATTATGAATTGATAAATAATAATTTTGAATTAATAAATTCTAATCGTGAATGAATAAATCTTAATTTTAAATTAATAAACCCTAATTGAAATGAATAAATTCTAATTATGAATTAATATACCGTAATTATGAATTAATAAATCATAATTATAAATTAATAAATTTTAATTTTGAATTAATAAATTATAATTAAAAAGTAAAATTTAATTATAAATTAATAAAATATAATTACATTACTCACCATAATTAATATATAATTATTTTAACAAAAAAAATATGACCTCATGGTGAGGCAGAGCTCACCCAAGTTTTTGTCTTAAATACCAGATATTGGAAATATTACATTAAATAAATCGATTTATTCATTTCCACTTTTGAATATATCTATTTGTAATTATTTCATACATAACATGATGGATTGATTATTTACATCTCGTGCCAACCAATTCACTCGATCATCAATTATAATTATCTATTAACTAATCACACATTGTTATCTTCTCAATTCTCAAAAATATATACATATATTTTGTCTAACGTATATATTGAAAAAATTGTTTTTACAATCGTTAACCACGGAATGTAACATCAGATATTTTTGAAAAACAAAATTGAGTTTGAACTCCCCTAGGTGTTTGTACAAATACGCTTACAAACATGTATTAAGCGCATACCAACATAATTTATTTTATATTTTAATGTTGGATTTTGATAATCTACTTATCAAATAACTCATTACATCTGTGCATTGAGTTTTCCAAAATTTATTTTTGTTGTATTGAGTCATCGAAATTGTACTTGATCTATAACAACGATTTCCCTGTATGTGAAACTTGAAATCCTTTAGAGGTGGGAAAACCCATACAAACCTTAACTACCTACATACACTAAAAATGTAAATGTTCAGCAGGGACAAGTAGAAGTTTGATAGCTCAACACAAAGGATTCGGTGCAACACAATAAAGAGTCACTGGGCTAAATAGAACAAACCTCAAATTTCGCAGGCCCAACATTTTGTATTCGAAACAAATGAAATTAAAAGGAAATGCTATAAAATACCCAAATTGAGAAGTTAAAGAGGTTTGAATTCGAACAAGATGAAGGTGGATGGATTAATATCACTTAAGAATTTTATGGTTATATGTTATCACAAGATAGCAGATACCCCAACAGAAAACAATCCCAGTTTCTGCATCACAATATGCTATATTCCCTATTCTATTACAAACTGCTTCCTAATCAATCATATCAAAATCCCATCTTCATCGTTCAAAAACGTTTCAACTGTCCCAATAGCTGTGCATTTTCCAGAGAAAAATCGAAGTTTATCTTCTATGATGTTTAATATGGAACAAGATCAACTACGTTACTCGTTAACTTCAACCTACTCAACCCTAAAACAAAGATGACTCCACAGTTAAAATGTAGCAGCAAATTATAGCAAAAGTTCCATCTACAGATAGGCTTGGCTCAGAATTGTAGAGTACTACGAGTGCCTAAAATTATAGAGAGAGAATGAATGGTAGAGAACATAAAAGGTTTAACGTTTACCAGTTTCATCTCTGTGACAAGTAGGGGAAAAGGCTTCGGCCAGCATGCTATCTGTCTCACTAGCTCGTGAGATGTGCCATCGATAATACAGGAGAGATAACAGAACTGGGGAAGGATGCCAAAGCAATCTATCACCAAAAGCCTATGATGGGGATCAGAAAAATCGATTCTTGAGGATTCTGCACATTCTACTGAGACATAGAGCTATAAAAAGAACCAATCTTGATAATTATCATGATGAAACTTTTATCTATACTTGAAGCTTTTCATCACTAGATTAACCAACTACCACTTCACCTCTAAGTTATACCTCATACGAATTTCCTAAATAGCCAATTTCTGATTGCTAGTACAGCCTCATAAAAATGGCATATAGTTCACCCAGTCACTATAATGAAAAGGCAAAAGAGGGGCGTACAAAGTTTTCACAAGGTCGGACACAAAGTATACCAATTACACCAACACTAAACAGGACATTATCAAAAACTGATATACACAGAGTAGGAATAATCATTATAATGGACAACAAGTATTCTCAATCACAGCAACGACTCGAATCATTTCAAAAAAGAGCTTCAAAAGTTGTTATTCACATTGTCTAACTACAGCTGCATCAGAAGATAAGCAAAAGTATACCTCTAGTAGGTTATGATCAATCAGCAAGCTAATAGAGCATCTATGTAAAAAGTACCAAGATAACCAAACTAAAAGCAGCAAGAAAACTAATTAACGAAAACCTAAACTACACATGTAAAACAAGTTCATATATGCAACTACGATTTTCAGCAAAAAGAGCATCCAAAACCCCTCTAAAGAAGTCTTGCCATCACCAATCCGTCAAGAAAGCTCATGGGAACCATCTATCGAGCTTCTGGATAGACGAATAAAGTTTCCTCCGTATCCCAACCTCATTAATCCCCATATCTTTAAGATCTTCAAGAGTTAGCAATGGCAACACCTCATCATCCACCCCATGAATCTCAAACAGTGTCACATATTTCCCTAATCCCAAATCATTCAGCCACGTCCTCACACCACTACAATCCCCATCTCCTTCCCGGGCCATCAGCGCTTGCCCCATTTCAATGGAATGGCGATTATCCCTCAATCCCCTCTGCTTTCCACCTACATTGTCATGATCTCCACTCAATTTTTGATTCCCATTATCATCGTCACCAGACGAGTTATTAGGGCTAGACGGATCAGAATCCTCGACTACTAAATTGCTACTAATCCGATTTCCACCCAAATCCTCCTCTTCTGCGACTCCTTTGTATTGTTGTTCTTGTTCTCTACTCTCACCATCACTACACAATCCAATATTCCTAATTTCTTGATCCTCAATTCTCCCAGATTTAGTTGGAACCCCACTCTTAATCGAATTGGACGACCTGACCCTCTTTCTCTGGAAATCCCTATCCCTATTAGTGCTATTGAAATTTCTCCAGCTGCCAACCGCCACATCGTCTTCGAAATCGAAATTTCCCATTCCTTCGCCTTTGCCGCGCTCATTCGCGGCGGCGCTCTTGGTGAATTTCGAATGAGCGGTTTTGGCGGTTCGAGGCTTTCTGGGCGTCTTAGCGCCTTTCCTGGGCTTCCATTGCTGCTGCAGCTTGCGGTGGCCGGGGTTTTCGTAATAGGGCTGGTGCAATCTGACGCTCGGCCGTCGCATCCGCTTGGCGTTCTCGTGCGGCGCGGCCGCAGCCTCTCCGCTGTCGGGCTGCATTGCTCTCCTCTCCGCTCGGCACCGGCGGTTTTCTGTGTGCACAAACCTCAAGAATTTAGTGGGTTCTGAAAACTAATAAGAGTGAAGAATCGAGACAATGTATTGAGGCGGTGGGATAAGAGAGAGAGAGAGAGAGCCGGCGAACGGACGCGGTCTGTAGTCAAGTGTGTATGTGTATATAGCACATGCACCGACCATTTTGAAAGAAATAAATTGTGGAATGTAACACATTATTATAGTACAAAATATCTAATTTTCCTACATTTCGTCACTGTACCATATTCAATCCAATCCAAAATACCCAGGCGGGTGCTAGTCTTTTTTTTTTCCGGCTAGTATCATCCGATCAATATAATTAAATGATATTCATGTATGTTGATATCGGTAAACATTAAAATGTATTTTCGTCTATATTGATCATAGATGAATATCATTTTAATTATATTAATTTGACGAAATGGTAGAAAATAGTAGCATCAAACATCCATGAGAATATATATGTGTATGTATGTGTTTGGTAGTAATAAAAATCTTTGTATCATATTTTTTGTACAATCTTAAGGACTAAGGAGAACAAAAAAAAGGTATTTGGAGCAAATTCTTAGAATTTTTAAAGTAGTAATAACACTCTTAATTTTATTTGTTTGTGTTGATACCCTTTTATAGTATTACATTTAAAAGATATATAGATTTATATTGAAAGATATTATATTCTTTTAGCAATAAGCTATCATTTATATTTTAATAGTTTATTTTAATAAATTTAACAACTAACATACTTAAACGAAATGATACATAGTAGACTCTTATTGATTAAAACTAACAATACTAAAAACATATGACATGTATAGTGGAAGGAGCATTATGAAATTCACAATCACTTTATAGATCTGAAATCTATGTTATTAGATTAGTTTAGTATAACGTTGGTCTAACAATTTATCTCTTTATATGATTTTTATTTATATTACACAAGCACATAATTTATCGATAAAGAACAAAATACAAGATGGTCGATGTTGCTTGTTAAACACACCATACTATTTTATAGTGGGTGAAAAAGCTGTCAATAATTTAGATCTTGGTAGGAAAGAGTCAGTGTACTGTGTTTCCCTATTTACGAGGGAGTTTCTGTGGAAGGTGTTTCACAAGTTTCGTTTTGGGGAAGCCACGTTGTCTGTCTATTTGTGGTCAAAACAAATTAATTTTGATTGGCGGAAGCATAAAAAAATTATTTACACTTTTGGAGGAATGTTTGATGTGCTTCCGAGATGATCGGTTTTGGGGCAAAAACATCTTAAATTCATCAATACCATTGTTACTCCAACTAACTTGGTTTGGTTTAACATATATGCCTTCTAAACTCTTGAAACCAACCCTTCATAGGTTTATAACGTCCTCGACTATAATTACAACTAACATCGATTAATTAATATATAGTGAGAGAATAATATAGTGAGGACACGAGAATTCAATAATACTCCATCCATCCCAATATTCATGGCTCCTTTCTTTTTGTACGTAGATTAAGGAGAATTGTGTTTTATGTGAAAGTAATATGTGATACGAAATTCGATGATTTTTAATGTAAAATTGTTTCTTTTCTTGGAAACGGGCCAATTTAATGGAATAGCCCAAAAAGAAAAACGAACCAACAATAATAAGACAGATAAAATACTTTTACAATTATATTAACGATCTGATAATACATTATGACATGACAGAAAATTTCTGTCAACATTTGTGGTAGCATAAAAAACCTTTTACTTTCATCTAAACAAACAATCTTCAGGCGTTTCACTCAATCTGTTATTTTGCGCTCTAGCCATAAAGATATGAATGATTTTGGGCCAAAAATTAAGAAAAGAAAAGAAAAGGAGGATGGACTTTGTACTTTTACCCAACAATAATCACGTAATCAATTATGTATGTCAAAAATCAAAATTACAACAGACGGCATGAATCAAATGGTTATTTTATAATGAATAATATAAAGGTATTTAGCATAAAACAAGACCAAAACAGTCCCACAATCAGCAAAACCATGTTCTTTGATGAGTCCTATCTGAACAAGATTATACAAACATAAATTACTCTTCTGTCTATTCAAATCTGTTAGTGTGGAAATCGTATATCAGGCACGACAAGGAATGGAAGCCGCTTGGGATACTCATACCATCACAGAACAAGGGATCATTCTAAAAGCTACAAAAAGAATGACCTAGTTTTCCTCTATCAAAATGTTGAAAATCTCTGTAATTCTCTTCAAAGTTTTACCTGGATGGAACTGTGCAGAGCTGGCCATGCCTAGGTTGGTCCTCCAGAGGATACATTGTCGTACCTTTCACATATTTTTGATGCTCGACAGCAGCTTTTCTCGAGCTTGATACTCGTAATGACTTGCCCCTGATTTGCTTTGCTTTGATGGAGCATGTGGCTAAGGGATCTGAAGATCCAGCTCCCACTCTCCTACCAGACAAATAAAGTTCTAATATAACACCAATGATGATTTTTCTTGTGCAAATTAATTAGATGAAACATAAAAAACCAGAGAATATCCAGAGTGTGATGATAGGTATCAAGAAAAACCTCAGCAACTTCTCTGATGCAATTGGGCTGCCGTAATTAAGCTGCGACTTGGTACCGACTTGACAATCCGATTTGGATCAGCCCGCATGGGAGAGTGGATTTTGATAAGCTGCCAAAACATGAGTACAGAATTTAGCATTGAAACTCAGTGAAGGCATACGTGTTAAGTATAAAGTTTTGACTCAGTGATAAATCTGATAATCATTCATTACATATCGACAAGACTTACTCCAAGACATTCCATCATTTGATAGTAAGCCCGACCCTGCAGAGGGGTATGCCCTTGTCGAGATTCTGAAAAATACCTAGTCCTGAGATGAACCAAGGTCCCAATATTAGGTAAGCATTATATAAAAATGTGACTCATTCAACAACATTTTCCGAAATACATACCATTCTTTATAACCAGGATCAACGGTAAAACCATACATATCAACAGTATCACAAATGGATAGAGCAAATTCAAGAGCCTTCAGCCCGGTGCCTTTTGCAGCTGAACCAAAGGATGCTCCTAGCATAAGATAAACTGGATTTAGTATGGGAACTTCCTACAAAAAAACAAAAATGTTAAAACTTAAAAGTAAGAGTATTGCAATGTAAACTTGAAATGTGTTCAACACTGATAGTATGTCGAATGCTTCAAAACTAAAATTTGTCACTGCTTTTGTTTTATGTCAGAGTGCTGTAGTATATTACACATTTATTTTTCTGAAATGAATTCTATTTGAAGGAAACACAACTGGGAAATGATAGAAAAATAGAACAAGAGATCTGAAGGAAACAACAGTGACTTGCAACTGGATGGGGATAACATGCTCTGTAGGCTGAAGGAAAATTCTGATCTATAGAACAAAAACTTAACATACTAGAAGGAACAAAGTACACACCCGGATCATCTTGTTCATGATATCGTGGATTGTTGTTTTGACAATCAAGACCTCCTTTCCCTTGTCTGTAGGTTTAAGACCATTAATATGCTTGCAAATGAGATCAGGTTCACAAGATGTGAAATGTGTTCATACCATACAACTCTACGACTTTATCAAGAGCTTTTGCAGAACCCCTGTTGAGGAGGCGAAATGTGCTTTTTGTACCAACATATTCTGTAAAATTCTGCAAAAAAAAGAGAAACTTACAGGCAAGAGAAAGGCTAATCCAGGTAAGATAAGATAGTTACACAGTATCCAAACCTCGATAGGCGCTCCGTTCTCTCTGAAAACAGCATCATAGCTATCTATTTCTTCTCCAAACTTGTTTCTTAGAAGATCACCTGAGTTACCAATGACAGCACATCGACTAAATTGCCTTGGTGCATAAGGAGGATTGTCCGGAAGCACCAGTGAGAGTTTCTCCATGCACAGAGTTTTATTCTCACATTGATTCCTGCAGCAAAGAAAATCAAAATCCTATGTTGAGAAAAATCAGCATTTGTCTACATATTTGTAGCAAAGATGATCCAGAAGTTTTTTCCACAGAAAAATTTTACAGCTTCACCAAAGAAGATATACAAGGATAGACCAAAGGAACCTTTTATGTTGCATGAGCTGACTAAGATAAGTTGATATCGTCCATAGTATAAATTGGAGTTCTAATTACAAATTAGCAACAAAATGGGATAAACAAAATGTACAAGCAAACTTGCAGTGAAAGAGAAGAAGAATGGTATTTTTCAGCATTTTGGAGGGTTTCAATCAGATCTTCCAAGCCATCAAACACTACAAACATCATAATCAATACCTAATGTGATATTAACTGCTACCACATATGAGCTGCAACAGTAGTAATAATTTGAGCCTCACATGTGGCATTGCAGCTTATCTATGAGACTTATGTATCAAAGCTACTTACAGTAGCGCTCCCTTGTTGATCCTCCGCCAAGCATATTCTCTCCATCCATTTGGCAAAGCATCAATATATTCTCGAGTCAGAACAGTATTACTGTTTCGCACCTGCGAAAGTCCCTCACTAAACATAAATCCACTGTGGCACAAGATAATTCCCAAGACAGAATACAGACCAAAGAGCTATCAACTGAAAATTATTCTTCTACAGAAATAAAGATGGGGACAAAGCTTATTGCAGAAACAAGCTTATTATTTCATAATAATATTAAAGCTACACAAGCTGCATATTTAGAGACAAGTAGCTGCTTCATACTGGTAACTAACAGAACAGGAGTATTCTATGTAAATCTTGCACAGCACCAATGATACTAACCTGCTCCCATGTAGCTACTGCTTCGCAAAGATTGAAATCAAAAGTCAAGCCTTCAAGTTCTCCCGATTTGGGGTCTTTCTATTCAAAATTTGTAACAACAGTATCAGTGAGAGAGCACAACAAAATGCATCCAGGAGCAGAAAATATTCACTTTCAGGCTTTTGAAAATTGTGGTGGGAAAACATTCAATTTAAAAATAATATGAAGAAAACAATGACTGCAAGATAACAGCATTACTGAAAGCATACCCATTTCGGGACAGTGTCACTGGGGAAGTGCAGCGAAACCTCACAATCATCCCTACCCCTTACAGCTTGTAAACCTAATCCATTTGCACTCTGCAGGGTATCAAATGCATCAGACGAACTACATATACCAAGTAAAAGCTCAAACATAATTATTGTAGAATTCTAATGAGGGAAGAAATAATTTAGGCCAACACGTATTTCATGTTAAAAACACATCTAAACATCTAAGAGTTCAGGATAATCTAACCAACTGAGCCAGACAATTACTAAAACAGTTATAATGTAGATCTTAGCTGAGGAATCCCGTTAATGTTGTTGTTTCACGGGATCTTTTGTCACCAGAAATTCAAGAGATGAAGATAGGTTGTGCTCCTCTTTCATCCTTCACTAGGAAAATTATGGAATGGCATCTACCACCACTACGGAATCTATGCAAGGAAAGGTTCTTCGTAGGACAGGTCAATTAACAACAGTAAATCCTAAGCTTACAATGTAATCAGGAACTGCTAAGGCCGTCATTTCCCCAACTTTTAAAAAAAAGATCCTAACCACGTTTATACAACATTCTCGCAAACTGTCTGGCTCTACAATCTAAAACTGAAAATTTTAGTAAAATTTAGTTTGGATTCGAAATGTTTAAGCATTTCAAACATAAACAAAGTTTGATACTTCAGAAAAAACATTTATACACACTAAAACATACGGTTTGAGTGTGTGTGTTGGCCTAGTGGTAGAGTGGTTAATGTCCGAGGCCAAAGGTCTCGGGTTCGAGTCCACCATGACGCAGCCTTTAAAATTTCTGTATTAAATTACCAAAAAAAAACATACGGTTTGACTTATACAGTTGCATTCCAATAAAGTTTCACAGAGATAAACAGAACAACGAGTACGCATTCACTTCAGATATAAATAAAAAGAGTAAAGACAACACGGAACTGACCACGCACTTGCGGAAATGACTCTGTAAAGATCTCAATGCCTCCAGATCATCACTGGAAAGACGAGGCGGCCCATCTGCAAACAGCTCACACATTCTCACACACAAATGCAAACCAATCGAGAATTCGTAAAACGCAAACTGAAACGAATCGAAGCTTGCATGTTGATTACCAAAACTGGAAACACCAGTTATGTAAACGAGAAGAGCTCCAATCCCAGAGGCTAAAGCAACCAAAAAGGCCAGCTGCAACAGCCTCATCTAAACTCTGCAATTTCTCCCAATTTGAACGAGAATAATACCAAATCAGAGTTTTATTTATCTTTAATTATTTGGATCTGGATTAGGAAATAAAATATATTTACCACGATATACCAAATGTCTTGCCTCGTGTGTGAATATTGACTGTGTGCAGTTAGAAAGCCGGAGAAAGTTAAGATTATTTATTTTCTATATAACCCATGAAGTTTTGTATAGTTATGATAGCACACCATAACATTTTCACACTGTGACAACGTCGTCCCTATTTGTCATTTAAAGTTTTTTTGTTCTCTTTTATGAGAGGGTTTGTTATTTTAGAGTTAGAGGTGTTTGGGTGAGTTTATATGTTCTTTAAAACATTTTATAAATTGTTTAGAAAACATATGTTGTTTTGAAAGTGTTTGACAAATTAAGCTCCTAAGCGTTTTATAAGATGTGAAAATAAGTTCAACAACTTATAAGTTCCCCTAAAAATAAGTTGGTCAACCCTAACTTATTTTTTCATAAACTTATAAGCAATCATGAATTTACCAAAATAACCTTATTATAGTTTGTTATTTCCTATACATACACTATCAACTTCACATCTCGTCAATTTTATCTCTCTAACTATGATTTTCTCGCTCTAACTCACGATTATTTCTCTAACTTATAAGATCAATTATCCAAACACTTTAACAACTTATAAGACTTGAGACATTACTTATAAGCTCTTAAAACATCTTATAAGCTCTTGGAGCTTATAAGCTTTCGAAATAAGCTTAGCCAAACACCCAGAATGTGACCCGGCTCCTGATTGACGGTGACCCCACGGACCAACACGAGTCTTTTCGGTGTGCTTTGTCCTCACTCACACTCCCGAGAAAACTTCCGGTCACCCATCCCACAATTGCTCCAAGCCAAGCACGCTTAACTTTAGAGTTTTTATGAGATGGACTCAGAAAGAAGATCATCTTGTTGGTATGAGTAGCACATATCAAATCCTTTAAGCTCTCCTCGAATATGCGGTCCCATACCGCATATTCGAAATCCTCTCATTCGGTGCGTTTGGTTCATTCATGTACCCTCCGCTTTGAAGCCTTAATGGACATTTCCTGTCCGTCTTACTGCCGGCGATCACTCCGCATTTCTTCCCCAGGCGTCACATTTATATAGTTAGGGTTTTATTACCCATGGGCTTTCATTTTGGGCCTTGTTAAACCAAAGCCCATTATATGATGTATTCTTACGGGCTCAAGTCCGATCTTGAAGATTATAAATTAAACTTGACATATATTACTTATATAATGATTTATAAATATATGTATAAATCATATTCAATTATTATATTATATATAATAATTTTCGTAATCGCTTTAATGAAATAAATTCTTTTGTTGGAATTTAAAAATTTCTTTCATCGGGCACGAATCATTTAAATTCTAAGTTCGAAAGTCCTTCTAATCTTATTAAGAAAGGCGGATATGACATCCTCCATCCTTATAAAAATTTAGTCCTCGAAATTCCATACCTTAGTAATCTAAATCGGGATACTTAGATTTCATTTTGTCCTCAAGTTCTCATGTGGCCTCCTCCATACCATGATGGTTCCACTTTACTTTAACGAGAACAATTGTTTGTTCATAAAACTTGAACTTTTCTATCCAAAATTTGGACGGTATTTCTTCGTAACTTAAGTCACAGCTAGGACTACTTCATCGTCTTAATTACATGTTTGGAAAACACGTATTTTCTTAATTGCGATACATGAAACACATTGTGCACGTCTCAAATGCTTGGTGGCAAAGCCAACCTATAGGCTACAAGTCTATCCTATCTAGGATCTCGAAAGTCTATATAAGCGGGTCGTAACTTTCATCTCTTGCCAAAACGTATAACTCCCTTTGAAGGAGAAACCTTAAGAAAAACTTGATCCCGAAATTGAATTCTAAGCGATCGGCGTTTGTCGGCGTAAGACTTCATCGTCACGAGCTTCTTTGATTCTTTGCTTGATGTAATCGACCTTTCCAATATTGTTGTACTCGATCCGGACCTAGTAACTTTCTTTCACTCATTTCATCCCAACAAAGTGGTGATCAATATTTTCGACCATCAAGGTCTCGTATATTCGAAATCAATTATGCTCAAGCATAATTCTAAGGGTTGAGGTATAAGAGAGATTTGTTAACAAAGATGCTATCATTCCTTATATGTTCATTGAAAAGAGTCTCGTGCATCACCAACTTTAAACATGTCTAACCTACTAACGAGGTCTTAAGGACAATCAACTATCTTGAAGATAAGTTGTAATCTCTCTCTTTATAAAATATTAATATGAGATTATTTCTCAAGAATATCATATATATTCCTTTACTTCTACTCTTGCACTCAATGCTAAAGAGTATTTCGTTCATAACTTTATTATCATAACACTCACATGGGGGTATAACTTTACTGTCATCAGTATCTGCAAAACCCCTCGAGGGTCGTCGTACTTATGTGTATCATAGGGAAAGAATATATCTCGCCTCATCGAGAACTTCTCTATATCATAACTTGATGTCTATCACTTACAAATTCTGAAAACTTAGGTGACAAGGTAAGTCAACCTACATCGTACTTATTAGTTTCGAGGTTTGAAGAAAACTTATCAAAACAACTTACAAGTGTAAGGGTTCGAAATTCGAGTCGATTGTACTTTTGAGAGTTTGAACCAATATGTTCCTTGAATTGAATAATTGGAATATAGGATCCGAAGATCAGAATGACGACTACTGAGATGTCTTTGGTCATATGGGTGGCGGACCGTCACAAATACTTCTCGGTCACATGAAGGCTTGGTTTCAAATGACTCTTTATGAAATTTTACGTTTGTTAACTTCTTTCACGAAAAGTGAAAACTCAGTGATTTTCAGTTGAAACTAGATCATAGAGTTAAACTCAATAGCGAACTTGGGCAATAAATAAAATTTGAAAACTCATATTCGGATCATTACGCTCGAAAAAGTACTTTAAACTTCTTATTATCGTGAAAATTTCACACGACTCCATAAAGGTGGTGTCTCCGGATCCTCAAAGCATGTCGATTGCGGCTAACTCTAAGTCGTAGGTCGGATAATTCAACTCATGGGGCTTCAATTGACGAGATCGTATGCTATCACCTTCGGTTTTGCATTAGTACACAACACGGTGCCAACTTTGATGCATCCGTGTAAATAACGAATCCTTCATTCTCATTCGGGATTGCTAACACTAGAGCGGTGGTTAGCTTTGTCTTAAGTTCTTGAAAACTCTTTTCACGATCTTGGTCCAAATATACTTGGTCCCTTTTCTTAGAAGCTGTGTCGTTGCTTTAGCCAATTTTGAGAATCCTTGATGAAACGTCTGTAGTATCCTGTCAAACCAGAAAACTTCGACCTCGGCGTTTGATGGTGTCCTCCATCCTTTGACGGCTTCCACTTTAGCGAGGATCCACTTTGATTCCCTCGGTGACACGATATGTCAGAAACATCACTTCCTTAACCAAAATTCACACTTACTGAATTTGGCATATAAGTTCTCGTTTAGTAAAATCTTGAGTACAACACGCAAGTGCTCTTCTTGTTATTCCTCGGTCTTAGAGTAGATGAGAATATCATCGATACACACTAAGACAAAACTATCGAGATATTGATGGAATACTCTATTCATCAGATCCATAAAAACAGCTGGGCATTTGTCAACCCAAACGGCATCACTGTGAACTCGTAATGTCCGTAACGTGTTCTAAACGCTGTCTTAGGAATATCATCCCTTCTCATTTTGAGCTAATGGTATCCAGACCTTAGGTCTATCTTGGAAAATACTCCAACTCCTTTCAATTGGTCGAACAAGTCGTCTATCCTGGGGAGAGGATATCTATTCTTAATAGTGAGCTTGTTCAATTCTCTGTAATCGATACACATCCTTAATGTTTCGTCTTTCTTCTTGACGAATAGGACTGGTGTTCCCCATGGCGATACACTAGGTTGTATGAAACTTAGGTCCAACAGTTCCTGCAACTGAATCTTTAGTTCTTGTAATTCGGGTGGGGCCATCCTATACGGTGCTTTTGACACTGGAGCTGCTCCGGGTTCTAAGTCGATTGTGAACTCTAATTGCCGATCTGGTGGCATACCCGGCAATTCTTCTGGAAAAACATCTTTGTACTCTCGAACCACTGGAACTTCTCCAATTGTTTTCTCCACCTCTGGTCTTCTTGTCAAGCTGACGAGAAATGCATAGCAACCTCCTTTATTCATAATCTTGGTGGCTTTCATGGCGATATCACCGATACTCCTTTTCCCATTCTTATCCGTGAAAATTTGTCCTCATTTCCAAAGTGCGGAATGAGATCTTTCTCTCGTTACAAAATTGTAGCATTGACTTTGGTGAGCAATCCATTCCTAAGATGATGTCAAATTCTATCATAGAGATGACATATAAGTGCCCTAAATTCTTGACACCTATGTTCAATTCTAAGTTCAAGACAATGTATTGATGAGACATTCCTTTTCCATCGGTGTGCTAATCATTAAAGCTTCCTAGATGGTTCGGGAGTTAAGTCTAATGCCTTACAAGAAGCATGTGAGTTCTCTGCTTGATTCGAACTTCATTCTGCTTTTCCGACCAGTAACATTCGGTATGTATTTCATACAATTCATTCATGAATTCTTCCCATATGAGGTTCTCGAGTTCTTCCTCGGTCATGGTGCGTTTCACGACTCCCACCGAAGTCGACTTCTTTACCAACTCGTAGGTGACGCACTTCACTTTTTTTTTCTTGTCTTCAAATCGAATATAGTTAAAAATTCGCTCCACAGCTCGTATCCATTTCTCAGCATCCATCGGATCACCCGATCCATTGAACAACGGAGGTTTCTCTTTGCGGAACCTTCCTTCATTCATGCGGTCCGGTGTAACTCGTGAGTTATGTTCTTGATGGACAAAACCTCTTCCTTGTTCACGACCACGTCATCGTCATCGTCCTCGTCCTCGGCCCCTAACATTCTCTATCGGTACGTCTTTCATTCTTGATAAGTTAACACCTACATGAGAACTAATCATAACCATAATGGTGTAACTCAAGTGAATCCTCAATCTTTTCCATGTTACTTCTATGTTCAAGCGCTTCTATGTGAAACCGTGAACTAGTTCTTTCTAAGTTGTTATAGCGAAGCTATCATGACTTACATTTCAAAACATTCCTTGGGTACACCCAGTTTGTGATAGAACCCATACCTTATTTCGATCATTTCAGGATATGAATCCAAAAATATCGTCATCAATCATTTTCATTTTTGTGGAAGCTATTATCATGTAGGTTCCAACGATCTTATACATGATCGAAAAGATTTAAAATCTAATTCAAAATCAATTTCTTTTGTGTCGTTAAGGGTTGGGTTGTCCCTAACACGACAATGAACTTAGATAATGATCTCATGCATGATCGAAAAGATTTGAAAATCTAATTCGACAATCAATTTCATTTGTCGTTAAGGGTTGGGTTGTCCTAACACGACAATGAACTTAGCTTATCGAGTACAATGACTCACAATGATATTGTGAAAACAATTAAACAATTCACAAAACAACATATGAAAATAACTTGATAATTCACATGACAACTTTCATCAATGGCATACATGATTTCATAGTCAAAACTTTGAAACTTTTAAAATCATACCTTTGTTGATCGGTTAGGCGTGACGGTGGTGAGAGTCATCGAGATTTCAAGAAGTCTAGGGATACTATTCTAGACTCGACATGAAAAGGTTTTGCGATCGAGACACGAAGAAAACTTATGCTCGATACCACTCTGTCGCCCGATTTCTAGAAATGACTAAGCTCGTAAATCGGTATGACGAATAAAAATGATAAGAAATATGAAGCGATAAGTTGATTTCGAATGGTCGAGGCAAATAAACCCTAGGATTTGAGATTAGCTTCCTAAATGAAAATGGAAGACATTGAATGATGTAATCCAAACAAAACAACATCTATCCTCGGATCACAAGTTTAGTTTCGTGCTTCGATAGCGACACATCAAAATACTAACATCAATGGTTTAGAGTCTAAGCTCAATCAAAAGATATAATTCAAGTCATAGACAAGAAGGAAAATAAAATTAGAGTTAATTCATCATTGAAGTCTAAATGCGAAATAATCAGTCAAAATACGGAGTGAACTCAAATCTCACTGCCTACCGTCGGTACCATTGATCAACTGAAAATATTTGAAAATATTTGGGCTAAATACTAATGTACTCGGTGGGCATGCATTTTCATAAACATTTCATAAATCCGTAAGCGGTTTATCCAATCATGATAACATAACTTAGAAGGTTTTAAAGAGAAACCACTTCTAAGCATGCAAAATATTTCATTCATTTGGGCCCATTGTCCGTCTCTTACATTACTCGCTTTGATCTCGGACCTCTAGCCACCGTCGGATCACATGCTCCCATTATTGTCATCGGGGCGTAACGGACAATTCATGACGTGCCGGAAAGTATCGGACAAGCACCATAATAACATGGCGTACTCTAACGCATCCGCATAAGCACCCTTATAACGCCTCATGACTTGGTTAGTGCGGATGGAGATCAACCCACGAAACAACTAACGGTGTACACAATTCTCAATTAATGTATTAGATTAAAGAGAATCTCGATCGATTCTTATACGAGCCTTAAAGCAGTAGGCGCAAAAACATTTTATTGGATAAGCAGTTTGCATTTCATGAAATATCAGAGCATATAACTCAAATATACTTTTGTAAAGTAAGCCCACCTTGATAGGACAAAGCCTGAAGAAATCACAATAATATATGTCTCGGGAAAGCAGGGCTAATCCCCTTGATCGATAAAACCTACAAGAAGCACTAATCTTAATAGGTCTCGAAAAGCTAGCCTTAAATTCAAGTAAAGGAGGATACTAGCTTATGATTCGTTAAGCCGGGTTTTCAAAATATAATTAGATTTGAAAACTAATTTATATCGGCTAAGGCACCAACAATACCCTTGCTCGACTTTTCGTTTAAAAACAAATTAATTTCATAATCTTCTTTTGTTAAATACTTTTTACAAAAGTATAATGCAATTAAATTGCATACTAAAGTCATATATATATATATATATATTAAGGACTCTCGCTTAATATAACACATAATATAATTATTAAATTATGCACTTATCTAGCATAATTTAATTTATTTAAATATTCTAACTTAATTAATTTCATTAAAAGAAATTAATTACATTAATTAAAGAGGTCTCAATCATAAATTAAGATAATTTAAACTTGACTTAACCTTATCTTAATCAATCAATTAATTAAACTTAATAGTAATTAATTAATTAATTAATTATCTTACCATAATTAAATAATTTAAACTTATATTTAAGTTTAAGTTAATTATTTAATTAATAAGACTTAATATAATTTAATTAATTAAGTCTTAAAGTTAAACCTTATTTATTTAATTAATTAAAGTCTAAGGATTTAATTAATTAAAGCAAGTCAAATAATTAATTAAATTTAAAAACCAATCATTAATTAAATCTAAACTCAACTATTATTTAATTAACAAGGTCCAACTATTAAAACAATTTATAGCCCATGTTCCTTTATTATGCTTCTGGCCCAAAATTTAGAACAAATTCGAGCCCATATCATTTTTTTATTAATGGCCCATCTTTCATTTGTTAATCTCGGTCCAAAACAATAAGGCCCAAACCCAAAATAGAAATTAAGCCCATTAGCATTTAAAAGATCCAGCCCACACAATTAAAATGAAACAAGCCCAACTCTTTTTTTTTTAAGTAAAACCACCCATTTTCATATATTATAAATTGGGCCCAACTTTAATTAAATAAAGAAAAGCCCAACACTTTAAAAAAGGGCCCAAGACACAATTCAACCCAACACTCACAAAACCCTAAACCTAATGTTCAGTAACTTTTCCGGCCGCTTTTCCGTGTCATCGCTCAATGACCAAAAATTCGGCGACCCATTTTCATTTTTTTGTTTCTCTTCTCTCTTCTCTTTCGTCTCTCTCTCTCGTCTCTTCTCTCGGCTCTCTCGCTCGCTCACATGCGGTGAGGTCGCTGTCGCCGGCCGGCGGCGATCGCCCTCCTCCCCTCTCACGCCCAACGCACGCACGCACGCACGCACACACGCACGCAACAACAACACACACACACAACACACACACACGCGCGGCGACACGCCGCTCGCACACCACATCTCTCACGACGGCTGCTGCTCGACCGCAGCCTGGCCACCGTCGGCGCCGCCATGACCTCCGCCTCCGTCTGCTCTCTGTCTTTACGCACACACACACACACCACGCAACACACACACCCACACACGCCGATGAACACACACACACGGCGAGCTATGCTGTGCCGCGAGCCACCGCCGGCGCCACCGTGCTTAACGCCCGCCAGTGTCGCCGCCTCTCCCTCTCCCCCTCTCGGTCTCTCTCTCAACATACACTCACAAAGTACACAGCACACACCCAAACCATAAACTTAGCACACACATATATACATACAACATATACATACTAAAATGAATTGAGAGAAAATTTTAAACCTTGTCTCCTCTTGTTGGGGCTGCAAAATGAGAGTGTGAATTTCTGAAAATCGGGGCTAGGGTTCAAGGATGAGGAGAAGATGAGTTTATATAGTTAGGGTTTTATTACCCATGGGCTTTCATTTTGGGCCTTGTTAAACCAAAGCCCATTATATGATTTATTCTTACGGGCTCAAGTCCGATCTTAAAGATTATAAATTAAACCTTGACATATATTACTTATATAATGATTTATAAATATATATATAAATCATATTCAATTATTATATTATATATAATAATTTTCGTAATCGCTTTAATGAAATAAATTCTTTTGTTGGAATTTAAAAAATTTCTTTCATCGGGCACGAATCATTTAAATTCTAAGTTCGAAAGTCCTTCTAATCTTATTAAGAAAGACGGGATATGACACCCCCTTAATCATGTCATATTTATTCTTCAACTTGTTATAAATATAATTGGATGTCTTAATTTCCTTAAAATTAAGAATTAATAATTCGTTAGTATGGTATTTTCTTATTGTTTATTGAAGCCTACATGCGGCAATCTAATTTTTCGGCAATAAATTCATTTACCTGTGCAATAACCTACAAATAACAAAAAACAAATGAATCAACTTGAAAATTTATGTATATATTCAGACCTAAAAGCCTGGTGGGATTCAAATTTAATGTATTTAGCCTTATGAATAATTACTTCATTACTAAATCATCACCAATAAAATATCGTATCATGTTTGTATAAATATATTAGTAAAATAGATGCAATATTTCCACATATTTAATTTTATGTTTGATTGTACTAAATTTTTTATTAATTTATAGTCATTGCTTTTGTATTACGAGGAACAAGGGTGAGAAGATGAGTAACTTATTACATAGCACATAAGTGGGGAAGAATATCAAATTATTATTTGATAAAAACTTGGATGAGTGCAGTCTCATCATGCGTTCACCCTTATTTTTATAATTATATGCTAATTATGATGATGTAAGAATAATTAGATTTTATTAATTTATAATTAGATTTATTAATTTTAATTAAACTTTATTAATTCAAAATTGGGATATATTAATTCATAATTATAGTTTATTAATTTATAATTAAAATTTATTAATTCATAATTAGAGTTTATTAATTAAAATTAAGATTTGTTAATTTAAAATTAGAGCTTATTTATTCAAAATTAGGGTTATTGATTCAAATTATGGTTTAAATCATAGTTATGATTTATTAATTCTAAATTAGAATTTATTAATTCACAATTAGGGTTTATTTATTCTAAATTAGGCTTATTAATTACAAATTAGGTTTATTCCAATTAAATTTTTTAATTCATAATTATGATTTTCTAATTTTGAATTATGATTTATTAAATTTTATTTAATATTAATTACATTAAATAATTAATTAATAAATTAAAATTGGGGTTTATACAACCACCCCTTATTATTTTATCAAGAATCTTTGATTTTGGAATACATAAATAAAAACTTATCACACACACACTCCTTGTGAATACAGCCGGCAAAATGAGCCCGGGCCCGAAAAGCCCGCCCGGGATACCCGGGGCTTGGGTCGGTTTGGGCTTCAAATTAAAGGTCCGAAAAAAATCGGACCTAAAAAGCCCGCCCGAAAAAACCTCGGGCCTACCAGGCTTCGGGCCAAAAAAGCCGGGGTTTTGGGCTAAAAAAGCCCGTCCGATTTTTATTAAATATATATATTTTAAATTATTTAATATATATATCTATAATTTTTTAATAATATTAATTATATTTTATATAATTATTTATTTTTTTATAGTAACAATTTTCTTACTAATTCACATCTTGGTCGGAAAATAAATTCTAGAAAAATAATAACGTCATAAATCATTAAAAATCATTCCTAAGAGAAATGATCTCCAAAATATATATATTGATGATTAATGACCTTATAGTATGTAAAATTTATTTTGAATCCTTGATCTTAAATATATCTTGTATAATTAATTTATTTTCTTCTATTATTTTATGCGTATAAGTGGGATTGACGTTTAATAATATCATTTATCTTTGATTTGTAATTACTAATTTTCTCCTTAAATTAAAGAATTAAAATTATCTTGCATTACAATGAGATCGCATGAATACATAAATAGGTCAAGATATACAAGAAGCATTATCATAAGAACAAGTAAGCTCAAAATATTCTAATCACTGATTCTTTATTTAAGTTAAGGAGTTATGAGATTTTAATTAAGTAATTAATTTTTTAAATTTAAAATTTTCATTTTATATATTAAAAAAAATATATCTAAAAAAAGCCCGTCCGCCCGAAAGCCCGCCTGGGGTTGGTTTGAGATTCATATTTTTAGGCCCGAAAAATTTCGAACCGGCCCGACCCGACCCGAAAAATTTAAAAGCCCGACGAGCCCGAGGCCGGGCTGGTCCAGCCCGGTACTTTGCCAACTCTACTTGTGAAGTTGTGTCACAGCACGATTCGGCTAATCCCGAAGAAATGCCTTGTCGGACCGTGACTTGGGGTTTGGGTTAAGTAAACATTAAAAGAAGGAGGTTTCAACTCATTTCACAGGTGAAGAAACATAGATGTTGCAAAGCATCAACGAGATTAAGGATAGAAGGGAACAACTTATATAAAGGATTGCTTCGAAGTTTTGACAAAAGTAGTCCTTACAAGATTTCCACAAAACATTCAAGAACTAACATAGTTATAACATATAAAAAGTTTCAAGAGTGTGCAGCGGGATAAACGTGTGAGACATGCATGTGAAGATGCATTCTCAAGGCGAACCAACAAAATGTTCCATACTACGTTGAAAAAAGATTCAGCTCGACTCCCGCTCTGTTCCATCATCAGCTCAACCTGCACATTTAAAACAACACATGCAGGGCTGAGTACAAAGTACCCAATGGACACATGCCGAAAACATTTTACTTTTCTTTCACAAAATATTGTACTACCACCATCACAGTAAGACACAAGGGTTTTATTTGAAAAGGCCTTGTGCTTACTAAAACATTTTCATCATTTTCTCAAAACATCGCATGCGCAAACATTTTCTCATAACGTATATTCCAAGTCGGCTATGAATAACGCGCCGGGAGGGAGGCCTCCCTTCACCCGGACACACGACTGACCGTCCAGCGGTTTAGAGGCTCAAGTGTACACAATCCTAGCTAGGATTTCCCCATCTCCTCTAGCCTATGATCCGAATTCGTAACTTCATGTTGCCCCAGGCAACCCGAATGGACATATACAAAACATAAAATATTTTTGACAGACAATATCGTATCTCATCATTTGCAGAATAAGAAAAGCAGTAAAGTAAACTTTTGTAAAAATCATTTTCCAAGAAAGCTCATAATTTGTTTTGGTAAGAAAGCCCACCTCGAGAAGTTAAAGTTCTTACGTCACTAGTAATTATTTGTCGTCTTCTTTCACCTTCGAGCCGAACCTTATCAACGTAAGAAACGATATTTAGCACATCGCTACGTCTTTCCGAAAATCATCGATCCGAAACAACGGACTTACTAACATCAACTTCTATTATCTTCAACGGATTCTTATCGCATTTAATAACTATATTACGTTGATTATATTCGTTGTGTCTTGAAAAGAGATAATACTTCATTCTTACATTCTTTCCTTATGTCTACATCATTTCGCGTAGGTTACGAACCTTAATTTCATAACTAACTTTGTTACGCACTTAACGTATTAACATACTTCGTACGTTTATACCTTAATCAAATTATTCTCAACGTCATATCATGTATTCCTCAATATTCACTTACACAACTATTAACTTACATATATATACTCTATTTCTATCGATTTTCAATCATATTCCCATAAGTTTCAATTTTTCACACTAACAACCAATCATGCTTAACATATCCACATGTATGAACTTAATTTTCACATATCACTTTATACTTCAAAGTCTTATGTCATTTATCAAATATTTTAATGTGAACATATTATTCTTCATCTAAAAATTACACATAAAATCATAACATATCTTAAACATATTTTGGATCTAAATATGTGATTACATGTAATAAAATAAATTTGCAACTTTTTCTTTTCTTTTATTTTCCGTCCTTTTACTATTTTTACAAAACTTATCCATAAATTCCTATAAATTCACATATCATACCATATTAACATAGGTCTCATAATATCAAATATCATTATACATAGAAAAATTTGACATCATAGTTCTTCATGTCATGGTTTTCAAAAATTTTAAAACATTTTTCAAAAATTCTAATTAATTTACATAACATGTTATTATCATCATATATCAATAATATGACATAATATTCATCATACACAACTTGTACATAAATATTTCATGTTCTATGATTTTCGAAATTATCATAACATAATATTCCATATTTTTCCAAAATTATGATTTAATTCATACATACTTAAATATTACTAACTATTATCATTTCATGCTCAAAACAACAATTAAAATTCATTTCCATCAACATATATTTCTTACATGGTTTCGGTTTTCATGAGGAATTTTATAACATACTTAACTTTGTATTAATTTCATAATACATGCTTATAAACGTCATATAAACATATTTAATAAACAACTTTAAATATAGCAAAAATTCTCAATTATTACATATAAATCGAAAGCATGTAACTTAACATATCATGTATGAATTTCTAATATTTTTACATGAATAAAAGGGCTTGTATAATTTCTAACCTTTCGATCGTCGTTGGCAACGTTTTTCTACTTAAGGTTGAAGAGAATTTTGGAGAACACTCTCTATATTTTTCTCTTATATTTCTTGCTATTTTCGGTCATATGGTATGTAAGAGGGGTGGTCTCCTATTTATAGAGTTTATGAGATGATTTAATCATTACTTTATGAAAATGTCTTAATATAAAGTCAAAAATTACAACTCCTTTTTATCTCTAAATTTTCGGTCCTTACCACTTGCATATGAGACAAATTTTTATCTTATCTTATACTTTATTAATTAATCATACCTTATCACCTAATTAATACACATCACTTTCAACAATTTGAACAAAATATTCTTTTATTTCTATGCAATGTTTTCGGTCATTATAGGGAGAACAAGACAAAGTTTATATCTTATCATACCTTAATACATCATCTTATCTTATAATTAATACATGTCAATTTTTTATTCCTATTACTTATCACAAAATAAAGAAAATTCAACACTTTAATATATATATATATATATATATAGTTCGGTTGTTTCAATAATAAAGAGATGAATTTTATCTTCATCATGCTAAGTTACAAGAATTAATATGTCATCATCAATATTATATCTTATCTTTATCCTAAGGTTTTAATTTTCTTCTTTTCACATATCACACACACATTTGTTCACGTTTGTTCACATTTATTTTCTATATTTTTGGCTACTACAAGACAAAAGCTTTTACTTACTTGTTCAATTTGATAACCTACTTTATCTTATCCCTTAATAATATCTTACCATTATAATTATATCATATCATTATTAAGAGCATGGTATTTTCTTCATTTCACACTACATCATGAAATTTTCGGTCCTCATCATTTAATTAACACATCCACTTGTTAATTTAATGATTCACCTTATCTTATCATAAATAATATCTCTACATCATAATCATATAATTTAATATCACAAAGATATGAAAAATATCATTCTTTTCACACTTTTAACCCTAATTTTCGGTACTTATGTAATAATCATGCTACAAATTTTATTTTCTTCCAATAAATAGTTATGTGACATAATATAGGTCTTAGATAATAAAATAAATCATAGAAAAAATAATTAAGAATAATCATATGTTCTAACTTGGAATTTTCGAACATAAACAAGAATTTAAAGATAAATGATCAAACCTTCATTCTTTTAATAACTAATATTATTTTAATGGAGAATTACATAAAAATAATGCTCTTGTATCATAAAATAAATTCCTTGAACAATTCTAGCATTTATTCTCATCTTTTCGAAAATTAGGGTTTTTAGGAAATTAATTTACAAAATTTCACTCTTGCCCTAAATCATCATTTTCGAAATTCACATGATACTTATAAGATAAGATTGATCTTGAATTCATCATATTTATCAAGTATTAAAGCTTGTGCAATTAAATAAATTTTCGATAAAATTTCTCACATAAAATCATGATTTTCGAAAATTATCTTTAGCTTAGGACAAGATATTATCATTTATGATATTATCACTTTTCACACATTTCTAAGAGATAAACATTATCTCTTAATTAATCATAACTTTATCTTATCTTTTAAAAAAATATCTTAGCAATCTTATCACAAAAATGTCATTTTCAAATCATACACCTTATCTCTTTTATGTCATTTTCAAACCTTATCATATAAATCAAATATCTTTCATATACAACAAAATAATATCACATATCATCACTTAAATAAAGTGATCACAATTAAATCACAATTCATCCATGTATATCCTTAAGTTTCGAAAATTATAGGTTATACACAAGAAGATGTAATTTTTTCTTTATTTGAGTAATACTTATCTAGTTAATATCTTATATATACAAAATAACATTTCATCACATAAAATAAAGTGATCTTGATCTCAAATTAATCATATGTTAACATATGTTTCGAAAATAATGAAACAAATAGGTGAGAATATTTCTTTTTCTTCCTTAGTGTAATAATATCCCACATATACTTAAAAACATATTTATTCTTTATTAAAATTCATTTCATGAGAAAAAATTAAGAAAATTTCGAATTACTCAAAATCGACAACTATCGACGTTCATTTTCATTTTCGTTTTATCGTAATACTCCTTATTTTCGAATTTTAATGTCCAAAAATTCGGGGTATTACAAGTTGTGAACTGAGATTAATTATTCCGAATCAGGACGAAGAGTGAATTTTTGAGGTAGAATCTAGGAATAGCCCAATATCAAGGACTAAATTGCAATAACTAGAGAAACCAAAAAGTGAGCGGAGGGGGATTGGGGGAAAAAAGGAATAAGGAGAAATAAATCATGAATCCGCAAACAGGTTAGTCGTTAGATAGTGCTACGTTATAACACGAAGAGGAATCACTGGAAGCAGGGAGAGCTAATCTACTAAAGCAACATCAATCATCACCTCCGACGCCATCCTTGTTATCTTCTTAAACCACCACAATATTGGGAAAAATCAGCCTGTGAGAATATTCGATCGAATCGCTCGATCAATCTGGTAATCGGCGGCAATGGCGACTCGTTACTGGGTGGCGTCTCTCCCCGTCGGCCAAGGCGGCTCCGCCTCGTCCGTATGGAGTCGTCTTCAGGAATCCATCTCCAAACAAGCCTTCGACACCTCTCTCTACAGAGTACGCTTGATGCACTCTACGTTGTGCTGATCGTTGCAGATCTCTTCCGCAACTCATATTTTTTTTGTCAATCCTGATCCGCCAATTGTGTCGTTTTTGTTTGTTTTTTGTTCAATTTATTTTTTCAGTTCAACATTCCGAATCTGCGAGTAGGCACCCTGGATTTGCTTTTATCTCTCAGCGACGACCTATCGAAGGCGAGTTGTTCAGAAACCTTAGCTGATTTTGATGAAATTGTTTCTCCTGTTGTTTCATTGGAGTGTGATTCGTGTTTTGGCAGGCGAACAACTTTATTGAAGGAGTATCGCACAAAATCCGGCGTCAGATTGAGGAATTAGAGAGGGTGTCGGGAGTTGTTAGTAGCTCGCTTACTGTGGACGGGGTTCCTGTGGACTCTTATCTTACCAGGCAAAATTAGTAAATTACTTTCTTTATGTATTGAAGTTTATTAGCGCATGGATTTGGTTAAAATTATGATTTCTGTAGATTCATGTGGGATGAGGCAAAGTATCCAACAATGTCGCCACTGAAGGAGATTGTGGACGGAATTCATGGACAAATTGCCAAGATTGAGGACGATCTCAAGGTATGGTCACTCTTTTAAGTCGATGCCAGCAGGCATTTATTGTTTAATATGATATAATCTTTTTAATATTTTGTTTTCCATATGGATTTTTGTCAAATAAATTAGCATGGCAAGGGAAGCTCTGGAGGTACTATTAATGTTGGAGGGATTAGTTGCGTCATCTAACTAACCTGTGACTTGTGGATTGGGAGCAAACCACCAAAGTTGCTTGATTACTATCTCATGCACTAGTTGCCTGGTTAGATCCATAATAGGTGCCAAACATGTATAATGCACCTAGAGAAAAAAGAAGAGACATTGGTCTAAGAATTACGTGGTGGGAAAGAGAGGATGTGGATGTTATGTATGTTCTCCTTTTATCCCCTTAACACCCATCTTGATTTAGCTGGTGCTATAGTACAAGTCCCGGATTAGTTTATAGGACCTAACCTCCCTTATCTCTCATATGCTTCTTTAATTTTGTAACCTCGGCCTCAAAAAGTAGCCCATTCTGCCTGTCTGGTAATGGAGTTGCCTAGCTTTATCTTTTATGACATGATTATTACCCATTAGGTAGTTCAGGTTTGCTAGGTTACTGAGTATTTATAATCATACTTTTACCCATGGTTGAATACATTTCTTTTCATGCGCATTCCTCAATCATATACCATAAAAATATTTTAATGCATCTTCCGAAACCCCTGAAATATCATCAATAAAGATGCTTCTGGTCAGTTTATTTTGTCAGTAATGGATCATTTTAATTTATTATGATAAGACAGAAAAAGCTTTCTGATGTGCACAGGAAGTGGTTTATTTTTCAACTCATGAATGAGGTGCTCTATCAGATTATATGTTTATATGTTATGATCATGATTGACTTCTTGAAGGTGCTGTAATGTCATTGTAGAATATATATTTTTTCTGCTTGGAGTCCTTTTCAACTGTCGTCTGGAAAAAGTTTGGTCTCTGGAATTCATGAATGAATCTCTGTAGTCTGCTGGGATCATGTAATGGGAGCTATGATTATTTCATTTAGAAATGCTCCAAATTAGGTAATTAGTTGTCTTCTGACCCTTGTCTGCATTAGTTGTTTAGCATGACATAATTGCTCTTTATCTTATGTCATAAAGTATGTGGATGATCCCACGGCTAGTTGTTCCACTTTGTGCTTCTTTACCTATATGAAGTGGTACTATATGGTATCATTTGAAGAAGGCTCTTCAGTTTCATGACCCTATTGTTTTCTGGAACAGGAAGATCCCAAGCAGCTTTAGAGAAATAATACCATTAGAGTGTGATGATTAAAAAGTGCTATTATTGTTCATGTTGTGTCTTTTTGTGTTCTAGTCCCGTCTTATGTGCTTCTTACAGTAACTTAAACTGCCAATAGTGTTGGCTTGTTAATAATTTTTTCAAACAAACACTCAGATAAAATTTCAAATATATGATTTAATAAAATATTACATTGCCGTGTGAAACAATAAAGCAAACTTGTTCTTTCTTGCTAAATTTTGTGGAGCAAATGTAATCTTAGTACTCAGATACTGATTTACCAGATGCTACTATGATTATGGTAGTTACTTGGTAAAGGACATTATGGTCAATAGGTCTAAATAATATTGCTGTTGTGGATTTTGATATGTCATGTAAAGATCTTTCAAAATAAATAGTTGCTCTGTCACTAGATTGGATGGCAATGTTAATTCTATGAGTCTGGCATTACTACTGTAGTACTGTCTGCAACCATCCCTTTTTCCACCACTTCTTATGAAAACAATATATATATACCCATGGGCTTGCATGTCTGAAGCATCTGGGTTTGGATCCATTGCATGCACATTAAGCTGGTTGATTTCCTTCACAGGTTCGTGTTGCTGAGTATAGCAATGTGCGCAGCCTACTGAATGCCATTAACAGAAAGCAGGCTGGAAGGTATGTGAATAATTTAAACTTGATGTATCTGGGGCTGTGTTATGGTAAGTTTAAGAATGAAATAAATGATTATTGAATGAATAAATATGATTATGTTTTGTGAGATGTAAGGTCAATACCAAAAAGCTGTTGTTTGCCTAAAGGTCTGGAATCCATATACTATTAATTTAGAAAGAAAATCCAGATTTTGCTGGTGATCCTGATCGAATGTTGTGAGTATTAATACTCCCTGCTTTTCATGAGTGACAAACATAATCACTCGTAATGTAAGCCATGCTGGCACAAGTTGTGGAATAAAATTGTTTATGAACTATATCAGGGTTTTAGTTTCCCGGTGAATGACTGCCTTGGTAGTTGGTACTGCTTTTGAATATAAATGCCTATTTTCTCAATTTGGTGGGTCTTAGGTGTGGATTGCTTGGTTTCTCACTCTCCAAAAGGATCATATCAGTAAAAAAGAAGTGGGAATAAAGTTGCTTTGGTGTATTGAAGAACCATTTATGAGAATGCACCTGGATGAGGAGTAAAATATAATTAATTCAGCTGATGAAATGTATTCATTTTGAATGTTTAGTGGCTCCACAAGTTGTGGCTGTAGTTGCTTGGTGTAATCCTCCGAAATAATCCAAATCCAACTACAATTCTCAAAAAGGGCGAACAAACAAAATATAGAATATATTTCTATCTATGGTTTACATACTATTATTTCAGTCTTCTTGACTGACTTCTGGGAGGTATTTTTCTGAATACTCTATCTTTAACAAATCACTTGAGACTTGAAACGTCTTTGTGAAATCAGAAGTATATCAATGAGTGCTTCCTAGTACTTTTGGGGAATCACCCTCTCAATAAATATTAGATGCGACATACAGTCGGTATTTTAGATTTTTCTACATGTGAAGACTTAGTCATAATTTTTTGAAGAAAAATAGTGCTTCCAGAATAATCATTAGATAATTGTTGGTAAAGAGAGAACTTTGTGGTTGGAGGTTTAGTGGGCATGTGTATTGCATTTTGCTGGCAACGAGTGAAGGAGCTCTGTCTCTGTCTCTGTCTCTGTCTCTGTCTCTCTCTCTCTCTCTCTCTCTCTCTCTCTCACACACACACACACATCCAGTTGTTTGAATGCAGTTTGTGTGAACAGGTTGTAGTTTCTTGGTGATAATCGCATTCTAAAGCATCACTTCATTCAATTATGAAGGTATTCTAACTCATTGCTTCAACTTATTCAAATGATTTCTTATTGCAGTTTAGCTGTTCGTGATCTTTCAAATTTAGTGAAACCAGAAGATGTTGTCAGTTCGGAACACTTGACTACCCTTCTTGCAGTTGTTTCAAAGTATTCTCAGAAAGACTGGTTATCAAGCTATGAGACACTGACAACATATGTGGTAATTACTCTAGCACAAAAACTTGTGCGCGCGCCGCGTAAGTTTTGTGATTTTTTTAAGTGTGATTTTTATTTTGTTGCTTTATCTTGTTGTTTTTAATATGTTATTTTATTATTTTGTATTTTGTTTATTAATTCATAATTAGGGTTTATTAATTCATAAGTAGGATTTATTAATTCAAAGTTAGGGTTTATTAATTCACAATTATGGTTTATTATTTTCAATTAGAGTTTATTAATTCAAAATTAGGGTTTATTATTCAAAATTAGGGTTTATTAATTCTAAATAGGGTTAATTAATTCATAATTAGGGTTTATTAATTCAAAGTTAGGGTTTATTAATTCACAATTATGGTTTATTATTTTCAATTATGGTTTATTAATTCAAAATTAGGGTTTATTATTCAAAATTAGGGTTCTAAACAAAGTTTAAATATACGTTTTTAGCACCGAGGCGTTTTCCAATAGCCTCACGAGGCGTAAGCCTCGAGGCGGTCCGAGGCGTAAAATCGAGGCGTAAATTATAAAAACATATAAAAATTATAACTAATATATTAAAAACATATAAAAAATAACAAATATATTAAAACACAAAAAAAAAAATTATATTTTTATTAATTTTTATATTATATTAATACTACTAGTATTAAATTTATATAGACTCATTTATATTTGGTACTTTTACAGTGAAAGCCTGAAAGGTCTTCGTCAAATTACTGTCACTTGTTTGCCAGCTGTATTCTATTAATTATCTCTCTCATTTACTGCTTTCCAGCTGTCTTCTATTAACCATCCCTTTCACTTCACCCACTATTAATAATCCTAGAAAGAACCAAATGAAAACTGACGGGAAAAATGAAAACAGAAGAAAAAGAGAAGGAAAACAGATTCAAGCACCGACTGAAGTTCAAAAAAGTCTGAAATTATCACAGAATAGCAAGGCGCACGTCTCGGACCGCCTCGACCGCCTCGGACCGCCTCGGACCACCCAGGCGTATGTCTGAGGGCTGCGGTGAGGCGGCGCCTCGGCGCTTTCGGCGCCGCGCACGAGGCGCCTCAAGAACGCCTTTTTAAACCATGGTTCTAAATAGGGTTATTAATTAAAATTAGGGTTTATTAATTCAAAATGGTTTTATTAATTCAAAATTTGGGTTTATTATTCAAAATTAGGGTTTATTAATTCACGATTAGAGTTTATTAATTCACAATTAAGATATATTAATTCAAAATTATTATTTATTAATTTATAACTAAAATTTATTATACTAATTAATTTTAATTAGAATTAATTTAATTAATTAAATTTAATTAGAATTAATTAATTCATTAAGATTAACTAATTAAGATTAATTATTAATTAATTAGGGATGGTCTCACTATGCGCGCGCACAGGAGACCACCCCTTACTCTAGACACTAGATGGCATATGTTCTCATTATTCATCTAGCGTGCAGTAGAATGTGCCTGTCTTCTTTTTCTTACTGATTGTGTAGACTGTGCTGAGGAATAAAGAAGCATCTCATCAGACATGAAATTTTGCTTAGCGCTTGTTGGCGATTAATAGCCATTTCAATATATACAATTTCAGTTCTGATTTGGGAAATTCCACCTCTTGATTTAGGTCCCCAGATCATCAAAGAAGCTACATGAGGATAATGAATATGCTCTTTACACTGTGACATTATTCAGTCGTGATGCTGACAATTTTAAAACCAAGGCCCGTGAAAGAAATTTCCAGGTAATTAATAGTGACCGTATTTCTTTTTCTATTTTGTTATATCTTTTCTATGTGGTTTTATAAAATCCTTGCAACTATTGCATGAGTTATGTTAAAATTTGTACTTTTCTAAAGCTGTCTTTAATAAGTTCCTTCACTAATATGTTCTTTTGTCCTTCACTATCTTGTAATATAGATTCGTGATTTCGAATACAATCCTGAGACACAAGACAGTCGGAAGCACGAGCTTGAAAAGCTGATGCAAGACCAGGAGACAATGAGAAGCTCTCTTTTGCAATGGTGCTATACTAGTTATGGAGAGGTCTTTTTTCCCCCTTCTAATTTGCTGAAATTAGTTTTCTCAGACATATATGTTGGTGCTATGTGAATTATGTTCTCTGAGTCTCAATTACTTAGACAGAAACAATAGAGAATTGTCTATGGAATTAGATACGATCTCTTATATGGTCTAACATGCCTTCCTTGGGAAGGCTTGGGACGAATTTTCTGAAATTGTTAAGTTTAGTCTGGTTCTCATCTGCCTCCTTGGGAAGTTGGGGATAATTTTCTGAAATTGTTCCTTGCAGACTTTAATTTAGTCCGTTTCGTTCACCTGATATATTTCCCAAACATGAAAGTAAATTTTGTTTGTGCAAAGAGGTTCTAAACTGGGATAATTGTATTCTAAAGCTATTAAGTCCATTCCATGGATGTTGTATTAGCTTATTTCCTTCTCTTCGTTCTTGTAGATTTATGGTATTAGTTATTACTGGATTTGTACTTTTGAATTCAGTTACAAATTGGTTTAGCTTCATTCAACATCTTGTACTTAGAAATAAAATCTGATTATCTGAGCACTTGCATGACCGCAACTATACATTTGATCATTGAAACAGAATATCAATTTCAGATTCTTTTCAAATATTGAAATTTGTGAGACAGTATGGTCTGGCATATTTATGTGTTCTCTTGTATCTAGAGTGTTAAAATCAGATACCTAATTCATTCCATCATCATTTTTAGAACATGTCACACCTGTGTTGGAATCAACACCATATCTGCTTTCCTTCAGAGCCAAAGTATAGCCAAGAATCAAATAGGAGTGGGAAATAAACTCCATCAGAGTACTGAGAGATCATTTACGTGTCTGTTGTTATGTGGAACTTAAAATATTTGATTTACTATATTTCTACTATTTTTATGATAGACTGAGCCTACTAGAGGTTATTTTCCCTTTCCTTTTTAAGCTATTTCAGTTTCAACTTCTTATCATCGAATCAATATGATAACCAATTATAACTTTTAGGATAATGGCTAATCATTTATGGCAATTATTAGTAATTTTTGGGTGTAACTTTACTTCACTTGCTGTTCTCTGGAATCACAGCCTATTCCTAGTTTTTTCCATATGTTTTTCTTATGATTTATTTTTTACGTCATAGTCAAAGGCATAACTCCAATTTAAAGCATCTTGTTTTCAAAAATCTATATGGCATGTGGGATCCATTTGAATTTTGATTTGTTTCGTCCTATTGCAGGTTTTTAGTTCCTGGATGCACTTCTGTGCTGTAAGAGTCTTTAGTGAAAGCATTCTCCGATATGGCCTGCCACCATCTTTTCTGGTAGTTATTCTGCTTCTCTTATTTCTGTTGCTTTTTTTTTTTGGGCATGTAGAGACCTCTTACTAAACATCTCTTTCCCTCTTCTTCTTCGTCTTTTTTTTTCTCAGTCTGTTGTACTGTCACCTCCAGTAAAAAGTGAGAAGAAAGTTCGGTCCATTCTTGAGGGAATGTGTAGCAATTCAAACAGGTACTACCTTAGAGTTTCTTTTTAGCTCTTCATACATCTCATGGAACTTTTGCAGCCCTTTTTTTTGTGAGAAAAAACCCAAAGCCAGTGACAATGCTGGAATATAACTTCAACTAGATTTTGCTGAATCTGTCTAGTTTTCTAGGATGAATGTTTTTTGGATAGATTTATGTCCTGTCACCTCATGACTTCTCCATATACTACTAGTTTTAAAAATATGTATAAAAATACCCACATGGCTTCTTTGTCTCATCATAAAACACCTATATGAAGGGAAAAAGTGGAAACCTTTGCATGTAATATGAACTTATAGCAGTCACTGTTAAACAGTTATGAATAGCTTGTCACCTATCCATCCAAAACAGATGCATTGTTTCTCTTTATCCAAGTCAAATAAATTCCTTCTGAAGGCTACGTTTTTATGGTCCCAGGACCTTTTGAACTCGGATATTAGTAAAATATTCTACTGAATTTTACTTTTGTCTCATCATTATGTTCTGTGTTACTGCAGCACATTCTGGAAAACTGAGGACGAGGCAGGAATGGGCGGCCTTGCAGCTGGCGAAGCAGATGCTCATCCCTACGTCTCATTCACCATTAATCTTATTTAAGGTGAGACACTGAAGTGTCGCCATCTCTTTTGCAATCCATTGTGTTGTCTTATTGGCCATAATAAAGACATTTTGTCCTTGTATGATATAGTATACGGCCCGATTCTTTTCTTCCTTCAGAAGCATATGCTGCCTGTAAAACACTTCCTGCCTATTCTTTTTCTTAGTTGCTTGCCGAACTTAAGAATCCTAAAACTGTATCAGATTACTCTGTCCCCCAAACTTCTGTTGTCAGAAGTTGTGTTTTGAAGGATGTTTTTGAATGTATTTATTATCAAGAAATAAGTATTGGTATGATAATAAGCCACTTTGCACTGAGGCTTTCAGATTTGTCTTCTTCATTTTAGCACTATACTCATGAACTGACTGCGACTAACACTTAGTGTTGGGATATAGATAAAACCAAAGTAGACACTGTTAGGCTCTGATTTGTTTGCTAGATTATATGAATATGCAGTCGACATGTCGCAGAAGGGAAGGGAAATGTACCCTCTCCGCAAGTTGGCAAATTGACAGTATGGTGTGTATGTAGCCCTAGAGATGTGGAATATAGAATGGAACAGAGTGATGCAAACAGCTCTGTGATTTCACAACATTGCACATGTTGTGAATAACTTAGTATTTTATGAGTGAGCGGAGTTTGTTGCAGAGTGCTACAAGAATGTGATCTCGTGCGCAGGACAGAGATATTTGCCATTTTGCACTTATCCATTTTGACAGTGTCAGTATGAGAGAAACTGGTAGAGACGCTGATCACAAGCCACAGAAACACTGATTCTTCGTTGCCACATGATTGATAGAATATTCGTAGCAATAAATACAAACTATAAATCGACTTATCCCAAAAAATATCTTTATACTATTAAAAATATTCAATAATACCCATATATACAGATGTTTATCTAATCTAACATTTGTCTATTTTTCATTGTGGAAACCGTTGGTTTTTATTGATTGTGCAAAGATAGCTGAGGTGGCATCAATGCTAATGTGATGTCTATCTTTGGGCAGATTCCACATCAGTGGTGTCTGTACAGTCAACTAAGATTAGCGGTTCTATTAGTGAAAAATAGACATAAGTTAGATTAAGATAAAAATATGAAAATATGAGAATTATTAAAACATTATTGATAGTGTTAGACACTTTTTGGGGTAAGTTGATAGTTTGAGTTTAATTTAGCCTAAATATAGCTGATTATTTATCCCAAGAAAAATTGTAGACTTTCAAGAATTCCAAACTGGGATGCGTTGATTCAGAATTTAGAATGAGCATAATTAAGAGATTGATGTTGAGAGTCGGTTTCGTCTCTAGTAGTATGTTTGTTAGCATGTAAATGGTAACCTCTGAAATGTATTAATGGGAGTGGTCCCATTAGGGATGTTAACGGCGGTCTTTACCTGGGACCGATCCGGAACTGCTCAAAGTTTCATTAAATTTTAAAACAACTGATTGGTTCGGTTCCGGTTCCGAACCGCTTGACCCGGACCGTCAAGACCGACCCGTTTTGTCCGGTTCGGTCCGACCCGTCAATTTTTTTAATTAATTTATTTATTTTTAAATCTAAAGGTGGTACCTCCGACAATCTCATATTCATCGGGTTAATTAGATTGGCTTATCGTGAAACTCTTGGGGAAAGACAGATGCAAGTCTCACCGAGTCATCCACCTTGAAATCGAGACTATAAGTCGTGCATTGGAATATCATTTTATATGATTGTCGACGAATTGAATTAGATGTCTATCACATAGTATAAACATGTTATTTCCACCACATTCGAAAAAAGGGCGGACCATGAACCTGAATGAAACAAGAAGCAATGTGATTGGACTCTGTAGAAAGATTCTTTAGATTTGTTAGTATGCTATTGTTTTGGAGAGTAAACCTCTTGAAAAGAACAAATGAAAGACGAAATGTAAACGCATCAATCTTTTATCATGATGTTTATCAAAATGTTCTTTTCCTATTTCACGATCCTTGCTCGAGATAGGTTGCTTGGCTCATACAAGTTATGCAATGCGAAGTATAGAGATAATCGTGCTTATTGTATGAGCAAAAATAAATAAAAATTCCTTTCAATGCTATGATAAAGTAAAGGTTTAAACATGCCACTCTCAACATCTCGTGTTAATCTGAGAAATCGTATCTATACGTGAAGGTTAAACCGGTCATCAAGTTGTCAAGCAGACTCTAGTTGAACCGAGACCGCTTATTGCAACTGTTTCATTGCTTATTTTGCAACACCGGAGAGGAGTTCGGAAGAATTGGGGATTAGGAGTAATTAGGAATAAGGCCCGGTGGGTAACCGGTTAGAAATGGGTAATACCCGATCCGGATCCATAATTTGATGGTCCGGATCCGGTCCGGTTTAGCATTATTGGGCGGTTCCAACCGAACCAATACTAAATTCTGGTTCAGTCGGGTAAAAACCGTTGACATCCCTAGTCCTAATAGCCTCCAGAGACCATATTTCAATTTCAACTGTAACTAATCACAATTATTTCATCATCAACCTTATTTTAGAGGACCACTCTAAAGGTACTATGGCTCGTTGAATAATAAAAAAGTTTTATTTGATAAAGAATAATCAGTTATGTTAGCACTTCAACATTTTCGACATTTTACATCCGTGTTTAACGTAAGCATAATAGCAAATCAAATTCATAATCTTTCAAATTGGTTCATAATAATGTTCTAATCATTGGAATCGGGCTTGTTGTGCCTACGTGGTATGCCAGAAATCACGTCAAATGCATATATGGAATAAATTAAAAAATTAAGAAAATTCTAATAAAAATAACAATTTGAACCTACACAAAATATCATCATTTTAAGTTATATCCCTAAAAAAATATAACTTAAAAAAGAAAAGGATGGATTAATAAATAATAGTCATCTCCTTCAACTTACTATACATCTTTCCGTCCTCTTTCTCATTTCCCTCGTCACCACGACAACCATACCTCACCTACTACTGATGGGAATCTTAATTTGTCCATACTCCACATGATCCATCTTAGATATTTAATTCAGCATATATTGATTATATTCATAGCATTCTCTTATATAATTAATTACAAAATATAGGGTTTTCTTATGTTTATCTGTGAATTTCTGGCAAATATGATCAATGGTTGACTCCAGCTTTGATTTTGTGGACCATATCTTGGATATCTAATCTCCAATAATGAGTGAGAGTAATCTATGAAAAACACCTAAAATTTTCGCTCTCCATGAAAAACGTGTGATTTTTTAAAATCACTATGGGGAGATGGATTATCTAATTTTCTCCTATATTTATAGTGCTCTCCCTAAAATCATAATGTGATAGGATTCTGACACATCTAATAAATATAATAATTATCTTCTTTCCTAAGATAATTCATTTCTAGAACAATTATATCTTTATATCTAATAATATCATATAATATCTATCTAGACTGAAGATGTGTTGAATAGATAATACAATAATCAGAACATAATCCCAGTGGGATTCTTAAGGGGTGGTCGAAAAATGCTAGGCAATAGGCCTTGATGGACCAATCCAGTGATCAAATACAATGAATAAAGATGGGCTTCAAATGAATTAATTATTTTATTTTTAGCCCATAACATAAATTAATTCATAAATATTTATTTATTCCACTAGAGAATAAATGCTGACTTGCCAATTTATTATCGAAGTTGTCAATCTTGTACTTAGACTTACGAATACTCGTATTTAAGATATCGCACGTCCATTAATTATTTATTGCACTCTAACTGCTTAAAATAATTAATCACTTTAATTCCTTAAATAGTACCATTCAACCTTATTATTGTACTTGAGCTAACTCAACCTGCAGTGTTTAGTACAATAAACTTTTGAACTCATTAAGGGGACGTCATCATCCTAAACGAATATAGTAACTCGATAAGTAACCAACATGATATACAAGTACTGCCACTATCCAAGATGTGAAGAATATTAGGTTATCTTATGTAACCATCACCCGTAACAAGTCAAAATGATGGTCAGTAACTCATACTCACATGAAACCTTATCAAGGTTTAGATCAACGTAAAGTCACTAAGATCTAGGTTCTTCACGACGGTTAGACAGAAGAACTCATCTCACTGTGATACATCAATACAAGACGTACCAACATAGACAAGAAATCAAGTCAAGTTACTCTTATCTATACTGCAGCTTATATCGATAACTCGTCCTCAAGTTGTCTCAACTGTGATCCTTTTTATACCTCAACCAGCTTAACCAATCATAAAGACTTCTGTGATCTTCTACGCACTGTATGATCTAACTTTTGTATGAGATAAAGAGACAATATATGCAATCAAGTAATTAATTCAGATAGGAGATCGGAATAGTGGTAATTGGAAATATTGCATGCAAGCTCAACCAATCTGCTTTCAGTATATAAATCCAACAATCTCCCACTTATACTAAAGCAAACTTTTAGTATACAATGTATCTCCCTACTAGCTATTATAATACCATCACTTTACTTCTCTCACTTATACAAAAGTTTTCTTAAACTAAGTGTGATCCATCTTACGCAATCCAAGTCCTCGAATATGATTGTCGTAGACTACTTGCGACAGACTCTTCGTGAATGAGTTAGTTAGGTTGTCCGCAGTACCAATCTTCTCAATAAGCACGTCTACTCGTCGTATGATTTCTCGTATGATGTGGTGATTTCCTCTATGTGTTTCGTCGCCTTTGTCATAATGGGCAGCCCTTTCTACCCCGTCAAATTAGGGCGAAAAACGTCACGCCTTTCATGCCACCGACATCAAGGGCAATCTCCCCTGCCTACCATGTCTATGTCTCAAATCATCCTTATTTTCTAATTGAAAGGTAGGAAATGACCGCATGGTGTGGCGGAAGGATTGCTATTGTTGATTGGGGCTTTGATTTTCTTACATCTCTCTCTCCGTCTCTTAATAAAAAAAAAGACAGAAGCAGATAAAGAGAGAGAGAGAATAGAGAGAAAGTGGTGGGTTTGTGTGTAGGGGAAGAAGGGGATGGGGGAGGGGTGATCGAGTGGATGAGTGTGTGTGTGTGTGTATATATATATATATATATATTAATTTTGTGCGTGCTACATAATCAAATCAGGCCCCAACGAATGGATGAGCTCAAAAGGGTGAGTGAGGCAAGAATCATGCCTTCAGAGAAATGGTGGTCCGAATCTTATCTGAACTGCGAGAATAACTGACTAAGCCGTGCCAAAAGGTATCATTCTCCAAACGGGACGGGGTCAAGCTTTTAGGTTGTTTAAGTAGGTTGGGCGACAAATCGGCCATAGGAGTACTCTGGGATATAAACCAGGGCAACAAAAGTGGAGCACCCGAACTAATGTGCCACATAAGCAAATTAGGCCCGATTCTGATCATCAAGACATTGATGTTAAAAATCTACAACGGTTATATTCCAATTTGTTATTATACTTATGTTATGACACAAATGTAAAAAGTCAAAAACATTAGTGTGTTATATGTTATTTATCCTTTTATTAATAAATTGGATGGAGCAAGATAGTCCTTGAGAGTGCTAAACAGTTTAAATTTGCATTAGGAAAAAATAGGCAAACCATCCATTTAGGTTATGGATAAAATTGAAATACACTCGAGATATAATAGGATATAATTTTCATCACCAAAATCAATTGGAATTGATTATAATAATTGTGTCGGAGCAAGTTTGTACTTACTCAAAACAGTCAACAACATAATGAAATCAATCCAAATTCAACTTCTTTACCACATAATAATGAATTTCAAACTTAACACAAACTCCTACGCCAGTCCATATGTTGCTCAGCTCATTTGTAGAGGAAGGGACCAGTGTGCGCTAGAAACAAATGATCAAAAAAATATATATTAAGAAGACAAAGAAGCAAGTAGGGATGAAGAGCATAGTCCACATTAGGACAACCACCTTAAGTCTATTTTAGCTTCTTCTCCTTAATGGACACAAATTTAAGGAGACAATGCAAATTCAATATATCCCATCAGCACCAACCAATTGGAGCTCTGCTAACGCTGCCGTCGCCGGTCCCATCAGGTTGCACTCCGGACAAACACGACACAAGATAAAAATGTACAATAACATTTGTGAGAATAGTATAATTAAGCATTATAATCGTATTATGAACTTTTTATTTATTACACGGTATTTATATACACGGGCACAAAAAGTTTACCCATTCACTAAAGTATGATGACTTTAGCAGACCTACCTAATCCATAAATTCCAACTTTAAATCTTAAACTCGGGACCTTGAATCATATTGAGTTACAAATCGTATCCACAATCCTAGTCAAATAGTGCAGCTTAAATGTTAAATCCATCAAAGTAAATTGCCAAGAAAAGAAGAGTACAGAAACAGCCTATTTTCAGGGTTCCTCGTTGTAAAAATAAATGAATGTACCAAAATAATGGTGAAACAAATAGCACCTCTGTTTTTTGTGGTCAGGCCACACATATATATATATATATATATATAGGAACGAAATTACATGGGGTATGGGTTTCCCAATATTTTTGAAAAACATTATTAGTATATAGATATTTAATATTTAGTAACTAAATCCATTGCAATCTAATTGGTTAGGATTTTCGTCCTTCTTCCAAGACACGACTCTTTCCAACTATGTATATTTTCCTTTCTCTTTCTTTTTCTTTTTTCTCTACTTATTTTCCTTTCTTCCCTTTTTCTCTTTTCTTTTTTTTTTCTTTCCTTTTTCTTTTTTCTATAATTTATCTTTAAGTTGATCTTTGTTTTCTTTCCTTTCTCTTTCTTCATTTTTCTTTTTTCTCTATTCTGTGTTCTTTCTTCATCTTTTTTCTTCTATAATTTGTCTTATCTTTTTTCTATAATTTATTTTATATTGATAAAATAAAAAATGTATATAAATAATAAAATTTTATGTGTGTGTGCCCTGAAAAATTTCTTGATTTCGTCACTGTATACGTGTGTGTGTGTGTGTGTGTGGTAGGGGGGAGGAGGGGTTAACATGGTTTGAAGATGTGATTGAATGGGTGAATATGTTGTCTTGATTCAAATATGTTGGAAAATGACAAGGTAGATGGAATTATTGCAAGAAAAAGACGGGAGAATGGAGAGAAAACGAACTTTGTGTTCTCTTCCACACAACAACATAACTATTCGCTGCAATACCGATAGTCTAACATTTCCTCCTGATAGTCTCCGTTATCCAAACCCTTCCCCTGATAGTTTAACCTTTCCTCCATTATCCAAGCCCTTCCCGAATAGAAAGCTCATCTAACAGAATGTTTCGAAGATAGGCTTAATCTTATACCAACGAATAAAGATTATATAAAACTACACGTGTGGCCTCTGTTTCTTCACAAGTGTGCATCAGTTAATTAAATCACTAATATGCTCTTTTCAAATATGTCTTATGGTGAGGCTAGGAAATTTCGTGTGACAACTATTTAAAGTTTATATAATTGTTTTTTGTTTTCCTAGAGCTCGTGAAAACTAAATTGAGGTGTTCCATTTCAAGATTCAGTTCAACTCTCAGGTTTGATTAATGCTAACAAATTTCTAAGAATTACTTAATATGTGCAAATTTTCTAAGTTCGTACTTCTTCATTTTTTTATTGATTTATTTCCGCTCCCAGTTTCTGATTTCAAGAAATAGATTGATTTTGGGTGAGCTTACTAGATTAATTAAATTTTACATTTTCCTCATGCTTCAGGTCTGATCGCTCCAACAAACTAAGAGAAATATTGCATAAAATATTAGATCTTAAACAAACATAAAGGCAAAAGATTGGTAATAAGTGACGTGGGTGCACTTAGAGAATTCAATGTTAATTACTACAAGATATCTCAACACCCAATATTTCAGTATATCATTTGCTGAGATAGCCGAAATATTGGATCAGTAATCCATGTAAATGCAAATTGGTGTCACACATATCCCAAATTCAGTTTCGCCTTCAAGTTCTTGGAAAATTTCTTGTCGTTGCAAGTCTCTCAAGTTAGAAAATAAAGAAGTGTAATTTTGCGATATATTGTCTTTTTTAATAAATCATAAGGATAGAATTGTAAATTTGTTGTTTAATCTAGGTTTTAAATTAGTATATCAAACAAATAATTTATGCTATCTATATTTTATATCTTATCTACCAAACAGTGAGATATAATATCAATATCATATTATCTATAATACACATCTTATTTCTTATCTATTATCTTAACGTTACTATCAAACAAGGTCTAAATGTATAGTGATAAGCTCCCAATTATTTAGTTGAAATGTAACGCACGAGTCCCAGTTCGGGAGGAAAAAATGATCTATATTTTGTAAGATTTTAAATTTAATTGCGTGAGATTTGTAAACCATGCATTGAGTAGTACTCACTTATTATCCGACACACCTTTTTATACTCACTTATTTTACACTCATTACAATTTATTAAAATTCGTGCCATCAAAATCAATGAACGATTTTGGTGGACGGATAGATTAATTGAAACGTTTTTAGGCAAAAAGAAAATAATAATAATAAAAATTTGACCATAACATAATTTGACTTTCTTTGAACTTTCCAATTGATATATAGAAGAACCTTTTGGAGTGTATCAAAAGCGGAAAATATTACGTTGCCATATATATGCGTCCGTCAATCAAATGAGGTTACAAAATCAAATATATCATCATTTAATTAGAATTAATAGGTGGTCTAGATATTGACATTTTTTCTTCAATCTAAATGATATTTTTTTCAATATTAATAACAATTTTCTTAAGAATAAAATAACACTCTTGGATGTCTAAATTGAAATTTTTGTGTAGAATTAATTAATATATTAAATACAGATATGAAGTCATTTGTGCAGTATATTTATATTTTATTATACGTGGTTGCCATATGTATATCTGAACTAAGTGAAGTGAGGTTACGTCTGACCAAGTGATCTGTTTCAGAAAAAAGATACGGTCTAGAGTTCTCAAAATAATTACAAATATTTAGTTACTAAAAAAATAATAAAAAATTATAAATTAATTAAGAAGTTAACAGACAATTTGACAATATTTTAAACATGCATATAACTTACAAAGTAAACATGAAAGGTCCATGTTAACTTTATATACCAAAATTTTTTTTTTTAAGTATTAATATTTGTATTTTATATATAAGATTTATTCTAACTTTTACCTGAATTTACTATTAACCCACAAGAATAATAGATATACTAACATTAATGATAAAAATTAACAAGCAGATAATTTTAAATTTATTTAAATATTATTTTATATATATTATCATAATTTAAATTTTTATAATTTAATAATCTTACTATTTAATTTAATGAATATTAAATTAATTCCTTGAAAATAACCAATAAAGAAAATGTCTAAGGTCAGAATTAATTTGTAATTTTATTATTTAGACATTTATATATAAATTGTTAATTATTCTTTAAAACTTTTAAATTTTGCATGATCAATTTATAATTATTCGATAAAAAATAAATATAAGAACCATTTAAAAATAAATAAATTAAATTTTATTTGTTGGTAAGTTAAATTATATAGATTTTTATAAATTTAATTTTTTTAATAACAATCATTTGCGCCAATAACCACTTCCAAAAATATTTTTAAATTTCCAATAATAATTTCTCAAATAAAATTCATTAAATCCTTTCCTTTAAATTAAATTCATACATTTGATTAATTTATTTCAAGCCATTAACGCCCATCTTAAGGGATTAAATGTACCTCTAGCAATACCAAGATATAAACCACTTAAAAAATGATAAAAAATAATGATATTTATTTTTATTATTCAAGAAAAAAATATTGATATATTTGTGAATATGATTTATAATTCATCAGAATAAAGCTTAGAATCTACGTAAGTTAAGGTCATTTTTAATCTATAAGCTTTTAAATGGAATTTTATTCATGAAATTTGTGAATAGGTAAAATTTGAAATACAACTAAAATGGTTTGAAAAGTTTAAATAAAATTAATATATTTTCCTTTAAAATAAATAAGTTATTAAAATTATTTTTGGCATAAGTTATATGTTTTTTACGGAATTAACATAAAAACTTTAGGATTTTTATTTGTTTTGATTTTAAAATATATTGAAATTTTATAGTTAATTTCCACACAAATAACTTTAGAAAAAATATTATTATGGGAATTAATGTGTTTTGTTTTTGAATATATTTTCAAAAAAATGAAAGTTCATATGGTAAGTATGTAAATTTACTTTATAAAGCTTAATTATCCGAACAGAATGAAATTATTATTTTAATTTAATTTTTAAAATTTGAATTATTGTTTTTTTAAATTTTTTAAGATTTTTGTATTGACTAGTTATAATTCATAATTATAATTTATTATGTTTAAAGTGTATTAAGAAAATAGAGTAAGTAGATATATGTTAGTTAATGAATCTAATATAATTATTTTGGTTAAAAGGATTAATAAAATTGATAAATAGTTATGGTAACCAACTTAATTTTTAATTTTGAATTTTTGAGACCCATAAAATTTGGGTAAATTATTTGGGAACCAAATAATTGTTAAAGCTTTATAATAAAATAAACTTTTAAATTTGAAAGGTTTTTAATTTTTAAGAATTTCAACCAAATTTTATAAGTCATTGTTCAAATTTTCATAATGGATCTGAAATGGTAATTTAATAAAACTAAAGGTCTTATTATTATATAAAACTACAAATTTAATTTATTTTTTATGCTGGTCTAATACATTTGGGCCTTTAAGTTGGCAAGAGAAACAATTATTTATATTTGGATTTGGCCAATTAATACAAAAATAAAAAACCTAATTTAACTGAAAAGCGCCAAATTTTTATCTTATAAGCCTTTTTGGACTAAACTCACCTGAATTGCTCTTAATAAATTGGATTAGATTTGACGAGTTTTTAAAAATTTAACTTTTCATTATTAAATTGAGCTATCAATTTCCCTTGAAATTCGTGGTTTTAGAAACCAAAAACCAAAACCTTATTCTTTAAATTAACCCACGTTTACTGGATCCTGCGGCTTTGTTTTTTGGGCTCGCTTGGGAACTGGCCGAAATTTCAAAACATTATTAATTTCAAAGCGCTTTATTTCATTTCCTTCAGTTTCTATTTTGGGGCCCTTAAAGGATTTAAGTTTTAGTTTCAATTATTGAAAATTTCCTTAAATTGAGTTTTGAATTTCCATTTCCCGGCTGATAAATTGTCTTAATCTAAGGATTCGTTTCAGGAGCTAACTGGTTTTGTCATTCCAATTAAAAGTATTTCCCCGCCAATGGGGTCTCTTAAAGTTTTTTCTTTCTTGAAATTTAGTTTTTGGGTTGACAGCATGCAAATATTTCTTTATTTAAGCAGGAAATTGTGAATTTCTTATTGAAATTACTTGGTGTCTCAAATTTGGTTTACCTTGTCTAATTTTTGAAAGTTGGTATTCTAATTAGTTTTATTTTTTGTCTATGCAGAATAACACAACGGTCGAATCACTTGCATCTGTAGTGGGTTAATTAATTATTTATGAATTATAATTTAACTTGTATTCATGTCGGTTAACCCGGCGGGTCCTTCAAATCGGGCTATGACCCATAAATAAACAGATTAAAGGTACTATTTTAATTATATCGGTGAGTTACGAAAAATTATAATTTTCTATATGTTTACTTTTATTAAACGAGTTAATAAATCATGATATGTAATATAATTTAAGAAGAAATTGTTTGTGTACAAGAATAAAAGAAAAGAGCCACAAATCGTAAATCCACGGACAAAGGGTAAAACAAACCTAATTAAAACTTCGCAAGCTAAAAATCCAAGATCAGGCCATCTAAATTGATCAACATCTAAAATGAAAATATAAAATCAACTGTCATTGACTTTAACTCAATTGGTTAAGAGCTAGATTTAGATGGCTCTTTGTGGGTACTATATAAATCCTTTCAATTTTTTAATCGTTGAGTCACTGTAATTTACCCTCTCACATTCTCATGACATTGAAGTTTTGAAGCTCTCCAAGAAAAGCTTCTCCTTTCGGGACAAAATACTGATCGAGAATACAAAATCTAATAGCATCATTATGGATTAAATTATGCAAATATTGTGGAAAAAGATGCCACATTGTTGTAAGAGAATTAGGGGTGTCTAGACGGTTTTCAGTTTTCGGTTAGAATCGGAACCGAACCGTAACCGACAAATTCAGTTAAACGAAAACCGACAAATTCGGTTATCGGTTCGGTTTCGGTTCCAGAGTTGAAAAAATTCGGTTATTGGTTAACCTATAACCGAACGGTTCGGAACCGAAAACCGTTTTATTTTTAATTATTATTTTAATTACTAATTATTTAATTAAAAATTCTAAAAATCAATTTTTAATTATTACTTTATTAGTTATTTTAATTATTTGTTAAATATTTTATCTATTTTTAATAAGTTTCACTTTTTAATTATTATTTTATTTATTTTAATTATTATTTTATTTGTTTTATTATTATTTTATTTGTTTTATTATTAATTAATTTTAATTTGTTTTTTAAGAAAATCGAACCGGAACCGATCGATTTTCGGTTAACCAAAAATTAAAACAGTTCAATTTGGTGCCCACTTTTTCGGATAAATTCGGTTGGTTAATCAAACCGAACCGTTAATGACCTAAAGAGAATCTAGGTTAGCTAAAACGTTTGTCAATGTAAATTAAAAGCCAATTTGATTCACGTTTAGGTTGAATTTATTAAACACACACCACAATCATGACAGGAAAATAAAGAACACGAGAATTGTTTACTCATTTCGTCTTGTGACTACGTCTGGGGGCGATGCCAAATCAGAGATTTCACTATGACTTTTAGATACAAATTACAAGGAGAAATAACTATTAAATAGACAATAATCAAACACTAACCCTAAACTAAAAACATGAGCACAAAAGTTTGAATGTACATTCCATTTAGGCTTCATACCCCAGTAGAATTAACATTACTAATTAATTATTCCTTTAAAAGCCATGATGAGACAATAAATACAAGAAACCAAAATGATTAGAAATATAAGTACGTGAGCACCGTTGAGTGGAAATTGAGAAATAGATAACTAATTTGGCCCTACAGTTTAATTCAATTGTTTAAGAGTTAGAAGATTTGAGACAAGACCGAGTCCTAGCATTATTAGTGTGAGAGTCTTATGCAAATATACTCCTAACTTCTTAACTGATGAGTCACCTTGATTTACCTCCTCACATTCTCATAGGGCTGGGATATTGGGGACTCCGAAATGGAGATCAACTTCCCCTTTTAGAAGAAGAAATAAATAACTAGTCAAACTTTATGTTAAATAATATATGTTTGGAAATATTAAAGAAATTTATTATTAATAAATCCCCCTTTTAACCAGACAAATGGCCGGTGCAAACATTAAGGCCTACATATAATGGCAGACGCAGTTATGGTAATGGATAAAATTTTGTGCAAACGGAGTCTCGATCTGATATGGGGCATTCATACTTCAATTTGAATTCGTACATAATGAAATATTTGTGTTTGAAATTGAATTTGTAAACAGCTTATGCCTTATTACTAATCATAACCTAAGAGTCCATCCAATAATACAAAATGACAATAGTAATGAATTGTCAGATTCCATCAATAATAAATTCTGAGATATATTACTTCAAACCTTTTTATCAAAGTTTCAGTGCATGTTTAATTCACAAATTTGACAGCTTTGCTCACCTCCAATGTTACAAATGCATGCTAAGGCCATCTCCAACCATACACCAAATCCCAAAATGCAGTAAGAAAACTACTCCAATCATATTGCATCCCCAAACTCAAAATGCAGACAATGTGATGGATTTGAACGAGAAACGCAAATTTGCGTTTCTCATTCTAAAAACGTAAAAGGGAAAAATATTGCAAATTGATCCTATATTTTGTAGAAATTGAAGAAGAAGAAGAAGAAGAAGGAATAATGGCTGTGTTTAGTTTAGCTCTTAAACAGCCGTGCTTGGCTGTGTTTAGTTTAGCTCTTAAACAGACGTGATTGGCTGTGTTTAGTAAACAGCCGTGATTGGCTGTGTTTAGTTTAGCTCTTAAACAGCCGTGCTTGACTGTGTTTAGTTTAGCTCTTAAATAGAATTTATTAGTTGTTAGGTTAGTTACAAGTTGTTAGATTCTGTTAATCTTTCAGTTGTAAATTAAATGTAGTGTATTGATTTATTGATTTATTTTTTAAGTTAGTGTATTTTTTTATGTACTACAAGATTCATAGTAAATAGAACAATATTAATAATACAAAAACTACATTTCATAACATAATATAAATTTAAAAAACTTACATTCTAATACTCTAATAAAACAAACAATAGACAATAATAAAATAAACATAAATATCTAATACTTAACCATAAAACACACAAGTTTTGCATATTATTTATTTGTTTATTTATTAATAATCAAGTTTTGATTATTAATAAATATATTTATATAAAATTAGTAATTAAATTTTTTATGCTAGTATGTAATTTGAAGAAAATATATAGGTATGATTGTAAAAGTATAAAAAGTAGTGTGAAAATGAATATATGAAGAATATTCTTTTGGGTTTGAATTTGGTGTAAATGGTTGGAGATGAATTACTGTTTGATGTGACATACACTGTAAAATGGGTTTGAGTTTGGAGTAAACTGTTGGAGATGGCCTAAATGCCTTATTGAAAAAAAGTCTCGAAAAAGATGCAAACCAAATATACTATTTGAGACACAGAACTACATATTTTCGACTAGTTTTCGTAAAAATGGAAGTCGGATCATTGTTCAAAGGGTGCTTCAAGATCTTTACCACTTGTGAAGGAGACACCATCATAAAGAAAAGAGACGAATGATTTGCGATAAAAAAAAAGTATGTTATTAATATTCTTGTATCGATATGTTAAACACAAAAACTTGTGTGCGCTCACGCTACGCGCACAAGTTTTGTGTGTATTATTTTATTATTTTATAATTTATTTATTAATTTATAATTAGGGTTTATTAATTTATAATTAGGATTTATTAATTTAAAATTATGGTTTATTAATTCATAATTAGGATTTATTATTCAAAATTAGGATTTATTAATTCAAAATTAGGGTTTATTAATTCTAAAATTATGGTTTATTAATTCAAAATTAGGGTTTATTACTTCAAAATAGGGTTTATTAATTCAAAATTAGGGTTTATTAATTCAAAATTATGGTTTATTATTCAAAATTAGGGTTTATTAATTCAAAATTAAAGTTTATTATTCACAATTAGGGTTTATTAATTCAAAATTAAGATATATTAATTCAAAATTATTATTTATTAATTTACAATTAAAGTTTATTAAACTAATTAATTTTAATTAGAATTAATTTAAAATAATTAATTAATTAATTAGAATTACTTAATTAACTAATTAATTAAGATTAATTAATTAACTAATTAGAGGTGGTCTCACTGTGCGCGGGCGCGCACAGGAGACCACCTCTATGTTAAATCACACACACATATAGATATAGATATGCACAGAAAAACACACGCACACATGTCTATATGTAGCGGCGGTATTACATACTCTTTCCGTCTCACCGAAGATGATCTATTTTTTTCGACACGGTTATTTAGGAGAAGGGTATAAAATGATTAAATTAATAAAAAATAGGTAGATCCTACAAATTTTGAAGAGATAATTATATCCTAAAAATGAAACAAATCATCTTGGATGGAACTGCATAAAAAAAATACAGATCATCTTGGGTGGGACGAATGAAGTAAGTAACACTGCCCAGAAGCACCTAAAGAAACATTGATGAGATCGATTTTGAAAACAATAAGGAAGAAAAGGCATAATTTGTGGATCCTATCTTGCCATTTCATGAAGTAATAAGAAACTGGTTTGTGATTTAGTTCGTGATATCTAAACAGTGAAAATTCATTATTTTGTTTAGATGAGAGCGATCACGAGCCCACTTTTGATTAAGATGAGACATTGAAATTTCAAGAACATAAGAAAAAGAAGATAATCATATAGATGAAATAATTGTGGAAGAGTCTTGAATGTCTTTTTTATTTTTACCTTTATTGCTTCACTCTCACATTATCCTAATCATATATTTTATCTATACATGCATTTTTTCTGCTAGCACCTCAATAGTGTTTGACAAGTACAAGGTTGCACTTTCTCTTCACATCTTTATTTATGTAAGTAATATGGAATTGTCAAGTCATCCCATGAAAAACATTTGAAAAATGTGACTATTCAACCTCTTCCTCACAGTTTAAGATATTTTTTGAATTTTCTGCTGGAGTTAGGTAGCCTTTTTAAACTCTTGTTTTTCATGAGTGGTTGTGCTAAAATTAATTAAAATCTGGTCATTAATCAGAACAAACTCTTGTTTCATCCTTGCAGGTGCCTTTGCAACAAAATGACACAGAACTCTTCGTTGAAGTGAAAAATAAATCGAGTAGAAATAGATGTTGATTGATTCTTGAGGGTGAAAGAAAAATCCGAAAATCGAATATTCGATCCAAACCAAATCGAAATTTAAAATTCAGTTCGGATTTTTCGGATAAGATCGGATTAGATTTTTAAATCCGAAAAAATTCGAAAATCCAAATTATATATGTTTTTTATATTAAAATAATATTTTATTTGAATATTTTTAAATTTAATATAAATATATATAAGAATTAACAAAAATTTGGTTTCGGAATTTTCATAATTTTGGATTTTTCGTTCGGTTTAGATTTTTTTATAAAAAATTATAATTTTTGGATTTTCGATATTTGGTTCGGATCGAATTTTCTCTCACTCAAAATTCGAATTTTCGAATCGGATCGAATTAAGCGAAAATCCGAATACTCACCCCTAGTCATTGCGTAACGCTTTAATTATGTTTCATTGAAACATAAGTCATGCCTCCCAACACCCAGCTTACCTAGCTAGATCCGCATCTAGTATTTTTTATATTAACTTTTTTCTTTTACACGAGAATTCACAATTATTGCAATATTTGTGTACCAATAACCTTTATTCATATGTCATAAAAATCTTCTATGATACGAAAGGACAAATTGTATTCAATGATGAATCATATACAACAGACCCAACCGACTATTCAGAGTGACAATTTTTGAACTAAACATTTTGGTACTTGTGCATGCCTTCAAGATGCAAACCTTAGATTTCTAGTATAGTAATTAATTAGAAAAACAGTATTGTCCCATGGTATGATATATGCGGAGGGTGTTTGGCTAAGCTTATAAGCTCCAAAACAGCAAAATAAGCTCATAAATAGCTTATAAGTTGTTAAAATAAGCTCCAACAGCTTATAAGCTTCCTTAAAAATAAGTAGTTCAACCCCAACTTATTTTTTCATAAGCTTGCAAGTAACAGTGAATTTACCAAAATAACCTTAATATGATTCGTTATAATCTACATATATACTATCGACTTTCTACTCTCGTCAATTTTCTTTCTAACTATGATTTTCTCTACAACTCACGATTCTTTCTCTAAATTATAAGCTAAATTCTCCAAACACTTTGACAATTTATAAGCTCTTAAAACATTATGTCTTATAATTTCTTGAAACATCTTATATGCTCTTTAAAATAAGCTTAGCCAAACAGATCTTACTAATTAAAGTGATCGGTCAAACACTTGCCCCCGCCCACATTAATATTGTACGAGTAAGCTACAGAGAATATAACGTTTTTCCATTTAGAATTCTTGAGTTTGGTACAATTTGTTGTTTTTTATATACACCATTTACAATTCAATGGTTATAAATTCTTTTAGTTTTGAAACAGTTAATGATGCATGAATGATATATTATTTTAAAATATAGGTTGCTTGGTTTTTGTCATCCTATATGACTAATACGCATTTGATCATTTAAATTCAACAACTCCTAACAAAATTGTGCTTCAGTTAGTCACTTCATCAAAGGTAATGCACAATATGTAACAATACTTTTAATATAAATTATCACTAGTTATACATGCCTATACCTGCCCGCGCGCCAACATTGTCATAAGAACTTTATGTAGTATTAAAGAATTCAAAACTTTAATTACGTACGTCTAAAAAGGTTGTTAATTATTATCATACACATGTAACATCAATTCATTTATATAATTTATAGGGATAAGTTCAAATAAAAACCTTCTTATCGTGAGAATACCGCACGTATAAAGTACTGCATTATGATAATATTAACTTTATACGTTAGTACAATAACTTTATATGTTCATATGTAGTGTGTTCACAGTTCTCACGATAAGAAGATTTTGATTTGAATCATTTGTAGATCATATAAGTACACATCTTTTCTGAGTCTGTGAGAACATTGCATTGAGCGTATAAAGTTACTGAACTACGATAAAACTACATTAAATGTAATGCAATAACTTTATACGTTTAATGCAAGATTTTCACGAACTCACAAAGATGTAATTCTCACGAAAACCAACCCTATATATATATATATATATATATATATATATATATATGAGAGGGTTAACGTGAGAACCATTTTTATCGTGAGAACCAAAAAATGATGAATATGTTGTGAAAGTTGATGAATCAAGTAAGAAAAGTTACTGAATCCAAAAAGTACAAAAAACATAGAATTTTGTCACTCATGAGATTCAAACCTGGGTGAAAATTATCAAATTTTTGGATTCAGTATCTTTATCAGCGGATGCATCAACTTTCATAGCGAATTCATTTTGTTCATAGCGAAATTTTGCGATTCTTAATTCTCACGCTAAAAATGGTTCATATTTGAATCTCTCTTTCTCTCTCTCTCTCTATATATATATATATGGGTGGCTTCAGTGAGAATGCTTATATGTATAAGAAACAAGAATGTATCATAACCATAGATCAAGCTCAAATTTATAGTCCAGATTAAGTTAAAATTAATTGATAATATTAGTCATTATTTATGATGATTTACGGATAAAACATAAAAATGGTATTAAAAAGACATACATCATCATCCTATAAATCTCGCCGCCTTTCTTAATTATAGGTATAGGATTCATTTGCCTCTTTCAAATCTTTACAAAATATAGCACATATTGAATAGATTTATTGATATATAGTGAAAATATTGCATTATTCGTGGAATTAAATATTGTACTTTTTTTTGTATTGAATGTGGAATGTTGATTGTTGCACGCATAAGATAATCTGTAGTAAATTTACAACATATACTCTACTCAATTTATTGTCGCATAATTACAACAAATCCCTAAATCAAGGAACAAAATTACAAATATAAATTTTAATTAATCCAACGAAATTAAAATGTAGCATATGTAGTTAGAGCTCATGCAAACGTAAACTAATATTGTTCATTGATTTATTAAAATCAATTGCTTAGATTTACTCTTATTTCTTACAAATAATTTCAATTCCTACATGATTCATCATCTCTATCTCTCTCTCTCTCTCTATATATATATATATATATATATATATATGTGGATTGGTTATAAGGAAAACCAGTACTAAAATGAGAACTGAGAACTATTTCTCACAATAAATTTTATCTAATCTAATGGATTATATTTAGTTATGCTTAAAAATGAGTTTGATGATTTTATACTATTTTTATGGTTGTAAACTCGTTACTTTAACCGAGGTCAATTTAAATATTCATCATATCCCCGGTTTTTACCGATCTCTCTCGCAATTCGATTTTCTTTTTGAAAATAGTAGTTGTACATAGAATTGTAATAGTTGTGCATATTGTTAGTGGTTATGTGAAACGAAACATGAACTAAGAATTAAATTATAAAATTGAGAATAATTGTTCGAGTAATAATTAATGTAAAAAGTATAAAAAATTACCTTGAATAAATAATTAACGTAAAATATAATTTATAAAATTATCTTAAAATAAAGATCACAAATAAGAATTTCGCATCGCAAATCCCGCAATTCGTGAGTGGAAAAAATATATGATGATATACAACTTTGGTTATTCATGTGATTTGGGATTGTTAGTGTATAGGATCGTAATAGTTGTGTATATGATTGTTAGTGGTTATGAAAAAACGAAATATGAACTAAGAATCAAACTTATAAAATTGAAAGTAATTATTTGAATAATATTTAACTTTAAAAAATATCAAAAACTACCTTGAATAATAATTAACATAAAATATAATTTATAAAATTACCTAAAATAAAGATCACCAATAAGAATTATTCGCATCTCAAATCCCACAATTCACGAGTGAGAAAAAAATCATGATATACAAAGATCATTGTGCAAACCATTAATAACCATTATGCACGTAAATTGGTTTATTATGCAACAACATAAACTCCATGAAAAACATAAAATTTACTATGAATTTCTCCAAAAAATATGTAATATATACTTTCGTGAAGATGATAAACGCGTAGATAAATCTTTACAATAAAAAATATCATAAATAATTATAAGAATCCCCAATTTTAATTAGGAAAACATCAGCTACACGAAATAATAAAAATACATTAACAACCTTGTTAATAAAGTATCATTAAATCTAAATCATCAGATACATCTAGATCCATGAATAGGGTTAGTTCTAATTTCTTTAAAAAATATGAGTTCTCATTTGATCCACTCTATATATATATATATATTCAATGTCTGAAATATTGACGTTCTTTTATAAAATATTTAACGTGTATATAAATATATATGTTGGGGGTGGTACAATACTGTAGAATGCAGCGTATAATAGACGCAATGAGAGAGCTAGATCAGTGTTGTGGTTCAAAATTAAAGAGACGAAAATGAAGAGTTATGCATCTAATCGATATTAGCAGTTTTTGTTGCAACCTAAACGACATTTTTCTGATAATGAAATCACCATACACGCCGGCCGTAATTTACAGGCCCCACCTTATTTCAATTCATAAACTTGAGGACAAGCAAATGGATAAGTGTGGGGAGTTGTTTGGTATGATTTTGTGATGATTCTTGGTATTGTTTCACATGTCATATTCAGTAGTTTGTCCCATCTATGCCGTTGGTTTGATTTATATTTATCGATTGCACTCATTTCGTTCGTCTCGATGTTTTGTAGGAAAACGGCATAAAATAGGATGAATTGGATCTGCCAAGGATCATATATAATTGAAGATCATCTCGACAGGAGTTCATAGACGCAAGCGGATCGCAAATCGGAGTTCGACGCGAGAGGCGGAGCCAACGTCGGTCGCGCAGCGCGTGCACGCCAGCCTTCGCAAGACGCCCGCGCGCCGCCCGCACCGCCGCGTCCCGCGCGCGTCACTCGGCCACCCAGCACGCACCGGGTCCGAGCGCTCCCAATTTAACTCCGACGCTCAAGCCGCCGGCGCTCCCAACGCGCAGCCAGCGCCACATACCGCTAGGCCCAAGACTCCGCCATCGCTTCGGCGTAGACCTACAATTATATTTCAATTCTTTTGTACGTTTTATCAAATTAAATTAACATATGTCCATGTGTATATATAGCTGTTACATGTGCAGGATAGCCAAATTCCTAAGTCTTTAATATGACTCTTGGTTATATAAGGCTCTAACGTGAATATATAAGCTTTCTAATTAAAAAGCATTTTAAAACATGTTTGATACAACTTATAATACAGATCTAAGGTACTAGCTTATTCTCAAAAAAGAAAAAGAAAAAAGATCTAAGGTGCTTATATATGTTTTCAGAAAAATACTGTCAATTTAAAAAAATAAAAATTCATTAGGGTGTTGTGATATGCTTTAAAAGAAAATTGTTTACACAACACAACGTTTTGTAATATTTACGTATATACTAATATCTCAATCTTAATTAATCACTCAAAAAATGAATTTAATTTATAGAAAAGGATCCAAAATCTTTTTTTAAAAAACCTAACAAATTTTAAGCTCTAAATATCTTTTTCATGAAATATAAGATATTTTAGAAGAATTCATTTTAGATTTTACAGTATTAATAGTCGAGTAAAGCAAATGCAATATAATTTATAGTTTCAACATCTACTTGAACAATTTCAAGCCTTAGATGCATGCATGCCTGACATTCTCATTTTTATGAGCCTCATGAATTAAATTTCTATTAACGTTCTAACATTTATAATCCAATAATTAATGTATTCTGGAAATTTCAAATTAAGTTCACCAAGAATTAGGCCGTAATATGCTCGAGGGGACTGAACTTTTTTCTTCTTTAAATCAACATTATTTCAATTTTTCTGCTCTTTACACTTCCAGTTATTAGAGATTGTTTTTCTCTCTTAATTTCTTTTATTTATTATTTTAAATTTCTTTTCTTTTCTTTTAATTTTCTTTTTGGGTTAAAAATATTGACTTATATATATATATATATATATATATATATATATATATATGTATACAGAGCAAGAAGGTTTTAGTCTTTACAAGAATGTCCGTAACACACAAAACATAAAACTATAGACAACCGAAATTAAATCTCAACCATTGATCCAAAGAAATCAAAAGCCTAGATTCATTCTCATTTCCTATCAAATTATCATTTCCTACCGATCCATCTCCTATATATATATATATATATATATATATATAATTGATAATAGTTTTTGGCCGAAAATCTAATATAACTCATATGTTAAGTTTCTTATCCTTTTCATCCCATATGCTAAGTTGCTATTCTTTTTAACCATTTGTACAATTTTAACCTTAAATATAAAAAATCACACGGATTCACACGCATAGACACAATCCCGGTGGCCAACCCTCCCTCCCCTTCCCATCTGCTTTTATGCCAACCTCCCTCCCTTGCCTTGACCAACCCTCCTCCTCCTTTCCATTTGGTTCCGTGCCAACCATCCTCGCCTCCTCTGCCGGCAGCCAACCACCCCCTCTACAGACAGCCAACAGAAAATAAAAGAGTAACATGATAATAGTTTTTGTTCTTGGATTTGGAGTGCAGTTGAGGAAACAGCTAAGAAGTTTCACGCAATTAAGTTGAGACAAAACTTATCTATCAGCGAATATGTATGAGATTGTGTTTCTTAGCGGTACTCAAAATGTCCAAACAAGACATATACAATTAACTCTGCTTGGCATCTTTCTGTATATATGTATTCTCATTCAAACTGATTGTTTGCATGCCTGAATTGGCTTGCCTAGCCCTAGTGTCGAAATCGAGGTTTTTACTCTTGTTTGCCTCTCTCGTATCATTGCACACAATGAAATTTAGCTCGCCTGCATCTTCAAACATTAGACACTCAAATAAATTAAGATTGTTGTAAATATTCATTAACTTGAAAGCTATATACAAATCCATTACTTGCAACAGATTAACCTCATGTATAAATCGAGACAGCCGGAGTTTACTCACTTCTGTTGATATCAAAGATTAAAACTCAATAAAAAGGGTGGTAATTATAAGTTTTTAAGTTGGAACCACTTATTATATATATAGAGTTGGAACCACTTATTATATATAGAGAGAGATTTGGAACAAGAGAGAGTTAACATAAAAACTATTATTATCGTGCGAATATTAAAGTCACAAAAGTTAATACATTCGTTACAAAAGTTAGATGCATCTATCAGAAAAGTTATTGCAAAAAAAAAATGTATGTAATTTTATTCTAGCAGCATAAAAATACAAAGTATTTCGATTTTCAAATCAATCACCACAGATATATTATATATGAGTTTTATTCTAAACCAAGTTATCATGAAAAATCATATTAATCCCCCCCACCCCACTACACACAAAAAATAACAGTCCTTGACGTAAATTATACATCATTATGATATAATACATGCAAATTAAGTTAAACCCACCAGCTAGCAAGTCAAATGAAAGCGTGCATGTGGTAGTAATAATATTGTAGTATTTTAGTTTTATTTTCTGCATTGCCGATATCTATATGATCCATTATTAATTAATTACTATCATAAAAATGTATATTCTTATTAATTTTGATGTACCTACAATTTTCCTACTTATTTAATCTCTATAAGGACGTGCACCACCTTCCAACACATATATTTATCTCTTTCGAGAAAAATTAAATAACCAATCAAGAGACTCAAATTGCTTGTTTCTCGGAAGCTGCATGAAAACATACAAAATTTGTAAATGTTGTACTCTGAGAATTGATGGATCAACATGCATGAAAAGTTTGATTCAGAAATCTATCTCTTCACGCGTAAATCTAATCCAACATTTAGAGTGAATTATGATCACGCATGGCATTATCAGCATCTCAAATCATAAGATCTCATATTCACAAAAAATAAAAATAATACCATAAAATGTTGATTTCGCCGCTGATATATACTGGATGACAGATTTGGGTGACAAATTTGATGATAACAATGAATCCGTGCTGCAAAGTACCACTGGCCGTCGATCCATATTGTACAACTTTCAAATCAACCCTACTATGTCAATTAAAGTGTCGCTATTGCATTTAATCATCTTTGTCTTTTTTTTTTTTTTTATTTATGCTACCGCCAGCGCTACCTTCAAGACGACTGATATAACCCCGACCCACGTTCGCATGTAATAGTAGCATATACACACAAGATGGATAAACCAAACTTGAAAACCAGGTGTGACAGACTCAAACACATAAAAACATATTTTTGTATTTTCTCTAACTTATTACAAGCAAAGGAGAACTTACGATTACTATTGTGGAATAAGTATTTCACATTGCGGTGCGTATAGCTTGTGAATCATACAAGAAATACGAAACTAGCTATAAGGTCATATTACATTTGTATACAGTATATTAGTATATGTATAGAGGCAACAATTTGTGGTACGTCTCGTGAAATCTTTAGTAGCAACTTTCCCCATTTGCAAAATGACTAATGTTTGAAGAAAGAATGACAAAGAATAATTAGAAAGGAACCTACCGGAATTGATAAATCGTGTTTGAAACGATATTTGCGTCGCGGTGGACTCGAACCCGAGACCTTTGGGCTCGGGTATTAAGTCATTAACCACTAGGCCAACACACACTAAAAAAAAAGTTAATACTTATAATAGGCATCAATATATGTTTTTCTTTTTAAAGGAGAGGCAACATAACACTTCTAGGATTTTGCCTTCAATTAATGTACATCTTTCTAAATAAAAGTTGCATTATCAGTTATCTCATATCAAAGGGAAATTGTACATTTAGGAAATTTATTAATTCATTATTGTAGCTATTGGTATTAAATGTTGTTTTTAGCTGATATTTTCATTAGCAATATGTATTGCCCAAAAATCTCTTTCTCTAGTCCACCAACCACGATGAGCTACCACGTTTGCTTGTCTAGTGGCAAAATGTAATTAAATGGTCTGATTATATATGTTTAGGAAAATGTGAATTTTGTAAAAGATATATCATTTCAACCAGTGACATGAAGTCGAGCTATGCTTCGATGATTAATTTCATATTGGTTGAAATGTAGTCCGACTGTAATAAAAGTGTCAACTTTATTATTATATATAGTACCCCCCAATCTTACACAAATAATATCCTAATTTTATTTTATTATTTTTTATGACTAGGTAAACTCACATTCACTATTTGTGGCCCAAATTGGGTAAAGTTGGCAAGAGAAACAAATGTAATAGGCTCAACCTAGAAGACTATGATGGAATTCGAATATCAAACATTTGAATTCAAAACTAAATAAATACCTGAAAGAGGGCTGTCCTCCCTTGTATCAATGTCTTGTCATGAATGATGAAGCATCTGAGCCCTAAACTTTTGGGACTCCAAATTCATACACCTGCAATTAGAGCCGGCAAATGAGCCCGCCCGAAAGCCCCTGGCAGGTCCGGGTTTGGGCGGTTGAGCTTCAAAATTAAAGCCTGAAAAATCCGGCCTAAAAGCCCGAAAAAACCCCGGCTCACTGGCAGACCAAAAAGCCTGGGTTTTGGGCTAAAAAAGCCCACCGATTTCTATTAAATATATATATTTATAATATTATTTAATATACATTTCTATACTTTTTACTAATATTAATTATATTCTATATAATTATTTATTTTTATAGTAATAATTTTCTTACTAATTCACATACTAGTAAAGAAAATAAATTTTAGAAAAATAATAACCTCATAAATCATTCAAAATAATTCATAAGAGAAATGATCTCCAAAAATATATAACATTGATGATTATCTAATTAAGTAATTGTTTTTTTAAATTTAAAATATTAATATTATATATTAAAAAAATTAAAAAATTATCTAAAAAAAAGCCACCAAACCCGCCTGGGTTGGTTTGGGCTTCATATTTTTAGGCCCGAACAATTTCGGGCCCGGCCCGACCCGGCCCGAAAAATATAAAAGCTCGACGAGCCCGGGGTCGGGCCGGCCCGGCCCGCTACTTTGCCAACTCTACCTGCAATGCCTGCTCGTAATAAATGAAATCTGATTAAGATGTTGTACGAGTTTTGGAATCAATTAAAACCTTTAAGCATTGTTGTCATTATTTTTGTAGGACTGCACGAGTCAGTTATTATTACACCCTCCCACTAAAAGTGCCTCGTGTGTTTCCTAGAAAAGAAAAGAAAAACAAAACAAAACAAAAGCCTTTACTGGATCTAGTCTAAAATAATCAGCTTTACTGGATCACTGCGGGCTTTGTATTTTTATTGGGTGATTTTCTGGTCCACTTGTTTTTGGGCCCGCAAAAATCAGTGATCCAATAAAACTGCACCAAAAGCGCAACAATTTTATCTTATCTTTTTCTGATAAAAGCGTTGCGTTTTATCTTTAACCACTGGAATTGCGCTTACAGCTTTTTGGTTCAGATATTTCGACGCGTCCCCTTAAACCCCAGAGATTTTAAGCTCTTTAATCCTTTCATGTCAAAAATTTGAGCTGATAAACCCTAATTTCCTATGTGATTCGATTTCGAATGGCCATCTCAACCGGCCTCGGAATTTCTCGCTTTCCATCTCTCTTTCTCCGTTATCCTACCCGCCACTGCGCTCTTCAGGTAAGACTGGCTTATGCTGGTTCGGTTGAAGCATACGACGATACGGAGAATGACAAAGGCAAGTGAAAATATTTCATTTCCAGTTATCTAATTTGGGGAGTCTGCTTAGATAGTTTCAGTTCTTCCTTCTATTGAATTTTCTTTTTTTGTTGGTGGGTGAACATGCAGCATTTGATAATTTGAGTGGTGGCAATGCATGTCGAAAGGATTGGAAGAAGTTGAAGTCTGAAGAACTTGGAATTAGTAATTCAAAAATTTCGAGGCCAACTAGGGTGGTTCTTAATGCTCTTAGAAAAAGAGGTATTCTAGATTCACGCTTTGCCTATTTTACTTTGCTTGTATTTGCATTTTCCTGGAATGCTATAACAGTGACCTGCAATGCTGCGTCGTGTTAGAGGGGAACAATGCATCTCTCTATGTCTTTGTGTCTGTATCTGTTAGTTTAGTTGTAGGGTGGCAATGATTGCTAAAACAATTCGCTCTTTATTAGTCCAAAGCAAAGAAATCAGTGTGATAAGTATTTTGCTTGCCGATGGTGGATCCCATTACTTTTTCAGAAATGATCGCTCATCAAAATCTTAGCTCCGTTTTCCCCATGTCCTATTGTGATGAGCCAACTTTGTGGTGCGTAAGCTTATCAAATGAAATTATTTATGTTTCCATATACTAATGTTCTCCCATTGAGTCGGTTTGGAGGCAATTTATGTACTAGCAACATGAACCATACTGATCTGTCTCTTGGTGGTATTTTGATGTATAATTGCTTATAAAGGGTTTATTTTTGTCCGGGTATCTAGTTTTTGCTTATATGTTTGCTTCTGGAGTTTGACGTGACTATCAATAAAAGAGCACTAAGTATTATATCAGTTCTCTGATTTAAAGAATCTTCCATGCCCATAAAGCTTAACTTTATAATGATTCCATGAAGGTTTCCTGTGTTTTTTTGTTGAAGCTTGTTTAATCTGTCAATATCTGCCACTCTTTTTTTTCGTTCTGCAGGCTTTGAAGTATATCTTGTGGGAGGATGCGTAAGGGATCTAATATTGAGACGAGTGCCTAAAGATTTTGATGTAATAACCTCAGCCGAACTTAAAGACGTAAGTCTACATTGTTCCCCCTTTTCTTTTAAAGGTATTAAATTTTCAATCTGGACAGTTAGTTTATTGCAATTTACCCACCAAACCAAATAGTTATTGCCCTTTGAAGTTCGTTATTGTCTTTACAGCATTGTTGAGAGTTAATAAAAAGAACTTTTGAGGAAGAAATTGTGAAAGTTCAAACACCAGAATTTCCATAGAATTTTAAGAATTTAGGATACCTTCTTATGGCTTTCCAATCAATTAAACTAATTATATGTTCCACGTCTTTGCATAAACTATGAATAAACAGTGCTTGTAGGTTGTAACTGTAGATATAATGTTACATGTAATTATCAGCATGCACTCATATGATTAATTTAGTTATAATTCATTTAAAATGAAATATAATGCAAATTTAATAAGTATATATACATATATATATATATAGGGTTGGATGATAATAAAAATTTTTTTTTCAAAACAAAGTATGAACCTATTAACCAATGCGATTTTAAATATTTAAGTCAAAAACAATGCTAAAGTGCATTGGTTCGTCAAGTTCTCATAAAAGACAAGTTTTTATTTGATATCTTCCTTCAATCCTTATATATATATGGAATGGATCAAATGAGAAACAATATAAAAATAAATAAAAATATATATATTATTTTGTTGTGCAACAATTTTAGAATATTCACGTTTGGCACAACTTTATAGATTTTATTCATCAACTTTATAAGTACCACTTTGTGGCTCATTCATATTGCCAACATGGTTCTCAAGTTTTCAAAAAAGATGAGTTCTCTTTCACCTTCTATTGTACATGATCCAACCATGTAGTCAAATGGTTCCTTTCTTTGTGTGCACCTATAAAATTATATATATATATAGAAATGAGATCAAATACAAACCAATCTTAAAGTATAAAATAGAAACTATTTTCAGCCTTTGATTCGTGAAGATTTATCGGTGAATTCATCATCTTATTTGATGGATTCAAACGTCTAGGTTCGAATCTCATGAGGGACGAAGTTTTATTTTTTTGAATTCAGACACTTACAAACCAATCTTAAATTAAAATAGAAACTATTTTCGCCTTTGATTCGTGAAGTGAATTCATCATCTTACTTGATGGATTCAAAGTTAGGTAGTTTATAGGATGGTTTTTACAATAACCACTCGATATATATATATATATATAAATTATGCGGATACTATTTCATGGCTATGATGACATGTTTATGCAACGTAATAAGATTCCTTACTTAATTACATATGTAACAACAGTACATTTCCATATTTATGTTTTAAACTTTTAATATGAATTTTTGAATTTGTAAAAGTTTTGGGTGCTATTAGATTTTTATATTTCATAATAAAAAAATGTGTCCAGTGGACGTTGACATTTCGAGCTAGGAAAATGCCATACTCAATTGTTCAAAAGTTATGCTCACAAAAGCCTCTTAGCTTCTACATACGCCACCATAAGAAATCTAGGAATCTCAGCATGAAACATCATTGACTATTTTAATTTACAGGTGATGAGGACATTTTCTCGATGTGAGATGATTGGGCGACGGTTTCCTATCTGCCATGTGCACATTGATGATACTATCGTGGAGGTTTGTTAGCTTTATGTCATATTCTAAGATTTATAGATGATTAGATTCTTATTTTATCATATGTAGTGCACTTTAGACCCTTACTACTAAGTTTTTATTAGTTCCTTCTGTCTCTTGGATTAGTTATGGTTTCACATGTGAAGGCTAGATTTCTCTTATGCATGTCTATTTTTATAATTTCTGGAAATTCATTTTGGTTTCCCGTTGATTAAAAAACACCAGTAATTCCTTTTGTTTCCTTCCTTGACTTCTTGTGTCATTTCTCCACTGCTTGCCTCCTTTTGGCTCAACATTATTTGCCAATTTTCAACTGAAATGTTGGATTTCTGATGCTTTCCAGTTTGCTGATGTTCTGGTACCTTTAGGTTTCAAGCTTTAGCACCCGTGCAACAAGGTTCGGCAGGTTCTTGAGTTTGGATCCTGAGAAGCCTGTTGGCTGTGATGAGAAGGACTATGTTCGCTGGAGAAACTGCCTTCAGCGGGATTTCACAATAAATGGGTCAGCACTTTACCCCATAAGCTTGACAAGCATTTGCTTTTATGCTAGGAGTTGTTTGCCTGAGTTTTTCTTTATTTTTTTCTTATATCTCTCGTTCACTTGTGCTATGCCAAGTAATCTTTTGTTTGTTCAAAACTTCATTTATTCTGTGTGCATGTAACTTGAATAACCTTTTCAACTTTAAATTAATTTCATTTACCATATTTGCTGAATTCATTTATTTTTCCTTTATTTTTTCAGATTGATGTTTGACCCTTATGCAAAGTTGATATATGACTACACGGGTGGAGTAAATGACATCCGGAAAGCTAAAGTGAGCATGTTTCTCTAAGATATAACAATCATTAAAAATTTAATCTTTTACTGCTTAATGACACATTTACAGATTTATTTTTTATATGAAGATCCGGACCATCAAGCCTGCAAATCTTTCCTTGACTGAGGATTGTGGTAATCTATTTTTTTCTTTCCTTACAGCAACTCTACTTCAGAATGGATCATTTCTTGGTGTCTTTATTTCTAATATAGCTAGTTATTGCAATTTGCAGCTGTACTGGTTAATTTATTGCTTTTTAATTGTTGCTCTTTATTTTTCTAGCTCGTATTCTTCGTGCTGTCAGAATTGCTGCTCGATTGGATTTCAGATTCTCAAGGGAGATAGCTCTGGCAGTGAGAAGGTTATCTGCTACAGTTCTAAGGCTTGATCGGGTATCCAGAAGGCTTTATCCTTGCATGAATATTTTCAACTGTTCTAGATGATGTACTAAATGTACTTTGTGCTTTGATAAATCATGGTTATAGGGAAGGCTTCTCATGGAAGTCAACTATATGTTGGCTTATGGTTCCGCGGAGGCCTCATTAAGATCATTATGGAAGCTTGGTCTTTTGGAAATACTTCTGCCTATTCAGGTAGCTAACATTTATTAATATCCTTTTACATGCTAGTTAAAGAATGTCAATAGAGTAGGTTTAATTTTACCATGTAGACTTGCTACGTATTTCTGCCATTTATGAAAATCAAGCAAAGTAGCTTTATTTTGCAGGCAGCCTATTTTGTCAGCAATGGTTTTCACAGACGTGACAAGCGGTATAACATGCTTTTGGTAAATATGGCAGCACTCTGTGCAGTCTTTTTATTTACTTGATGGATGCTGTTTGTTCAATGTTTTCATAGAAATCTGAGGTGCTGATGCATTAGATTTGTCAGATATCTTCTCTATTGTGTTCTTGTTAACTTGGTGGTTAATTTTTTTTTGAGCATGAAAAACATCTAATTGCTTATTTTGCAGTCTTTATTCTCCAACCTTGATAAACTTATTGCCACCGACAGGCCATGTCACAGTAGCTTATGGTAAGATTCAATTTCTGAAAAGTAATAAATTTGATTACATAGTTTGAACTTTGATTCCATCGGAATCATGTGATTTTTAGGTTTGCTATTCTAGCATTTCATGAAGCACTCTCGGCACAACCAAGGGATCCTCTTGTGGTTGCTGCATTCAGCCTTGCCGTACACAATGGTGGAGACCTATCAGAAGCTTTAAGCATTGCAAGACGTATCAATAAACAACATGAAATAAGTTTTGATGAACTATTGGAACCAAAACACATGGAATCCAATGAGTTGTTGGATGAGGTTAAAGATTTAGCAGCTTCTGTCCAAAGTGCCCTTCACCATATGACAGACGAGTATTTTGTATCCCAGGCAATGGCTAAATATCCAAAAGCTCCGTATTCAGATGTTGTAAGCACTTCTCATGTTTTTGGGCCTTATCTTTTCTTCACAGTTCAACCATTTTATTCTTGTTTCTTTCAATTTCAATGTCATTTTCCTTAATCTGGAAGATGGTGTAAATCCTTACTATTACCTTTTTTTCATTTCTGCAGGTATTTTTCCCAGTGGCACTTTACTTGAGGGTTCACAAGATGTTTGAATGTGTTGGAGGTCGGAGGGAAAAGGGATTCGTACCAAAAAATGGTAGTAAGATTGACTATGAGTTGTTAGCTATGGGAAGTCTAAAGGAAGTTAGACATGCATTTGCAAGAGTAGTATTTGATACCATATACCCAATTGACAAGTACCTAGGTGATTAACTTAGACCTGAAAATGAATGAAGAGAAAGCAACAGTTACACATCAGGCTCGTATTCAAGTGATAAATGGCCCAACAGAAACAAGGAAGTCACTGAAATTCTGCACCCGAGGATAGTGACACTACAGAGGCTTCCCCGATCCTGGTTCACATGTTGTTCATTGATTAGGCCCCTAGTCGTGTTCCTTTTATGTATTCTGGTTACTTGCAACCTATTCTTTCGTCCGTAGCAAATAAAAGTATTATATTTACAAGCACAGAATTAGTGTTTCTTTTTCATTTATCCAGAAAGTAATTTGCTTGTATTATTGCGCAGTTGTCTCATGACTCATCTCATATTGTGCAATGCAATGTTGCTTCAGACATAACTTGTTTTTATCTTTTAATCAGGTTTTAGTAGATATGAGATTTCAAAGATTTGGAATCAAAGTTGCTATTGTAGTTGCAATTTGCAGGTTTGTTTTATATAAAATGGAGCTAATTTAGCTAGAGCTAAGGAAGTAAAAATGTAACTCAAACATGAATAGCAGCAGAAATTGGCTTTTGGTGGTCTCACAGAAGCAACAAGAAATATGATGGTAACTACCAGAATTATTTCAGCATCTATCTACTAATATTCCTACCATTTTCCTATACGGAGAGACTAGTTGCCTCCAGAAAATAATAAATCAAGACGAAAAACAAAATTGTTCTTTTCATCGCATCTAACTTAATTTCTCCTCACTTTTTTGCAGGAGCTGGACTGCCACCACCGGTAGTAGGCCTGAAACGAGAAACCATGCATCATAAAGTGGAGGATTTGAGAAAAGAATTGGTGAAGATATCTCACTAAGGATGATGATAGGGAGACTTACAGGCCAACAAAGACTTTGAATGCATCATAGATGCCCCACTGCGCCCCAGTGAGGGTTCCGATCATGACAATACGAAGAGGGAGGCCTCTCGTGCACAGACCCAATAACCCGAACTTATTCACAGCCTGCAGGGATCAAACTAATCAACGACACTAACATATCATGTGTCTGGTTTGGATTGAAAGTGGTGATTTGGCACTCACATCGCCTACTGTTGCTCCTTTGGCATTGTTCAGGAAGGACACCAAGTTATCAGCAGGGTGTGAAACGATAGCACAAAACACTCCTGCAATGTATCCACCAGCGAAGCTCACTCCCAGCTGCAGCCTCTTGCTGCATTGGTCCTTCGGCACTGGGATGGCATTCTTGTAGATGGCCTCAACGACCTTTTCAAAGGTGGCAAACTTCATCATCGTATCTGCATTTAGATCAATGGGAACTCTTAGATACTACAAGTTGATTCAGACCGATGATGCTGATGAGGGAACACAAGACTTACATGGAATCTGGCGTCCCCAGAGCGGAACAATCCCCTTGTAAAGGCTGTAAGAAACACACATGGGATGTTATTAGACATGAAAGAAGAAGAAGAAGAAGAAGAAGAAGAAGAAGAGAGAAGAAGAAGAAGAAGAGGAAGAGGAAGAAGAGGAAGGAGGCATATGTGTTGAAGCCACCCTATCTGTCCCACATTCACTTCGTAAATGACCCTGCTTGAAAAGGTTGGAAACTTGTCCCAGCAGCGGAGCCAGAAATATAGTTTTGAGGGAGCTAAAGTTGGAACATTTTTGAAGAAAACAAATTTGTAAGGTTTAAAAACCAATTTTTTGTTGGGGATGTTTGAGCCCCCCAACTCCGCCCCTGCCCTATCCTCCCCTTTTAAAGGGAAGATGGGCCAAATTCTAATAGTATGCTTGCATGCATACGTACCCTGAGGCTCCTTCAGCACGGATGAACTTGGGGAGGCCGTCCGCGAGGCCTCTGGCGAAGCCAGGCTGAGTCTGGACTCGAACCTTAACAGCCTCGAACGGGCAGAGAGCAATGTCAGCGACGACTTCAGCAGAGGCGGAGCCTGCGAGGAAGATGAAGGTTTTATATTTGGCAGCATTCTCGGGGCCAGCCACATCAGAGTAGTACTTCTTGAAGAACTCGTATAATCCGAACTTGCAGGCTCCCTGCGCGCTATATCCGAGCAGGGTCGGCACCCAACCCCTGAAGAAACCTTTCGCTCCTTGCTCCCTTAGCAGGACTCCAAAACCTGACCCTATGCTCTTGTATTTTGCAGGATTTATCTGCAAATTTGATTATAGTCCTCAATATTACTGGTTTCAAATTATACGTGCGAACGCACATAATGTTTATTAGTTGGTTTTAGATATGGGGGATGAGTGATGAAAGCACAGACATGTAAAAAATGGAAAGAGAAATTTGAGTGGACCTGCATGTTGCACTTGACGAGATCGAGTGGGGTGACGGCCATGTGAGTGAGGCCGCAGCTGAAAATTCCGCCGGCGGTGCATGCGGCGTAGTATTGTGGCGAGAACATCGGTATCTTTGTCTCGTTAGGTGTCGGGATCATGAAGCTCGACCTCATCCCGGCGGTTGAAGGTGGCGGTGACTGCGGAGATGGACTTTTCTTACTATCGACCAAACTTTGCGGCGTGACGTCGTAAAGAAAACTGGGGATCCATGGTTGCCGAGATGGGGTCTCCGGGAACACCATTTTTGATTAGTTTTCTCTTGTTGAAACTTAAAAATGTGTTTGTCGAGGAATGTTGCTAATTTATGCGAGCAAAAAAAAGAGAAATGGCAATGCATGGTGGTAATTAATGGTTGCGATATCAAGGGCGGTAACTGTTTATCTCCTCCATTTCCGCGCTCGCTCTCTCTGTTTATGGAATTCTTAGTATTTCTAGCACTAGCATTTAGGAACCAATTTAGCCTTTTTTCAGTTCATAAAAGGGCATCATCAAACTTACTTAACAATAATAATAATAATAAAAAGTGCAACGTCAAACTAAATTAAGTATTTATATTTCCGGCGTTATATATGAATTTGAGCTACAAAATATTAGTAGACGACAAACCTAAAAGCAGCTATTTAACACATTGCATGCGATAAAATAATAAGCCAATAAGCATTGTTTATTCAAATTACTGATCATTTGATAGAACGGAGAGTAGATTAAAATTCAAATACATTATGATAAATAAGTTGCATATAATTTTTCTGGCCAGCGCGTATCAGTACCATTTTACGGCCACCAAATAAAGATAGGCATGCGGAGTAAAATTTAGTTAGGACTAAGGAATGAGCAAACTCTATATATTGAGTGAGGCAAACATCCAGAGCTACAAGATCAAATATCTACTAGGTATTTTAAATAAATTTTATTCTATTATATTTACATTAATCAAATATCAACGTTCATCACTAGTACTTATAAAATTTCATTATTATTGGCCCTTGGATTCAAAGTGCGGATGTCCTACATCTTCCTAGATATTGTCTACTTTGAATTTGAATCCACACATTTATACTTTTCGTCTTTTTCATAAAACATCATGCGTGTACATATTCATATATATATATATATATGAATACGTATTGGGTAAATTTTATGTTCTCATGCAATAACCTGCAAATCACACAGGACGGGTAAATCATATTTGAAAACTAAATACGATGCATCTAAAATAAGTTTAATGGAGTTTGAACATATGACATTTTGGTCACATGAACCCACTTTACCACTGAGTCGTCTCAAATAGACAAATAAGAGTATTTCTTACTTGTATATGACAATGAGAAAGTGTTAGAATTTTGGATTCTCGAATGTATATGTAGATAGATCTATCCATGAGCATACTTCAAGTTGTGACTTGGTTACAGTTTATAATATAAAACGTTTTTAGTAAATCTAGTTCACCTTTTAAGACGTTTTTATCAATCTTTGAAATACACATTCAATCGTACAATCCCTCTCTCTCTTTTTTTTTTGGTTATTCTGGATTTTATATTGTAATTGTCACAATGGTCAAACATCTCACTTTCTATTGGGTCTCAAATTCCATTAAGGCAATCGATTGTGAAAAATATTAAATTTGATTATCCAAATACCTCGCAACAAAAAAGTGAAAATCACATACCACTTGTATTATTTGTTATTTGTAAACTATTGTAAAACAAATACAACGTACGTTAAGCACATAAAATTATCTTTAAAATCAGATTACAGATCGTAGGTCAAGTATTTCCCCATTAATTGGATTAAGCACAACGGGAAAAGGAATTAATTGAATGCAGTTGATACAAAATTCAGTTCATCAAATTTCATTTCTTAAATATTATTTCGAGGTCAGAGGGCTTTCCCCCTCCAATCAGAGGCGTACACGTCATCAGCTTAACGATGAATTTGATTAAAATTACCAAATTGTTACGTGAAATATGCTTCATGTTTCAGAAAATATATTACTACCGCTGTCGCATTGCCGTTGCCTGTCCGTAACACAACTCCGATCCATAAATATTCAATCTAAACCCTTCTCCGGCGAAGGGACAACCGTTGTAGTGCACAACTCCGGTAACCGCCAATTGCATCACTTCCACTACTTGATGGAAACTAATTATTTCATTTTTTCAGTTGGAGTTTCAGTTGATGCTATCATTCTGTGTTTTTTGAGTTTGGCAGATCGATTTTTGGAGGAGAAGCGATTGGTTCTCTTTGTAGCGGACTGGAATTTCGGCTGCGCGTCACAGGTTTGGTTATTTCCGTGATACATTGTATGATTTTTTCCTGTGAGTTGCTGCGGAGATTGTTTTTTATTTAGGTGCCTTTTCTGGGTTGTTTTTGGCGTGTAGAGTTGGACTTGATTCGGACTGAGTTGGAGTGAGATTTATATGTACAGAGAGAGGTTTTGTTACTGATCAGGGGTTTTAGGATATTGCTGATTTCGGTTTTGAGCTGAATTGATGGCGACGCCCAGAGGACCTAGACCGAGGGATTTCCCTCCCAGTTATAACCCCTGACGCACTTGTTAGTAACCTGCAAAACCGGCAGATTAATCAGCTTAATCGTCAGCCATTGAGTAACGGTGGTAGTGGTTCCCCTTGGACATCTAATGCCTTACCTTTAGGTCAACACCCACCGCCTTTTGCTGCTGGCCAATCGCGCCCGCCCCCACCTGGCGTATTTCAGAGGTGTCCGGCACCTCCTGTGTCTCCGCAACAAAGTACATTGCGTCCAGATGTGATGCCTGCTAGACCGACTGGCCCTACACCAATATCTCAGCCTCCTCCTTTTGCTTCAAGACCTCCCCTACCTGGGGTGTTACCATCTTCCATTGGAGGACCAGCTGCACCACGTCCCGGACCATCAGGTCCTCCAACTCCACCCCATATGAGTTCCAGTGGACCAGCTAGTTACGGACTACCTGCATTGGCTCCCGGGATGATGCAAAGTGGGTCACGGCCTCCTCCTCCAATGGGTAATGTGCCAAGGCCATCAGTTGGAGCAGCACAATCTCCCACTATGCTGTCATCTCAGGCACCTTCTCAGCCTCTACAAACTAATCCTGGATTCGGTAGTCCACCAGCTGCAGTACTGTCTGCAGCAGCAGCAGCAGCGGATGTTTGGTATGCCACCTGGCCCACCATCACTTCCAAATCAATCTATGGCCTTGGGTCAAACAGGGCTATCACAAGTTGATCCCAATCATATACCTCGCTATAGCTCAAGTTCTGCTGTAATATTGCATGAGACTCGTACAGATAACCGAGCAAATCCTCCTCCGGTATGTTTGTAATTTTTGTTTTTTCATACATGTCAATATCTTATTAAAATCTTCCATACTTTTTAGGTCCAGTATTACTGTCCAAGCTACCAACTTTATACCACCTGATTTAACTGATAATAACTTATCTGCTTACCCATGACATAATTAGTTTTCATGTTTATAGTATATTTTATCTGATTCTGTATTTGATCCTTTCTTTTTCAAGCCCGCAACAAGTACTTATATAGTCAACTGTCAAAGACAATGGAAATTGCAGTCCACGTTACATGAGATGTACTTTAAACCAGGTACTGAAATGAGTTATATGTTTATTCTATCATCAGTTTCTTCACAACTAGTTTTTCTTCAAAAAAAGTTTCTTCATGACTAGTAATAGTTGGACCTCTATCCATGTTATTGTATTTGCACATAAAAAAAGTTGCTTGTGTCTTCTGCTTATTAGGTTCCATTTACTGTAGATCTCCTGTCCACATCTGCAATGCAGTTGGCTTTATTGGTCCAGCCCTTAGCTCTTCCACATCCATCTGAGGAGCCCATCCATGTAAGACAAAACATTTTTTCTCTATGTAATTTATGTGGTGCTTTCTTCTTGCTTTCTTTGTAATTAATAGTGGCACAAAAAACTAGTTTTCTTGTTTGACTTGATTTATGTCGAGCTCTATTTCGATTGCAACGATCACATCATATTACACCAGTAAAACAATTTCAGATGCGTTTTTGCCAAGTGGTCTGCCATAGGAACCATGGATAGACATTAACTTTCCCGGATGTAGCTTTTAACTTATCACCTTTCTGAGCTTCCTAGAGCAACTTTCAAAATCTCATATAAAAGGGGCTGGGTAAGATATTCATTCTAAGGCTCCTCGTGGCTTTTGAGGTTTTAGACTGGCGATCTAGGAATGAATGCCGTCCACCTTCATGCAGACTCCTTTATGTTATGGCCTGCTTTTAAGAATGGAAAACACCCATCGAGTAAAGTGAAACTCTTATATCTACCATCCACGTCCAGATTTTTACATACCAGCTGGTTTGGAAGTGTTTTGAGTATTATCCTCTTTGTTTTCAGGGCTTATTGATCCTTGAAATTTTCTTTAATCTACCCCTACTTCACTCCCCCAAATTTAGTGGTTGTTAGTCTGCTTGTAATAGAACTTATTGTATGACTGTCTCATCCCTACTTATTTCCAGAGCTTACCCTCTATTTAGAGTAATATCATCTGTCATTTGCTCACTGATTAAGCTTTGCTAGGTTGTTGATTTTGGGGAAAGTGGTCCTGTTAGATGTTCTCGTTGCAAGGGTTACATCAATCCTTTCGTGAAGTTTATCGATCAAGGGAGATGCTTCATTTGTAACTTATGTGGTAAGAAACATGATTGTTGAATGTCTGCTTAATAATTAGTATGCCATCATGTTATCTACTTAAAAAGGAGATTTTAATTTTGATCAACCCTCATCCTTACGCTTGATAGTGACTCACTGACTCTTGAAGAATGAGACAAGTTTGTCAATCTGTGCTAACTGTGAAATCTACAAATGCTATTTTGTTCTATTCTCCATTGTAGGTTTAAATTTTATTAATTGCTGACTGCAGTTATTGACATTTGCACCATATCATTTGTGAATGCCTTATGCCTGAAATCTGAACTTGTCATACTTGGATCTTCACTGTTATAAATTGTCCTCTTTGGCAGGATTCACAGATGAAACTCCACGTGAGTATCACTGCAACTTGGGTGCAGATGGTCGTCGAGAGATGCTGACGAAGGCCGAACTATGCAGGGAACTGTTGAATTCATTGCTTCTAAGGAATACATGGTTAGACATATGAGACCTATACTTTTGTTTAGCAAGATATTTGATATGGATGTCACAAAAAAAATGTAGTTAACTAGTTATACACTGGGCCATAGAAGCATTGGTGTCACCCTTGACAAAGAAATTGTTCTGGACTATGTAGGGTAACATTATTTAAGTTTAATTGGGACTCACTTGGTGCTGAGGTAGCAATTCTGATCTCAATAAATATTCTACAGCAGCAATAGGGCTAGTCTGTAGATTAGTTAGGTTTAATACTTGGAAAATTGCGAAATATCAGTCGGAAGGTCCTTATGGTAGAAATCATTTTGTAGAAGTCTTTCCGTGATAATATCTGATACATAATAGAACTATTTGTTTGCCGTATGAATCTACTCCAAAAGCTCCTTCAGATGGGCCCGAGTTTTGGACATCTTTCTCAAGTTTTAATGAAGCATTAATTTTGGTCTTGAAACTTGAGCTACCTATTTCCATGATGAGATGTGATGGGGAATGTGCTGGATGATGCTCAAGTACAGCAAATATGAAGAACATGCATAGATTAATTAAAATCATGGTTTAAAAAAGCGTTGGTGAGGCTCGCCTCGAGGCCCGCCTCGGTGCGAGGCAGCAGAAAATCGTCTTCGAGGCGGCGCCTCACCCATTGTCCAAGAGGCTGATGCCTCAACCAGCCCGAGGCGGCGAGGCAGATCGAGGCGGTCCGAGGCGGATGCCTCGCTTTATCATCCAATTCCAAAATAAAAATCTGTTTTTTTTGTACTTTTATTATGTTTTTGCATGGGTTTTATTATTTTTTGTTAATTTCTAATGGGCTGATAAAATAGCCTTAGTTGATTGAATTAAGACCTAATTTCTCATGCACTCTATCGCTTTCTTCTATGCTCTGCACCGCTCTCTCTTCTCCTATCTCTCTCTCTCTGCTCTGCATCACTCTCTCATGCTTTCTCGCTCTCTGTCGGTGGTCTCCCTTCTCCTCTCTCTGATTTCAATATGTTTTTGCGATTTTATAGTTCGGCAACAGTTCTGCTTTATTCAGTTTATTGTTTTAGTGACTGCAGTAATTTGTAATTAATTATGTAATTGGTTGTACCAATCTGAGATTGTTGTCTCCATAGTCTCACCTCTTATATTTTTGATTATGGTGAATAGTTATTAGAGTTGAGTATTAAGATTTTAACAGACTCATAAGTATTTAATTATAAAATATGTTTTTTTATGTGTTGTAATATATTTGTTATGTTTTACGTGTTTTTTTATATTAATTATAATTTTTATGTGCTTTTATGATTTACGCCTCGGTCTTACGCCGCGGACCGCCTCGAGGCTTGCGCCTCGCGGTGCTATTGGAAAACGCCTCGGTGCTTAAAACGTATATTTAAACCTTGATTAAAATGATAGAATTCACATTGTACCACCACCGTTTTCTTTGGAACTTCAAATTTGTGGTAGGCTACTCAGTTTCAAACCTATAATGCTCCATCTACTTGGTTTTGTGTCAATGCTCACATTTTATATACAGTGACTCATGTCTTTTGTCATTTGCATTTGTCCAATGTATTCAGTTGCAAGATCCAATGCCTGCAGTGTTTTTCTTCCTTGTTGATGTATCAATGTGCGCCATACAAACTGGTGCTACGGCAGCAGCTTGCAGTGCAATTAGCCAAGTTATACCTGATCTTCCTGTAAGTTCACTCTGGGATTGTTCATGTTGTAGTTTTTAATTCTTGAACATTCTCCATCAAGCATCTGACATTTGATGAATCAAATTCCTGTATTATTTCATTTTAACTTGCCATAAATTTTGTGTTATCTGAATTGAAACTGTAGTTACAATTCCTAAATAGGAAAAAGAATAATATTGTAGAAGTCGGCCTATTTGGTGACCTAGGTGCTGGACAGAGCTTAGCTGCCCCGCTTTTGGCCTAATCAGCCTTGTTAGACCTGGGTAGGCCTAGGTGGTCCACTTTTTTTCCCCACAAAAATTATCATGACCCTTTCCTCTTGTCTGTTGGACTAATTCTGAAACCTTAGAACTGTTTTTATGAATTCTGGAATCTTTGAAGTTTTCATTTGTTTTTTTTTTTTTGTTTTTTTGTTTTTTTGTTTTGCCTTGTCCTGAAGGATTTATATGAGAGTATCAAGAGACAAATATTGTTGCATTTCTGATTAAAACTTACATTTCAAGAAACATTGTGCTTCAAAATGTGAAAGTAACTTGAATATAGCTTAGAACTTCAAATTTTTGAACACATTAGAAAGGGAACAGGGCTCACCCATTTGGTTGCCTAAGTGCTATTTAGCCTCTGAGCTGTCTCAGTGCCTAGTAAATTCTGCAAAAGCCTTTTGGCTTGGGACTATGTATTCATTGTCATTGTGGTAGTTATCCAAATGTTCCTTTTGAAATTGAAGTGGTTTCAAGGGCATGATTGTGTGAAACTTACAAACTTGCAAGAGCTTTAGGACCATTAAATAATTTCTTAGTCATTTCACTTCATAACCAGTTACCCATCCCAAGTAATGTGGTGACTAAGATAGAACATGGTTTTCCTCCGAGAAATGAGGGGTTGGGTTTGTTGCATTTTGGCTTCCCAAAGAAAGAGAATAATGAGCATGGTTTGGCATTAATGAGCCTCTTTCTTGCAGGAGGGTCCTCGAACCATGGTGGGCCTTGGTACATTTGACTCCAGTATCCACTTTTACAACTTAAAACGTGCACTGCAGCAGGTTGGTTTATAGTTATCAGCCTTAAGCTATCAGTTGAATATACTATCTTTTTCTTAAAAACCTTTATGCTCTTTTACGTTGGAGGTTTGCTTTATAAATAATTATCATTGTTATTTTTATGTTGGAATGGATTTTTACTTTTCTGGTTTTGAAATCCCCAAGGCTTACTGTTTTGATCTCCTTATCCATTGAGCCAGATAAGTGGTTTTATCACTATTGAACTAATAGCTTCTGGTAAATATGCTAAGAGTTTTATTCATTCTGTTTCCTTGCAGCCATTGATGCTCATAGTTCCTGATGTACAAGATGTCTATACTCCTCTTGAAAGTGATGTTGTTGTTCAACTTGCTGAGGTTGGCTCCTTATAAATTGCGTGGGATTCCATGTGGGCAAAAAAGCTGTCAGCTCTGAGCTCCTTTTACTCTCTCTATAAATGCAGTGCCGTCAACATTTGGTGATATTGCTGGATAGCATACCTAGAATGTTTGAGAATAATAGAACTACTGATTCAGCATTTGGGGCTGCAGCGAAGGTATTAGTGATATATCATGTGCTTAAGTCTGTTTTTGCTGGTTATTCGACTTTAAACTCAGGATGTTGCAAATGATAGTATTCGAAAGCCAATACTCAATATGTGAACTTTCTTCTTTTTGTCTTTCCATAGGCTGCTTTCCTGGCAATGAAAAACACTGGAGGCAAACTCCTCGTTTTCCAATCAACTAAGCTTATATTCATGAATGCAAACATGCACTTGTTTTAGGTGAAGATTATCGTATTAAACATTGTTTTCTAATTAGCTCTACTTGACAGATTGCTTGTATCCTCTTAGACTCTTCTATATTTCTAAGCATGGTATTTGTTGTCTAAATCATCTTGCCTGTACTTACTGATGTTAATATAAAGAATTATTGAAAAACAAAATATCAGCTTGAACAACGATTCGATTTAAATTATAACAGTAATAAATCCAATCTTAAATATAAATAAAACTATTTCTTTAATTAAGAATCCATTATTTAGTTTAATTTAGCTTTATTTTGAATTGAATTTAATTAGTGCATTAAACAATTTAATAAAAATTACATGAGTACTTTCATAGAATCATATAATTTTTTAAAATTGGATCCAAAAACTTTACAATGATTATAATTAAATTAATTCAAATTTAATTTCGGAAGATTTTTGTAATATGCATTTCTTATGATTCAAATGTCTAATTAGGGAGGTTTTTAGTTTATGCATTTACATAAAGATCAAGGATTCATTTAATATGTATTTATTTACATTAACCAATCTTAATATTATTTCTTATTATATTTCAATTGAGGCTATTTCTGGCATTTTTTTTTCAATTCATAAGTTTTGAATTAATTGTAAAAATTTCCAATTTTATTATTTACTTTTGTTATTGTTAAGTTAATGTTGGATGTATAGTTTTATTTTCATTCTAATATTAATTGCCGAAAATGGAGTTCATTCCGAGGCTTTTGCATCCAGTCAGTTTGTCACAGGTATTACTTTTCCCAATTACCATTGTTTTCTAGGTTTTTTAGTCTTTTTTCTATTCTTATTTCTGACCTTTTTTGTAAAGCATTTTTATTTAGCATTACGGTTTCCTTTTCATTTAAAATTTGCTTTATCGATGTTTGGATCATTTATTTTCTTTCTTCAAGAATTTGTTTTTTATTTATTATCGGTGAGTATTAATGACCTTTCAATTAATAAAGTTCTTTTTTGATTCATTTTTTTTAATGGATTAGTTTGGTTAATAAAATTAACTAAGATAATCCACCAATTTTGGCTGTCTTTCCTTAAAATTTAAATTTTTTTCTTTTACAGAATTATTAAAGATCTCTTTTTCCTTTTTTAATTCTATTTTCACCTATGTTCTTTTGGCTTTAAATTTTTAATATTTCACTGAAAATTTTGGTTTAATTTCTCTTTTGTTATTCTCTGAGAACCTGGCGTGAAAGGAGTTCGGCTGGCGAAACTCCTTCAGGGGTTTAAATTATTGATATTCAACTTTATGATGTAACTTAAAGCTTTATGATAAATTGTTTGGCCATGGTTTATATTGTTCAAAGGGGAATCTATGAACTTGTTCTTGGAAATACTTTTTTATCAAATTTTTATTCCTTTTAACCTTTAAAAATTAAAATATTTATTTTACCATTCTTTAAATTTTTTTTTAAATCCAAAATTTTTTTAGGGTATTTTTGGGGTTTAAAACGGAAAAAACATTTTTTAAATACCTTTTTTTTTTTACTTAACTTTTTAATTTTTATAAAATTATGGATCGTTTTAAACTTCATTTTTCTTGTTTTGGTGGTTAATTTTTTTTTAAAAACAAATTTTTTTATTTTTTTCCCCTTGTTTATTTCGGATTCACGTAGTTATTAAGTTAATTTTTTAATTTTATTAATTTTGCTTTATTTTTTGTTTTTATTTTTTTAATTTCATAAGTTTCGGCACCCAAGGTCCTCGGGTTCCTTTACCTTCAGAAAATTAAAAAATTTAAGCTTGGGAAAAAACAAAAAAAAGTTTTTTTTGGAAAAAACAAATTTATTGTTGGGGGTTAAAATTTAGGTTTCGGTTCCCAAACCGGTTTTTAAAATCTTAAAAAAAATTTTAAGATTTTTTTTTTTTCTTTTTTACTTAAATTTTTTTTGTTTTTTTAAAATTATTTTCCAACAAATGGGAAATTTAAACCTTTTTTTTATTTTTTATCCACTTGGGGTTAAAATTTTGAATGGTTTGGGTGGGGAAAGGGATTGAAAAATGGATAAATTGAATATTTTTTGGGTTAAAAGGTTGAAATTTTGAAAAATTTTTATCCCCAATTAAAAATTTAATTAACCAAAAAAAGAAAGAACAGTTAAATCAAAAGGATAAATAACAAAAAAACATTTTAATGTAGAGAAATGCTAAATGTACATAATATGTACGTACATAATTAGACATTTTTGTCATTTTACACATTTTTAGGAATTAAGAGATTAATGATATTTTAATTAAATTTGTAATTTACTTAATTACCCATAATGATATTTAAGGAAAGGATTTCCAAATCTTTCATTGTGTTGGGATTCACAAATAAGAACTTCTTTTTACATAACATCTCGTCCAACATAATAGATCTTCTCCATCAAATTTTAAAACGAACTTGTCTTTTACTATCATATCAATTGTTCCAAACCAAATCTCCTGTCTTTTCCAAGACACGGTTCTTCAAAATTCTCAAACAAACACCTTTCAAATTAGAGGATTCCAAAGTGAAATCCAATCAAACAAACAAAATAGTTACGTAGTTACTTAATTGCGTTGCCTCATTCCGGCTCCTGAAGGATATGTAACCCCATTTCCGTGGCCAAAAAGTCCTGATTATGTGCCCTATGCCAACGCTCCATATAAGAGCTTGACAGTGGAGAAGGCTATACAGACTGGATTCAATATGAGGTCACTGTATCAGAAAGGCAACAATTGATTAACAAGAAAATATATAACCGCAAGTGATAAATAAATCAGTATATAAATAAATAAATGATAAATAACAAGATTTTATTACTATGTGTATTACCGTCATTTTGTGGCGCACTGTATCCCAAAACTATGTGTATTTCCGAGTATATTAACATCATTTTATGTGCTCATGTGTTGAATGTAACAGTATATTTCCTCAAATTTGCATATGTTGATGAATGTAACAGTAAAGCTTTCTTTTCATGATCCCTCCATTTTTATTCTTGGGTTTCTTCTTCTTTTTCCTTTTTCATGGAACCAACAGTAGAAAAATGATACGTCTATTGTCATTCTTTCATTTCATGGTCCCTCCTTTTGGGAATAATTTTTTCCCATAAATATTTGAGTAAAAAAGGAAAAGAAATAAAACATAATCTCATAATATAATTGTTCCAAAATAGATTAGGGGTAATTTAGTAATGATTTTATTACCATAAATAACGAATTTAGTTAAAAAAAATTGAAGGGCATTATGTACGTACATATTATGTACGTTTAGCACTACCCTTTAATGTATACAAGTTTTTGGGCTTTATTTTTTATGTTAATTTTTATCCATCTCTCCTTATTAGTTATTATGGATATATTTCTTGGTGGGATAACCGAATAAGATACTTTGACATCACAGATTCACAGCCCAAATTATTTCCCAGAACAGATATTTTTTAGGATAAATCTATTCATATATAATATGTATATACATAATTGGCTTTTTTGTCATTTTCTATGAATTAAGAAAATTAAGGAATTAATTTATTTCAATTGAATTTTCATTTCACTTAATCACCTCTTCACGGTGATTATGGAAGTGATATATATTGATTTCATTTTCGGATGTTAATATTCCAATTAAGGAAGGGATAATGAGTTCATTTTAGCATAATATTAATTCCAATTAAGGAAGGGATACTTATTTGATTTATTGGTTAAATAATATATTTCATTTCATATTTTTTTCTTCACACATTCACGCCATCCATGGATTTATGGAATTTGGTTTCATCGTGCTCTTTGTCACTTGATACACAGTTAGTGTTATAACAAGTAAAATAGGTAAAATTGATATTATATATCTTACACTATAAATTAAATTTAAAATACATTAAAATTGACCAATGAAAATAAAATTATGATATAAATCTACATTGGAATAATATCTTAAATTCAAATTAACACATTATAATATACATAAAAATATAAATGTATTCAAATTAAAATAAATAAAATTAATAAGTATCCGTGTATGTATAAAAATCTATATAATGGTATAATTGATACATATTTATATTTCCATAGTGGTGATTTTTTAAGATACAAATTAATCATTTGCTTCCAAAATTATTTGAGTAAAAAAAAAGAAAATAAAAACATCCAAATTTCATAATATGACTACCAAAAATGGATTGGGAGTAATTTGGGAGTGGTCTTTATACTATAATTATCAAAGGTATTGTGTATGTACATATTATGTACATTTAGCACTACTCTATTTTTTAATGAGAATTTATGCTTCGTGTGAGCAAAGAACTACTAAATATGTTTGAAGAGGAAAAGGAATGGGAGACAAATAGAGAATTTAATTAGGTAGAGTAATGCGTTTCAGACCAAGCAGGAACAGTGGCAAGACCATGAAAATTTAAGAGATTGAGAGTGGAAAGTCTGAACTAATAACAATATTGGGAAGAAATAGATGTAGGAGGAACAGAAAGTTGGTAATTTAATTTTCAAATTGTTTAATAGCCACAAATTAATAATATACGTGCATATTGTATAATTGATTTGAGTTGGATGAGAAAGAGAAATTGTATGATAAATGGATTAGGCAGATGTGAAATGCATGTGGCTCTTAACACAGACTTATATCTTGTCGGGCAACATGGACAATAACTTGTAAGTTAAAAAAATATTATTAAATTCCAATTGTCCAACTGAAACGGGAAACCATAAACCATGTTAAATTTCCCCTAAAATATGCTAATGTTAATTTAAAGTCGGCATCACAATGTTACGGCACATCGAATCTGGTTTTATTGTAGAAAATATTACATATTTTTGTTGCTTTATGCTTACTTATATGGCATGGCATCAGAATTATATGTTCAAAAATAGTGTATAAATGGATTCATAATGTAAGTTCATACGAAATTTTGAATTTATCACTCTATGTGGCCAAACATATAACAGAACTTTGTTCTTTATATTTCTAAAGTGAGAGAGGAAAAAATATAGACCAAAAACTATAAAAAATTGATTACTATAAAATTAATATTGGAAAGACCCTTTTTTTTAACAGAAAAGTTAATCACCACCGTCTCCGTTGTCCAACTAAAAATAATAATTAAAAGTGGAATATATGTCAATGAACATAACATATTAAGGGACATACCTAGCAGTATCGTCAATTCGAAAAAGAAAAAAGGAGGGGGTGGGCGGGGGGAGTAGAAAGGACAAAAGGAAAGTAATCCACGACATGGATATAGTAATAAATTCTAAATGTAGATAACTATTATTAAGAACATATACTACACGCTTCGAATTATATGCCATTTAATTTTTAGGTGATGTAGACAATTAAAACTTATTAGCAAATAATATTGTGCCACGTATAAATTATAAATTAAATAATTAATTATATTTTTATTTTATTAATTGAATTTATTTCAAATTAATGGATATGTCAGTGGAAGAAAGATATGTGTCAATGACACGTTGGAAAAGAATATCCATTCAAACTACGCCACATAAACCATAAAATCCACATCACAAGCCCAAGCCCATGGTATGGTGGCCCAATAGGCCCATAAGTCCACTACCCTAAATCTATAAATATGGGAGTGAAGGTCTTCATAAGACACAAGTGAAGAGAAGTGAATGTTGGAAGAGCTCAAGATACCCGAGAATTCTCTACGAAGTCTTCTCCAGCATCCAAAGTGTTCTTTAGCTCACGTTCTTCGCCAAATCACTCCGAAGATGACTTTCAATCCGAAAATATGGTGAAAACTCTCCGCATTGATGCTCAAAGTTGAATAACTTCAAGGAGTTCTTCATAAATTCAAATCAACACCTAATCTAAAAACAAGACAAATGTCCTTCAAACTAACATCATCAAAATCATAAACCTTAAAGAATATCCAAAGATTGTTCAATAACTCAAATCGAAAAGAAGAATCATGGGATAATTGAAGATCGAACTCACAAAATATATTTGATAAAAAAATATCAAATTTGTAATCAATTTCGTATTTATAAAATTAAATATAAAAATTTGTGTTACGGGTGGTTAATTCCTCGAGTCAAAAAAGGTGGTTAGTTTGTCTAATACAATATTTGAAACTGTCTCAAATCGTGCAAAAATGCACGACCTTCTCAAGTACTCTAAATTAATTACGCTCCTAATCCGAATTAATAGTATTAACGTACCTAATGACTCCCATCCTACACAAATTTGTCTTTTTTTCGGTCGACAATTTGCATTATTCTAACTGGAAAATGCTATGACTATATTAAAATTATTACCTTGATTTGGAACAAGGTAAACGGTTTGCTATGGCAACAGTAATTATTGCCACTCCGCTCAAATAATTCTGTCACTGTCAAACCAACAAAGAAAATGCTGTCACTATTAAACAAAAAACTATTTGCCGTTCCGTTCCATCAGTTTAAACTTTGAAGTCCCAACTGTTGTACTATTGTTTAAACTATGGGTTTGAGTCTGTGACATTTTTCAGTGTGGTTTCTTGTCTGCGATTTGTAGGTTATCGTATAAAGCGTAAGGTTCTCAGGTGTGTCTTAAAGTAACGATTCGGGTTCCTCATGATATCAAAAAAAAAAAAAACAAAAAAAAACTACTGCTATTTTATTTCATGAGATAGTCTTCGGCCGGCCCAACTCTTTTATTTATTTATTTATTTTTAATAACTCTAATTATATCTTAATTATAATTAATAAATTTTAATTGAAATTGATGGACTAATTAGAGATTTATAAATTTTAATTGAAAATTAATAAATCTTAATTAGAAATGATGAACTTTAGTTAAGGAGCAATCCTATCGATAATAGGATTTTGCAAATCAAAATCTACGTACACAAGTTTTTGTCTTATTTCATTTTATTCACTATACAGAAGTTAAATGGGCATGCATGCACATAGATACAACACCCGTCAATATATATATTTGCGTATATCTCCCTCTCTCGTATTTCCCCCCTGGTTTTGTCCGTCTGGATTTCCAAAACTACACAGTTTTGGACCACTCTACTGCTGTTATACTATCATGCCCCTTTTGGCCAAAGCTTTAGTTCCATAAACACACATTTGATGTCAGACCAAAACAGTTGTGTGAAGAAATTTGCCCCAACGGAATAAAGCCTCTCAAAAAAATTTGGGTTCTACTCTTTTGCAATCAAGCTCTCTCTCTCTCTCCCTCTCTTAATTGTTTCATGTTATCAATGGATGTTCTGGAGATAAGTTCTGTGCCCATTTTTGTTGATTCCAGAGTAAGTTTGCGGAGCCTTTTCTCTACTTACTTTGCTTGATTTTCTGGTATTGATTTAACTTGTTTTCTTGGTTTTCTGGGATTTGCTTTATAAGAACTTTCCTTTTTTGCTTGTTTATTATTTTGTCTTCGCAAAATGTATAGACTGAATTGCAACTGTCGCATTCCGTTAATTGAGAAGAAATTCCAGAGATGTGAGATAAATAAATAAATAAATAAATAATGATAAAAGAAGAATTTGGGTTTCTTTTTCGCGGATCTATGGATGTGGGCATTTATCCTTGATGAATTGCTTGCTTATCTGCATATGCAAGCATTTATTTCTCAGATTTGTCACAGTACTGGTGATATACATTACTTTAATATGGATGATAATTTTTTATGAAGTGCTAAAATATTGTTTATAATAGTCAACTGCTGGAAAATCTGAGTAGATTTAGCGTTAATTTACTCCATTATTGATTTCATCATGTTTTCTGAGATAGACTAAAGATGCTGGCAAAAGTAGGCTTGTGCAACAAAGACGAGATGACGTTAGAGCCATAAGATTTCGTGGTGATATATGTAGTCAACTCGATCTTCTTCCTCACTTACATTAAATTTTGGTTAAAATTAGGATCGAAGGGTTTATCTTCAGGTTTGGAAATTAATAGCCTATTACATTGGCGACCTACTTCCTCGCGCATTAATGAAGGGAACAATGAAATATATCTACTGAAGTTGACGAAGGCTTTCACCTTAATTTATTTGAACGGCCGTTTTTTGGAAATCTTCAGGAAATTATACGGTACAGTGTTATGTTACCTCATTTCATACTCGAATGAATCATAAGATAAATGGATAGGAGTTACCTTCAAGGATCTGTAAATATGAATTATACTTCATATTTTCACATCAAAATTTACAATCTCATGCATATTGTATAAAAGATTGCTTTTTCCAAGATTCTTTTCTTATATTGTATATCTATATACTATTAAGAGGTTTTGACACTGAGGTCCTCTCCCTTTCTTGAAGTGCACTTACCATTTCTGCGTCGAAAGTATTTCTTTATAACAGGACGAAACTGAAGATTCGTTCCAAAAACGATCATAAAATGAATTCGTTTGTTACTACAGTATTATTTGTATCCAATTCAGAATGGTTTCTAAAAGAAATTTGTGTGTTCTGGTCCTATTGGCATGAAAAGAGATTAGGAATTTGTTTTCAGAAAACATGCTACTAATCTCTTTATCAGTGACACAAATTCTTAAACCATAAATTTCCCTTTTTAAAAAGAAATACCAATTACTGATCCCAATCTGTCTTTTCTATCTGTATCTATTCCTTTGGTATTTTGTCATATTGGATGATGTAAATTTGTCCTACATTATAAGTCTTATGATTTGAGATTTTTGCCCTGTCTGTAATGGACTTTAACTATTTATATGCTTACCGTGGATATGCAGAAAGATACATGGATGCAGACACTCATTTTGTCGTTTCAGAGCCTCGGTGTAATATACGGCTGCCTGAGCACGGCTCCCTTGTATGTACTCGAATCAATTGAACCAGGGGATATTTCATCACCAGATGAGATGCATGAACTCTTCTCATTTATTTTCTGGACCCTAACTGTCATTCCGTTGCTGAAGTATGCTTTTATTGTATTGAAGGCTGATGACGATGGAGAAGGTAGTAATCTTGATATTTTCGTGAGCTGAGGGATAATAGACTATACAGTTTTGGTGTTCATTTTGAAACTCAGACTTCGTTGATCCTTGCAGGTGGTCCGTTTTCGTTATATTCATTACTATGTAGGCATGCTAAAGTGGGGCTGATTCCATCAAATAGGGGTTCGAGCAAGATCTTGAATCATGAAGAAGACATCTCTTCAGTATCATCAAAGGGCAAACCACCAGAAAACAAAGCTAGAAAGGCTATAGAGAAATATAAAAGCAGTCACTATTTGCTGTTGTTTCTTGCTCTGCTCGGTGCTTGCATGATATTAAGCGATGCAGTTCTTACGCCGTCAATTTCTGGTTGGCCTTTGTTTGATAAAGTTATTACTAAAATCATTTTCATAGAGTAGAATAAGCAATTTAGTCATTGAAATGTTATCCTATTGATAAGATTGGAAAATGATCTTTGTGTTGAAGTGCAGTGTTATCAGCAACATCTGGTCTTGGACGTTCATTGGCCAAAATATCAAAAGGCAATAGTTTGATGCATATATAGGAAGAAACAGGAAATTTTATTTTTGAACTATTTTACTATAATTGTATATGTACTAAACGTTGTTGGCTGTTTTCACCAGTTTTTCTTCAGATAAAGCAAAGGACCATGTGGCAAATGCTTTGAAGAAATGTAAGTTGTTGAGTGGAATCTTAAGTGCTTTTGAATTGTAAAAATGGGGTTTGTAAGCTATTCAGCAACATTATAATTTTCTCAATGTATACCCAGATGTGCCAACTCCCGTTGCATGTGCCATTTTGGTTTGCCTTTTCACCTTGCAGCATCATGGAACCAAGAGAATCGGGTGCTTATTTGCTCCAATAGTCATCACATGGCTTATCTTCATCAGCGGGTTCGGCCTGTATAATATCATTCATTACGATGCACAAATCCTCCGTGCCGTCTCCCCACTATACATGCTGAGGTTCATGAAGAAAATCAACCTCCGACACTGGAAACTCTTAAGCAGCATCCTCTTATGCGTTGCAGGTTGGATCAGTCTACTGAAAGTAGTGCATTCTACTTCCTTCGATGTCTGCGCAGCCTTAACATTTTATTGTTGACAGGCACTTTGAAATTAAATATTATTTTGCTTTTATTTAATCAGGGTCGGAAGCAATGTTTGCAGATCTAGGTCATTTTTCCAAGAAATCCATCAAGGTAAGTATAACTTGGACACGTATTGATCTCTTAAGGAGTGTTTCTTTTCATGATTAGAAGGATTGACTATTTGATGGATTAAATATGTAATAAGATAATTTTTATCTATCAATCATTTGTTTACTACAAAGGATTAGTGGAGGATTAAAATTGGGATAAATAATTAATTCTCCATTTATTTGGAGGATTATTTCAATCATACCTATATTGGTTGGATTAAAATTAATGGAGAACAATTCAAAAGATTAAAATAATCTCGAGCTTTGAGATATCCTCAAATGTTAATCCTTAAAAGAAAACACTTGATTAGGTATGATTAATTTTATCTATCCAACCTAATCATGCAAAGTAAACATCTCTTATAGAATATTGGCAGAGAGATGCTAAAAAGTTCCAAGCAAAATTATAAATTAAAGTTCTATTATTGGTCTATATTTTGGAGCAGACGAATAAAACAATTATAAAGCATAGATGATATAAAAATCAATTAAATTATCTAGGAAAGAGACCATAACATAGAGCTCAAGCACATAATGCTTCGATATTAAGTAAAACAGGGATCAATCTGCTTAAAATGAATTCTATGGCATAGAAGCCAAGGTGGCAAACAGGAAATTAGGTATTTTTATTTGACCAAAATTCTCATAAATGGCATATAACATTTTGGTAAAACCAGAAATGTTAATTAACTCGAGATAATTGGAGAAAGATTGTGAAAGATTGCACAGTTGAATTGCGAACTCTTCCTCTGATGCAGATAACGTTCGTTTGCTTCATATATCCCGTCCTTTTGTTTACATATGCTGGACAAGCTGCATTCATCTCGAAGAATCTTCTTGCTGATGGTGCATTTCATTTAAGTGAATCTATACCTAATAGTAAGATTTGTTTTCCTTCATATTTCCTTTTATGAAGCTGACTTTCCTGGATCATCACTTTTATCATTGAAATGATCGATTCTCAGGGAGTCTTGAGCATGTATTTGCTGTGCTATCGCTGTTTGCTTCTGCCGTCGGAAGTCAAGCTACCATTACAGCTGGCTTCTCCATCATACACCAGTGTTAGGCACTTGACTGTTTCCCCAGAGTAAAAGTTGTTCACACATCGGATAAAATTTTTGGGCAGGTTTACGTTCCCGATGCGAACTGGTTGTTCATGGTCTTGAGTATCGCATTCACCATCGGATTGCATGATATATCGCAACTTGGAAAAGCAACAGGTATGACTTCTGCAGCCTTATCTCTTTTTCTGTTGTGGCCATTTTGGGTTGATGAATAATTGTTGATTCAGAATGATTATAAAAAGACAAAAACTTGTATACATCCATGCATGGTGCATCCATCCCAGTAAGGATTTATTAATCCCTAAGTAGGGTTTATTAATCACAATTGAGATTTAATTAGGGCGGAAGTCCCATGCATCCGGATGCACCGGAGTGTGCCTCATATAAACATATCTCAGCTTACCCAACCTTTTCTTAGTCAATACAATCATTGTTCTCGTCGTTTCTGATGGCAGGTTTGGCTGTCACGTCGGGCTTCTTGGTAACAACGTGTTTAATGTCACTCGTGATTGCACTCTACTGGGAGAAGCATCTGTTTGCATCAGCATGTTTTCTGCTGTTCTTCGGCTTCATTGAAGTGATATATCTTTCATCAACGGTGATGAGCTTCTTCCACGGCGCCTGGTGCTTGATCATCCTATTCTTATTCTTTATGACGATCATGGCCGCCTGGCACTACGGCACTCTCAAGAAGTACGAATCCGACGTAGAGAACAAGGCATCGGTCGAGTGGCTAACGGATTACAGCCCCAGCCTCGGGGTTTCCCGGGTACCGGGCATCGGCTTCGTCTACTCCGATGTCGACATCGGAATCCCTGCTTTCTTCACTCATTTCATCACAAACATTCCTGCTTTCCATCAAGTACTGGTTTTTGTGACTTTCAAGGCTTCACCTGTGCCGTACGTCCACGCAAGCCAGCGGTATCTGATCGGCCGAGTCGGCCCGAAAGAGTACAAGATATACCGCTGCATCGTCCGCTACGGTTACCATGACAATGTTCGAGACACAGACAACTTCGAGGACCACATAATCAGCTCGATCGGAGAGTTCATCGCGAGGGAGGAATACGATCACGAGGCTCTGAATTCGCCCGAGGGTCGAATGATCGTTCTAGGCACCCCATCAAACGACGGAAATGGGCTGATCACTGTCGCCGAGACGAGCTCGAGTGAATGCGTTCCGAGCTTCACGGCGAGCGAGTCTCGACGTGGTCTCTTGGATGCTCCATCGGGCAGTGGCGGCGGTAGCTCTCCTCCTCCACCTCCTGTGAGCAGGAAACGGGTTCGGTTCATGCTCCCCCCGAAGAACCCTCAGATGCGTGCGTCGGTCAGGCAGGAGCTCGAGGAGATCATCGACGCTCGGGAAAGCGGGACGGCGTATTTCTTGGGGCAGTCTCATTTGATGGCGAGGCAGGGCTCGAATTTGTTCAAGAGGCTGCTGGTAATGACTTATGTCTTTCTTGATAAGAATAGTAGGGAGCCTCCAGTTGCACTCAACATTCCTAATGCTGCTCTCTTGGAAGTTGGGACAGTGTATAAGATTTGAGGTGTTTGTTTGTATGTATATAAAAAGGTGTTTTTACTATTTTTCATTTGATGAAGAAGACAGCAACTGGTAAATGATAACCACCAACTTCCGATACCTATGAAAAGTTCCCTTATTGCATCAGCATGACGCGAAGGTTGATGATGTCATAGATCTTTTAGTTTGACTATTGTAACTCACCTTTAAGGGAAGGCTAATGTAATTACTTTTGTCTTATTACAACATAAAGTTCTTGAATCTTGATAAATAATTGATTGGATAAATCTATACCCTAGTCTTGTTTTACAAAATATGATTTGCCTACTATTTCTCTATTTATATATTTAATTTAAAATATATTATTTATTACTATCATACTTGCAATAATCATTGTTATCCTTACTTATTCTAATATTTAAGCATAGCTTAGTACTCTCTCCGTCTCAATATTCATGGCTTATTTCTTTTTGCACATAGATTAATGAGAGTTGTATTTTGTGTGTAAAATAGTATGTGGCATAAAATTCGAGGTATTTTTTAGTGTAAAATTGTTTCCTTTTTTGGAACGGGTCAACAATAATGGGATAACCCAAAAAGAAAAACGAACCAACAATAATGAGACGGATGAAGTAATAAATAAATAAATATATATATATATATATATATATATATATGTGTGTGTGTGTGTGTACATATATATATATGAACATACATATAAGTTTTATATAATTGATAATTTCCCCGTTCACCAAAAAGCTTATATTGATTTTGATGGTATAAATTTTAATAAACTATAGTAAATAGAGAAGGGGTTCCACATTGTAAATGTAAAAAAATACGCAAAAAAAAAAGAAAATGCAAATTTTTTATAGACGGATCAAAAAGAAATTAAATGTAAGCTTTTGATGGACAAGAAGTATAAGATAAGAATTCTTATATTTGAAATTCTTCAAAATAGTGATAAAATTTATCTATTTATTCAATATATTCATTACATATATCCAATATTCTTGTGTGCATTCCAACTACCATTCTACTAGTATATTTAATACGCGCTTACTGAACAAATTGAGATTAAAACAGTCATATTTGAATACCTGAAATAAAATAAAATAAGAATTTAAAATGTTTATAAATACCAAATTCATTTTCAAGTCTCCCCTTTGCTTCATGTATACTATGGTGATGGAAATGTACTGCAGTAGCATGAAGGCTAAATAAAGCAAAGTTTATGTTGAAGATGATCATACAAGGAAAATATAGAACAAGTTGAGCTCTGGATTGTTGAATTTTGTGTTGGTACAGATACAGGCATGCATACACAGAAAAAGATTTCACATTTTATCAGTTTGATACCATACTCTCAGATTCTTTCACGAAGCCATCACCCGTCCAGTCTCTATCAGATTGCAACCCTTTCTTGGCGGCCTTCCTTCCGCGAATTGCTTCTTGTTGCCTTGCCACCAAATCCATGTGGGTCGTGAAATATTCGAGCGAAACCCTGATTGTTTGCATAAAAGAGCGAAAGAGAAGAAGATCGTCACACACAAATACTTAGGCTACTACTTGTATGTGAAGTTGTTCAAAAAGTTTGAGCTCATACCCCCTGAAATCTTCTATAGATGTAAAGTTGTGCTTTTTCATGAATTCCTGCAGCTCGGAGCAAAGCGTCTTCACGAGACCATATCCATGCATCATCACGCCCGTGCAAACCTAGAGAAAATAAAAATAATAATAATAATAATAATAATAATAATAATAATAATAATAAATACACTACTCCTGTTAGCTATTGATCTTGGTAAAAACCTTCTGTCACAATATCTTGTAGCAGTCTTTTTTTGATATCTTTGGCTCATTTTTCTGCATTTTCATATGCCAAACAATATATCTTTATATGCTTTAATATTCTACTCGGTCTCATAATCACGAATCATGTATAGTTAGAAGGCTCAATTTACATGGAAAGATGCTCAAACAGAGTTAAATTTAGATGGTTTATAATACTACAATACATAAACAATAAGAAATACATTTTGTGACAAACCTGAACTGTATTGGCTCCAAGAAGTATGAACTCCGCTGCGTCATTCCCCGTCTCAACGCCTCCAATAGCAGAAAGTGAGAGATCTTTATCTGCAAATTCCTTCTTCATCATCTGTGCAATGCTCATCACTTTTGCAAGCGCAATAGGATGGACTGCCTTAGCTGAATAGCCTCCAGGAGTTGAATATCTAAGCTCACATAAAACGTAATATATAATTTAGAAGCTTGAACAGATACGGATAGTGTTTATAAATTGTCTAATTTTACCCCTCTACACAAGGCTCTGGCCTCAAGGTGTCGAGATTAATTCCCATGACACTCATGATGGTGTTGATCGCAGCAACCCCTTCGCATCCAGCTTGCAGAGACACTCTCGCTGGCTGCACAATGGGAGGCAATTAATAATGTCGTTTTTTGTCTATCAAGAAACTGAAGTTGATAATGTCATTTTGTTCTTAAATATATCAAGGCAACAGATTCTCAAAAACAATATGGTGCATATTTTCATTTGAGGTGGTAACCATCAAAGCATGTTGATTTCAACCTATATATAATAAACCAGCAGAGCATCCTATAGAATTGATTCATTTTCTAACAAGTGCTGAACCGGCAATAATTTACAGTAGAAAATGAGAAGTAGTAAACACAAAAACCTGTGTGATGTCCGTGATGTTTGGAGTCATCTTAGCCCAAACGGGAACAGTTGCTTTGGCATTAATCCATCCACAAACTTCTTCCAGAAGCGCACAATCTTGGCCAACAGCAGCGCCCATTTTACGCTCTGGCATCCCATGAGGGCACGAAAAATTGATCTCAATCGCGTCCTGCAAAAAAAAGCATTTGGATAGAGACCATCAATGCACTAACAAGGAAGTTGACATTAGATCAAATTGACAGAACAGTTGAAAAAAATGACTTACAATTCCAGTTTGCTCAACTCGGTCAATGAGTTCCTCCCACGCAGCTTTGTTGTACTCTTCCATGATCGAAGCAATAAGTATCCTGTCCGGATACTCTTCTTTTAACTGCTTAAATTCCTTCAACATAGTCTCTAGAGGCCGATCGCTTATGAGCTCAATATTTTGCCAACCTATGATCTGTCCCTTGGGCGATCCGTTTGCTCCAGCCCGTAATCTAGCATATCGGGGGGTCACATTTACAACTTTTGCAGCATCCAGTGACACCTACACATGTTGCTCAAGATCAAACAATTTTTCCAGCTTCACCAATTCATGGCAAAAGGAAGCATATTCCAATTCTATAAGTATGTTCTCAAACAGATCTGAAATACAATTATGCATCGGCTTTGTATCTATTTGTGTGATCAACTAGACACATTCATGAAATTAAAAAGTAAGAGCCTGCAAGGTTTTGCCTATTCTGAAATCATTCACCAAATACTAATATTCATCAACCAAAAACACACATTTACACACACTATTGGTGGAATCTATGATTGATGCAGGTGCAGCATGCCTAATAAGCCAACCAAGCTCAATTTCAATCAGTTTCAATCATCACCATCCAAAATTGTACAAAAAAATGGAGAAATTACAGTATTTATTACGATATAATCGAGATTTACTTTTCAAGTCACTGTCCCAATCAAATGTTATCACTTCTCAGTCAAAAAATCAACCACACAACTAATCAAAATCCGTAAAAAAAGTAAATAAATGAAATTTCATCGCAGCTCCATTCCATGTCTAAAATTTTCAATTAAAGCAGAGCTAGAAATCGTCACCGTTTTGGCGATGACGGCGCCCCAACCTTCATGGAAGGCGCGCTTCATGACAGTGTAGTTGGTGCCGGGAGGACCCGACCCGATAACGAACGGGTTCGGCATCTTCAACCCGTTTACCGTCACACTGAGATCAGGGTCCGCGGCCTCAGCCTGCGCGGATATTCTGAATCCGACCCGGTCACCACCGAGTCGATAACTCGCCCTCCGAGTCGCCGGAAATTCGGCCACCGGAGTGCTGATCTGGGCAGCAAATCTGAGAGATTCCATTCTTGTTTTCTGGAAATAGTGAAAGATGGCAGATGACGATGAAAATGAATATGCAGGAATCGGAGTTGTATTATAGGAAGTTAAAAGTTTTGGACAGTGTGGATATAATAAGATTATTATGTAAGAGTTTTGATGTTGCGAAGAAGGTATAGATTACGTGTTGATAATGAATTAGTGAGATAATGTCAATAAGGAAGTAGGAACAATTGAAACTCACATGGATGATGTATCCGACTGTTTTCGTTTACTTTTTTAATTACGTAAAATCATAACTAAAGATTCTTATCTTTACATATAAATAATAAAATATATTCATCTCAAGTAATAATAATGAATATATTTGTTATATATTATCTTTGTTCCATTTAAAATGTCTCATTTTCCTTTTATTGTCGTGGGCCTATCCATTTTTAACACTTTAATTTCTTTATACATTTCTCCTAAATATCCATATCCAAAAAAAATAGGATACTTTAAACCGGACGAAGGGAGTACTATCTTTTGTTTAACGAATGAATGAATTAACGACTAGCACCAGGAGAAGGAGCCTTTTTTTTCTTTTCTCATTTTCACTCTCCAAAATAAATGAATAAGCAAATCATGAGCTGCTTTTAGGCCAAAACTGAGAGGAATTTTATTCATAAAACCAGCAAGGCAATCTGCTCCTTATGTAAAGAAAGTAAGAAAGAAAAGAGAGAGAAGGAAATAAAAAACAAAGGAGCAAAAGTCCAAAACATGGATTGGCATAGATTAAGATGGTGTTTGGTTGAGAACATAAGTTCCTCCAAAACAAATTTTATGTTCGCTTTTCAAGATTAAAAAGCAATTTAAAATTGTTTTGAGAACTTATATTTCAGCCAAACACCATCTAAGAAGCAACTAAAAATGACTGACGACGAGCAACTTAATGTGTTAATTTCCAAACAAAACGTATACGGAAAGTGACGTGATCTATCACAATTTTGCTACATCAACAAAATTTGCAATATCAAATATGCTAGATTATACTCCATCCATCTCAAATAAAACCTTCATATTTCATATCAAGAATGCAATTAATAGTATGATCTATAATAAGACCTTCTTGGAAATAGACTTGGACCTTAAGTTCAATTCTATTCCAATACTCAATTATTTTAATAATGAATTTTGATATATGTGAAGCCTTGATTTGTTTTTATCTTAGTAAAGTTTTCTTGATTGAATCCTGGCAGGATTCCTTTATTTACAATTTGTCTGAGAAATAGAAAATGTGTCTTAATTCAGATGTTTGTCAATTGTCACATTATTGTGAATAGAAAATTAAGTTTAATTTTTTACAAATAGTTATCTGTCCTTACGTTGTAAGAAATATAAACGGTTTAGCATGATCAGTCCAATATCTGACAATACTTCTCAATTTCGCCGACAAATAAAGACGTGATGAAGATGAAACTTATTTTAACTTACATAGTTCCAAAAGCATTATTTTCATTGGCATTGATATATAGCTAGCCTATAAACTATAGTTGAAGACGTAGATGTAAATGGGCTCCAGCCCAATTTACAAAACATAATTAGATCACCAAATGAATATGATTCAGCTTCATCAACTAATGGTCCCTGAGTGAATATTCGTATGGTGTATGGAGGAGAGGAAATGCACTAATTAAGATAAATAAAACTTTTTCATTTTTAACATAAGACTAGACTTTCTATTTAGTCATTAGACGTCGGTCAATTGAAATCAGTTCAATATTGGTATCAGTATTGCTGATCAATCCAGATATGAAGAGTCTTGTTCGGAATGATATCGATTAAGAAACCCATCGACCATCGAGAGCGGTTGGTCGGTTGACCGACAACTATGTGCTTGCAGAATATAGTGGTTATGATTTTGCCTTTACTGAAAACTCAAACTGATAAAAAATATTTAGTCAAATATTTGTTTTAGTCAGTTTTCAGTTTGTTTCTTTAATATCAAAAAGATACTGATAGAGTGTTTCAAAACAACATTGTGCTGCTTGTGTTGGTGATGTTCAGTTCAATAATATGCAAAACAAATACGATATTGAAAATAGAGAACACTTAGTTTTTACGTTATTCGGAGATATCAGCTCATATATCCATGGATTGATAACACAATCAATTCACTACTTGGGATTTTATCTTGTTCACGAATACAAGAATAAACCTAGATACATATTTTTACCTTTTATGTGTCTCGTCTAGCTTAGTGTTCCTCCTATGCTTACGGGTGCTAGGAAATATCTGACTGCTTATGGGTGCAGTTGGCCTAACTGCTTGTTTACAGGTGTAAGACAACCAAGTTTTCAACAATTGACATTTCGTTGCTCACTTACCCAACTTCTACTTAAACATTGGGGTTTTTGAGTATAGGGTGTTTCCAACTAAAGTTTGAACTGTCACAGGCGACAAACTCAATATATATAGGCTTGAAATATTACAAGGTAATGACCTAGATGTAAGAGAGTATATACTGAAATCTCGAAATGATAAGTATTTTTGAGCTCTGAAGATTTTTCTGATAATGCTTTGGAACTCATTTCTTCAAAATCGTTGTGTATATGTTCTTGAGATATAAGCTCTGAGTGCTTTAGAATATTTGATTGTGCAACGTTTCGGTTCTCTTCAAACGTTGGATTCTACACGTACTTATAGAGTGGACGTGAATTGTATCGTTGGAAAGAGCATCAATCACATCCATTATATTTGTGGTTTGAATTCTGCCCGTTTGAATCCTTGTACGTCGTTGTCGGCGTCTACATCATCGTACACTAAAGCCCTGTACCTCTGAATAGTGGTTCTGGCATATCAGGATTTTCTACAGATATGCTACAATACGTGGCAAGTCAAACAATCAAGTAGGGGTGAGCATTCGGTCGGTTCGATTGAAAACTGAACCGAAAGTCCAAAACTGAACTAACCGAACTATTCAAAAAAATTAACCGAATCGACCAAACTTTTTTTCCAAACCAAACCAAATTTTAAACTTCGGTTTCGGTTCGCTTTTTGGTTGACCGAAATTCTAATTACTACTTCAATAAACTGACTGTCAAAATTAATTCGAAAATGATAAAACCATAAATTTAACAATTCAACAATATAACCTTAAATTCAACAACATTCATAGCATAAATCCAACTATCAAGCACTCACAACAATAAATTAATATTGAGATAAATTAATTGTTCTGTAATATTTAGATATAGCACTTTATAAAATAATATATTTCAAAAATATTTAGATTATATCATATTTATTATAATTATAATATGATTAAGTCCGCTAACTTTTAAATTTAATATTGTTACCGTTTAGTTTAATCCATATGTGTCCATAATTTTTAATAATTTAATTTAATATAGTTATATATATATATATATATATATATATATATATATATATAACTTGATTTGGTTGGGTTCGGTTTAAACCAAAATTTAGAAATACAAACCGAACCGATCCGAAAAATTTCGGTTTTCAATATTTGCATCCAAACCAAAATCGAATTGTTAAAACCGATTCAAACCGATCAAATTATCACGCTTCGATTCGGTTATTTAGTTTGATTCGATTTTGTTCACCCCTACACTCAAGGCTTAACTAATTATGTGTTTTTTCAGTTGGGTTGACTCTGTGCCTTTTCAGTACATTGATTTCAGGTCGTATCAGTCGAGTCTGTTCCGAGTTTTATCAGCATGTTGGACTCCATCTTTTATCAATTTGGTGACCCTGAGTCGGTATGACACTTCAGCTTGACGTCGTTATCAACAACTTCAACTTCTCAACTGCTGGTATGACACTTAGTCATATATTTAACTTCTTTGTTTTCAGCAACTCTGAGTATTCAGTCTTCGGTCTTCAACTTCACTTTCCAGAAGCATTGTTCATCGGTATCGTTGTGCTTTAGTCTTTAGTCTTTAACTAGCAATCTTGAGTGATGCTTTTTTCAATTGCGCTAGTACTGAAACTTCTTTCAGTAAGACTGGTTTCAGTATTGCTTGAATGCCGTCAATCTTGGGCTTGTCCAAACTAATAGTTCTTCTGTTAGAATCTATAACCAAAAAGGTCAACTCCTAACATGTGAGTAGCAATATGTTACATCAGTATGACAATCATTAGCGGTTTTGGAATCTAATCAAAACACACTATTAATACAGAATTTTCCCAATATCTATTGTTTCCAAATGTGATGGATAATTTATATTTTATGAGTTTGGTTACAATAAAAGCTTATTTATCATACAAACTTATAAATTAATGTAATTTACGTATAAAGTTAGTCTATATTACTGGATTATAGTAAGAAATAATATTGTTCGTCAATATTATCGAAGTACAATAACTTTATTGTAAAGTACATTAATTTTTAAATTTGTATTAAAAAAAATAAGTTTTTTATTTATTTGATTACTTCTCTATGCTATTATCAAATTGGACCGTTATCTATATTTCTATTTCCGGAGCTGTATATATTTGAATTATAGACAATAAATGAGCAACACCTACACATAATTACTCACGAGTTGTAATAATTTGATTTTAATAAATCTTAGTAAATTTCGTTTGCATCAGAACTCATCTGGGCCGAGGCTATCATAGTTCATAACTTACTCTAATTTGGGCCGGAACTGAATTGGGCCCACTCCAATATCGAAAATCGATCAACTAGGATTTCTACAACCAAAATTGTAAAATTCGTTATTTTTTAATTAATTTTTAGTTCATAGATTAAAAATAATTTAACAATATTTATTACGAAATCATCATTTTTTGATTAGTACGTTCTCATGAAAAAAATACTTATCACATTAACTATCCCCTATACATATATAATATGATCCAAGTATTAAACCAAGCCAAATCAATTCTAACTAATTAAATACGCAAGTAGCAGGTTAACAGCAGATATTGAGATCGTATATTGATTAGTCTTCGATTTTAAAAAGCAGAAAGTTTCCTTTAAATCCTTAATATGAGACTGACGCATCTTCTTATTCATTTGATTTAGATATTTTAGATACTTATGTAGTTTTTTCGTGTAAGAATTTACTTTTAGTTGTATTAGATGATTCGTCTCATATTTGTTTGGTATCTACTAAGCATGCAAAAATATAATACGATTAGTACTTTATCTGATCGATATTTGTATCATTTGTTTTGTAACTTTATTGTTGGAAAACATACTTATATAAACTTGAATTAAGAAAGTTAATAGGTCCCCATTCTTTTTAATTATCTAAACTAACCAACATTGATCGTTCTGTCGTTTGGATTAATGTGTTATTAATTTTAAAAATAAAGCTACTTCGCGAAATTAATACTAATAATAATAAAAGTATTGCTTTGAATTGAATATTACACAATGATTGAGTTATCTCCATCCGTTACCACTATTTATTTATTTATTTTAATGTATTTTTGGTCCCTCTTCAACTTAAAAAATGAGAAAAATAAAAAAGTTAGGCGAAGCTACTAGGTACAGGCGGGCAACAAGTGGATAGTTGAAAGCAACGTGGTAACGAAAGAGGAGATTAAAAAGTTGGCAATATGGATGAATGTACCTTCAATTCACGTGGCCCATCTTCATTATTTAAAACGTGCTCTAAAATAAGAACACCACATTTTGGAAGGAAGTGGCGGCGCTGCTTCTTCCGTGCCCGCCCCCGACCCGACCCGGATGAATCTACTTTGTTTGTTCTTTTTTATCTTGACGTAATTGAATACCACTTTGTGTATTGTGCTAAAACTAGTCCACCTACAAAATGAAGTTTTATCATTGCAGAATTGTTGAATTGATTGGATGTGTTCTATAATTGTATTTTTGTATTGTAATTATATTAATAATTAGAAATCAATTATTTATGTTAGGAGCGTTCACTCATTATCAGAGAATCTCAACTGAACTACGTTAAAATTTCACTTTTAACATTTTATAGTATAGATATAACCATCAATTTTTATCCATAAAAAAATTAACAATCAATTTAAGACATTTTATATTTTCCAGATATTTTCCAAAACCGTTTTAGAGTATGGATAAAACCTTAGCACAAATGTCCCTTTTAAAATCGTTTGGTAGTGAAACTGTACTGCCGAAGTCACAAATTAAAATTCCACTCAATTTCCGAAAAAGCTATTAAATTAAATTGATTTTGTGCAGATCAGATCCTCTGAAAACGTATCACATGCTTAAAATATTGTAGTTTTTGAATTTAATTTCTGTAATTTCTTTTAATTATGCTTTATGGGACAAAGTGAGACAGAATTTTGTGAACAGAAGATCCAATCTTATTTTGTGAAAATTGAAAACAGAGTAAAACATTTTGAAATGAGTGCATATGTTATTGTTCAGTAATAACAAAGCAAATTGGATTATTTTCTCTCAATTTCTATAGCGATTCAATGGTTTCATTGTACCGTCGAAATGGATCAGGATTAACGGAAAGAATATACACCAGGAATTCTTCTAAGATATTTTCCTCAAAAAAAGAGAGGAAAGATTCGCTATTTACGAAAAAGCCCCTCAAATCCCTCCGCCGCAAGACCCAAAAATTTCCGGCGACTTCACGCTGACGAAAGGGTGCGCCAGCAGCTGCGTGGCGGTCCATCGCTTGCTCGAATCCTTCTGCATACAGCACTCGACAAAGCTCCTGAAATTCTCCGACGTCCCCTCTGGCAAGCTCGGCGGCTCACCGAAGCATATGGCGCACATTAGCGTGGCCCAGTCGGGCCTCTGCCCTGGCGCCAGGTACGGGAAATGCCCCACGTATAGCTCCAGCAACGTTAGCCCCAAGCTCCAAATATCTCCGGCGTAGACATCGTAATTATTCGATCCGTACGTATCCGGGTCGAACCGCTCCGGGCTCATGTAAGCACATGTGCCGACGTAGGAATTGCAGGGATCCAGCGTCCGCTGCAGGATTTTGCTGACGCCGAAATCGGAGATTTTGATCTCCATTTTCTGATTGACTAGAATGTTGGAAGGCTTCAAATCGCGGTGAATTATCTTGTGCGAGTGCAGGTATTCGAGGCCGCTGAGGATTTGGCGGCAGATTCCGGCGAGGAGGGTTTCGGTGAAGACAACGCCGTTTTTGAGGAGGGTTTCGAGGGTTCCCATGTCCATGTACTGCATACAGAAGGCGATGTCGCCGCCGGGAAGGTCGAAGACGCCGTGGCACTTGATCACGTGAGGGGAGTCGGTGCGGCGGAGAATCGAGACCTCACGGAGGACCTGCCGCCGGACGGCGGGTTCGCTGTCGCCGTGGACGACCTTTAGGGCGAAGATGGCGGAGGTCTGCTTGTGCCGGACTTTGTAGACGGTTCCACCGTTTCCGTGGCCGAGGACCTGGAGCTTATCGAGGTCGGAGGCGGATATGGCGGCGGCGGAAGAGGAAGGGGCTGCGGCGGCGGAGTGGGGGAGTGGGGCGGGAAGCGGGAGCAGCGCTCGGAGGGTTCGGGGAGGGGAGGGAGGGGAGGCGGAGGTTGAGCTGGCGGCGATCGCGGACGACGGCCATAGGATAACGTGCGCAGGGGTGTATGATAAGATCGGGCGAGGAGAGGTGGAGGGATGAAGAGGTGGAGAGTGAGGTGTATATATAGAGCACGTGCGATGGCTGGGGAAGGGGTTGGAAGGGGTCATGTGTGCGTGGGCCCCTTATTTGGATTTGGTTAAAGTGTATAGAATCTAATCACTAATTTTAACTTACTTCCTGCACGAGTTATGCGATGAAATCTTTTGAGATTTTGATTTTTCTTTTTTAATAGTTGGGGTCATTAAATACATAAATTTTAAAGGTCGCGCTACGATGGATTCGAATCCGAGACTTTTTTAATAGTTTATGTCTCCACATGTGATCCAACGGAACAGTGAGACAAAAGATTAGGGGAATTCGATGATCGATAGGTTAAAACTACAATGAGCCAACCCAACCTATTATTACCAAATAACCAACTACTAATTAACTGTATGTAATCATCTTTCTTCCTATATTTCTCTGCGGTTAGGACAATGTTAGGGGAATTCCCATTTTAAGGGCATTTGTATCAGTCTGGATTGTTCGCGCCAACACTTTTTGTACCACTCGTATCCTAATTAATACATTTGCCTCAATCCTAATTAATACATTTACATTATGATTTATTAATTTTTTGTATAAGTGTCTAAATGGGTCGGAATAAATACTCTACATAAAAAAGCAAATACCTGACTCTGATTCTGGTGAATTTGTGATACTCAACCCTGAACTGATTTTATTAATCGAGTATCCTGAACCCACCCTGACCTTTGCTCGATCCACTCTCATAAGAATCCAAAATCATGATACGTGAAACAATCACAGTTGCCCTTATATATTTGTTAGAGAGATGGGAAGGAGGTTGTCTCTGTATTCGTGTGCGAGCGAGAGTAAGTGGTGTTTAGGCTATGTTATATATGCTCTCATTTTTTTCTTCAAAAATGAAGGTTGGGATTTGTTCATCGATATAAATAATTGGGTTTATACAGTGGTGCATTGTTTTCATTAAAATAAATTTGACATTCGTTCAATATGCCCATATTACTTAGTGATAGGATACTACCTAACCACGCCCAAGAACACGCCCAATACTGATAAGTTCGACATCGCTCTACGGGGCAAGTTCGACCCGAAGACTCTAAATCAATGTGAACGGAAGATTCGGTAGTATATAAAGAATCCTAATTTGAAGAGAGATAGGAGGAAGATCCGATCCTAGAGGAGATCTCGGATTGAGGATCTAGGTCAATATATTTGTGTATAAATAGAGGCTAGATTGGACGAGAAAGATCATCTACACTTTTTGTAATCGCTCCTCACATTATCAATACACGAATACTCTCTCTCTCCGTGGACGTAGATCTTATTCATAGATCGAACCACGTAAATCTTTGGTGTTCTTGTGCATTTAATTCCCTTACGAAAATAAGATCGATCACTGGCGCCGTCTGTGGGAACGAAAATTTTGTGTTTTCGATCAACTTTCATTTACAGGGAAACTATCACAACCATGCAGACCAGAAGTCATACATCCAGAGTCGCCACCGGCAACAACAACAACGGTGGCAGGGAGCGCCGAGCTCAACTCGGAAAGAGCCCAGTCATGGAAGGGACTCTCGAGGGACATATCCAACATTTTGACGAGCACGGCCAACCCATACTGCAAGGCGAAGAATACCAAAGTGAAGACGACCGCAATAGCCACCAAGGAGAACCTCCAGCTCCGCAGATAAACCTTGACGACGCCGTCAAAGGGTTCCTGGAGAAAAATAAGGAGAGCTTCCTCCAATACCTCAGCCAAGCACAAGGTCGGCGAACCTCAAGAAAGGACGCGCAACCTCGTCTAGCACGAGGTACCACGACGAGGTAGATCCCCCAGCGTCCAAGTCAGGGACGCTCACACCTCCGCACAAGTCGGGGCCCAAACCGACCGCGGAAGGGATGAACAGCGCGGGAAAGGATGTCGCGACCGCCGCGAGGTCGACCTCACTATCGAGCGAGTCCGCCGACGAACCCCGCCCACCTCCGTGAGGGCGGTTTCGACGGCACGGAGGATAGTCACCCGTTCTCAAACGAAATACCGACACCCCACTCCCTGACAAATATCGGTGCGAGCATCACCCCTCACGACGGACTAAGGGACCCCGTAACTTCCTCTCGCAGTTCCAAGACAATATGATCAACCAACGCCCGACACAATTCATATGTGCAAGCTCTTCCCGAGTTACTAGTCGACAACGCCACGGTGGTTCGGACGCCTACCTCCGGGAGCATTGGTTCCTACCGCGATCGATGAAGGCCTTCCATCGAAGGTTCTTCCGTAAGGCCGAGTCCAAGATGACTTCGCATATCTTCTCACCCCGAGGCAAGACCGAACGAGTCCATCACGACTTTATGACCGTGTTCAATAAGAAGAGCTCGAAGGTCGCAGATGTGAACGATCTCCTCATCATCTCGACCTTCCGAGCGGCGCCCGCCTGGGCCTTATATAAAGAGATCGCTGGCACGAACCCGTCTGCGACAGATCTATGGCGATAGTCGACCGGTTCGCCAAAGCGGACGAGGGCGACAAAGGAAGCGAGGCGGAGAAAGCGACCCTCCGAAAAAGGGAGAAGAGACGAAGGGCGAGGAGACCGAGGCCAAGGCCGACAAGCGCCTTGAGAGAATACGCCACCCCATGTAGTCCGTGCTCGGATCGCGTGACACCTCGGGCGATCTCAATACACCCCATCGACGAAACCAAGGCGTAGATCACGACTCCACACAAACATGTTCGAGAAGCCTCGACCAATGACGGGAGGGCAAAGCGCCGATTCAAGGATAAATCCGCTCATTCCATGAGGATTACGGGCAAAGATAGTAAGTTTTTCTTTCTTAGGAAGGAAAGTCTTTTCAAAGATTCTATATAAATAGAAATTTATATACAAAACCAAGATAGTTACCTTCGAAAATCTAATGATAGGGAATTTTTCTTCGAAGGTGGGAAAAAGATAAACGAAATAAAACGGATTATTACTCCAAATTGAATCCAAATTTCAGGTTTAAAACTCATGTAATGAACCTCTTTGGTTAACCCGAAAATGGGGTAGATCCATGAGAAATCCCATTCGTTAGATATGATAACGGACACTAAAATAATTGAGGAGCCGTATGAGGTAGGAAACTCTCAAGTACGGTTCTAAGGGAAGGAATTAATCCACCTATTCCGACCGGGAGAATGAGCCATTCACTGGGCGATTCTCGAAATTGCGGAGGCTTGGTTTGATCAAGTCACGAGTATTGGCGAAACCGAGGATTGCAGAGGACCTAATGGGAGAAATTGAGATGTTGGTTGGGATGCAACCTTAAGGAAGTATCGAGGCGGGGGCCGAGCCGGCCAAGATGAAGCTCCCAGGAGCCAAAAGAAGAGGAAGCAAGAGAAGAAAGGAAATTGCGCCCCCCACAAGAAAGCAAGGCGCGACACCGACGAAGAAGAAGACGACGAACCGCAATATGACGGAGTCATCTCCACTATTACGGGGCTCCCCCGCGGAGTCACGAAGTCCTCCTTGAAAGCCGAAGCCCGAAGTCCACATACCGGCGAACCGGCCAACAAGAGGCTCAGAAGGGACGAGGCGATCACCTTCTCCGAAGACGACCCCGTACCTGCGATGGTGCCCCACCAGGATGCGCTGGTAATCCAGGCAGTGGTCGCGAACAAGTTGGTGAAGCGCGTATACATCGACAGTGGCGCATCGGTAAGCATCATTTTCAAGGGATGCTTTGATAAGTTAGGAGTAGAGGAGGCGCGCCCAGACAGCACCGCCGCCTCCCAAGCTTCGTTCAGGAAGAGACATGCCCGGAAGGGATAATCGAGCTACCTGTCACGGTAGGGAAAGCTCCGACAAGTTCCACCAAGGTGGTACACTTCTTCGTAGTGAAGGCCTACTCACCGTATAACATCATACTGGGGCGAGATTGGCTGAACGCCATAAGGGCGGTATGCTCAACATACCACCTAACGATGAAGATCCCCACAAAGGGGGGGGATAGCCGTGATCCGAGGAGATCAGAAGCAGGCCAAAGAATGCTTACAGGTCGCCCTACGAGGTGCAGGGGCTCCAACCCAGCACCCACAGGCATAGCAATTAAAGAAACCCGAGGAGTTGGAAGTAAAAGAGACATCGCCTACCCCTGGCAGCCCGGTGAAGGAGGTCACGCTATACAAAGACGAGCCACTCAAGGTCGTCAAGATTGGCTTTACCGAGGCACCTGGATTAAGGGAACAGGTTATCCAACTCCTGAGGGGATTCCGAGACGTGTTTGCTTGGTCGCCCCTCGACATGACCGGGGTCTCCCCAAGTATCATCACCCATAGGCTTAACATCGACCCGAGCACAAAACCACTTCGGCAGAAGCAACGAATTTTTGCAGCCGAACGGAACCAAGTCATCCATGATGAGGTAAATCAATTGTTAAAAGCTCGCATATTGTTCGAAGTCAAATATCCGACCTGGATAGCCAACCCGGTGATGGTGAAGAAAGGAGGAGGGGGATGGCGAATGTGCATTGACTACACTGACCTCAACAAACATTGCCCAAAGGATTGCTATCCCCTTCCCAACATCGATAAGAAGGTCGACGCATTGGTCGGGTACGAAGTCTTCAGTTTTTTGGACTTGTATTAAGGGTATAACCAAGTCTTGATGGATGACGAAGACGCGGCCAAGACAACCTTCATTACTGAGACTTGAGTCTTCGTGATATAGAAAGATGCCATTCGGACTTAAGAATGCGGAGCTACCTATCAAAGAATGGTAGACAAAATATTTCAGCCCTACATAGGCCGAATGTGGAGGTATACGTCGACGACATCGTAGTCAAAAGCAAGGAGGAAGCCGCGATGTGTCGCCGACCTCGGATCGTCCTCGGCTTACTTGAAAAGTCAACCTCAAACCGAATCCCCGTAGTGCACGTTCATAGCTCGGTCCGAAAATTCTTAGGGTCTTTGGGTTTCACAAGAAGGGTTAAAAGCCAACCCATCCAAAGTTCAAACCATTCTAGAAACGAAGATGCGAAGACCATTCACGACGTACACAACCGACGGGCTGCATAGCCAAGACTAAGCCGCTTTTAAAGGTCGCGGACAAGCAGCCTACCCTTCTTCAAGGTACTCAAAAGGCTCTAATTCTCCCGAATGACACACAAGTCCGCCTTTGAAGATCTCAAGAACTACCTCGCCAAACTTCCTACTCTATCCGTTCCGAAAGAAGGAGAGGTCCTTTCCCTATACCTCGCCGCCTCGGACGAAACCATAAGTGCAGTCTTGGTACGAGAGGAAGGACGTCAGCTCCCGGTATATTTCATCAGCCGAGCATTAAAAGGCCCAGAAACGAGGTATCAACCTTTGGAGAAGCTCGCCCTAGCATTAGTAAATGCTGCAAGGAGACTGCGTCCATACTTCCATGCACATCCCATACAAGTCCTCACTGACCATCCACTTCGGCAAGTGTTGACGAAGCCGAAGCTTCGGGAGAATTGCGAAGTGGGCAATTGAATGACGAACATGACATATCTTTTCGCCCGTCAAGCCATCAAAGGTCAAACCTTAGGGGACTTCCTTGCCGAGGCTCACTTCGTCGAGAAACCGAAGCCCCGAGTTCAGATCGACAAAGCCGAAGCCAAACCAGTGGAGAAAACACCGGAGGATTCTCGGCAAGTCTACGCTGACGGGCTTCGGGAAAACAGTAGCGGAGTCGGTATCTTACTCCTCGAACCAGATGGCAAGAGGTCACCCACGTTTCGCTTTATCTTCAAAAATACAAACAATGAAGTGGAGTACGAGGCCTTGATCGCAGCCTTCACCGCTCAAAGTCTTCATATCTGACAAGAAAGTTCATAGTGACTCAAGTCATCGTAAGCCACATGTTGGGGAAGACGAGGCAAAAGGCGATGGGATGAAGAAATAACTCGAGAAAGCCAAAAGCCTACAACAAACTTTCTCCCACTTCCAGATAATTCGCATCCCAAGGAGAAAATGGCCGAGTCGACATCTTAAGCAAATTGGCCTCGTCATCAACAAGCCCACCAAGAGAGGAAATCCAACATCAAGCATAGATGATGCGATGAAGGAGCCGATGTCAACGTGGTCTCGGATGAAGAGCCAAATGGATGACTCCCATTCGAGATTATCCGGAAAGGCGAGCGCGGGACAAGCTCGAGGCCGAGGAGGATCTTGAGCAAATCATTGCGATATATACTTGAGCAGGTATTCTCTACAGAAAGTCATACCTCCAGCCTCTCCTAAGGTGCTTGGGCCCGAACCGAGCTGATTACGTACTACGGAAAGTGCACGAAGGATCGTGCGAAAGTCACATCGGACCCCGAGCCTTGTCAAAAAAGGTCATGCGATGGAGATACTATTGGCGAACAATGTTCAAAGACTCACTTAACCTTGTGAAAGGGTGTCCGAAGTGTCAAATTCACGGGAACGTGCCAAGGCTACCGCAGACCGACCTCGCCTCCAGACAAAGCCCTTCGCCATTTATGCAATGGGGATCGACATCGTAGGCCCTTTCGCAAAAGCACCGGGCAACTCCAATTCCTGATTGTCGCGATTGACTACTTCACGAAGTGGGTGGAAGTCGAGCCTCGCAAAGATCACAAGAAAAAACGCCCTCAACTTCGTCTGGAAGAACATAGTGTGTCGATTCAGCATCCCTCATATCATTCTTTCGGATAATGGGACGCAGTTCACTGATAAGATATTCAAAGACTGGTGTCAAGAGCTTCGGATCCAACAAAAGTTCACCTCGGTGGCCCATCCTCAAGCAAATGGTCGACCGAGGTCACCAACAGACGATCGTGAAGGGTCTCAAACCCTCTCGACCGAGCTAAGGGTATTTGGGTGGAGAATTTACCGCAAGTCTTATGGTCATACCGAACAACACCTAGGACGACGAACGGAGAAATGCCCTATGCGGTGTATGGAACCAAGCAATGATCCTCGCAAATCGGAATACCGAGCCTCGCACCATTCACTTCTCCGTCAAGCAAATGGGGAAAATCTACGAACCGATCTAGATCGCGTCGAAGAAAAGAGACCTCGCCTACATCAAGAAAGCTCGGTATAAGCAACAAGTAGCTCGGTATTACAACCAGAGTGTCAAGTCCCGACGGCCCGAGTGGGTGACCTCGTGTTCAAATAATAAAGTCGATAAAGCAAAGCTCGGAAAACCGGAAGCCACATGGGAAGGACCTTACGGGTCGAAGAAGTCCTCGGAAAAGGGCCTATAAGCTCGCCATTTGTCCGGTGAGCAAATACCCAACACATGGCACATCATTCATTTGAAGAGATATTTTGCATAAGTGTCAAAAGTTGAGTCTTGTTCGTCTTTGAGTCTGTTAGGTCGAGTCCGAGTCTTGTCGCCTTGTTCCGTTATCTTTATCAATAAAATCTTTTCTTTTCTCTATCTATTTTTTGTTTGCATGTTTTCATTTGTCACTTATGCATACGACTCTTCTAAAATTACTATACCCTCTTGGAGGACTAACTATACCCTCGACGGAGGACGGACTACCTTCGCTTAATCGAAGACGAACTTCAAACGCTGTAAGGAGACCACCGCTCCCGATAAAACTTGGCAAAACAGAACCCATACCTTCGCACGAGGGACGGATACCTTCGCTTATTTCGAGGACGGATACCTTCGCACGAGGACTAACTACCCCGCTTATTTCGAGGAAGCTTCGCACGAGGACGGATACCTTCGCTTATTTCGAGGACGGATACCTTCGCATTTGCGGGCTAACTACCCTCGCTTATTTCGAGGAAACTTCGACGAGGACGGAATACCTTCGCTTATTTCGAGGACTGACACGCCCGTGCGAAGACTAACTACCTTTGTTTATGGCAAGGACGAGCTAACTTCGCCTTAAACAAGGACGACCCACCTTCTTATCGATTACGGTAATTAAAGACGGTGTTCTCAAGAGTCAACACAAAGCAAAAATAATTTTATTTCGCGAAGATACGCCCATACATCACGAGGACGAAGAGGGCCTAGGAGGCCGGAAAAGTGAGCCAATCCCTAGCAAAATCGTGATTCAACAGAGCATCTATACTAATCCTACCTCACCTCGTCCTCGATCTACGCTTAAGAGCCCCGCCAGATCGACCTCGCCACTGACGACGCAGCTCGCTAGATCGACCTCGGCCGATGACGCCCGACTTGCCCGAGGATCCACGTCTCTCTTGGGCTATAGCGCTCTCTTGAGCTCGCCACTCCCATGAAGAAAGATCCGAATAAATTGAAGTCCCGGCAGAGAAGCCCCGATGAAGAAGAGGCCTCAGATCCGGTTGAAGCAGTTCGATTTGTGGTTGGCGAGCAACGACGATCTTATATATGCCTCCGATCCTTTTCACCCGCGAACCGCCCAGAAATCGCCAGATTTCTTGCCGTACTCACACTGCACTCGCGCAACGAGCAGCGGCCTCAATAACCTTAACTTCGACCTCGTGAATGGTCATCCCACCACTCGTGGATAACTTCCTCGTACTCTGAGTGCTCTTGACTAATGTTCTAGCCTCCTCCTCGCAATCTCGAACTTCTCCTCCAACTCCAAGAGGCGAGCTCAAGCTCACAGCCTCCTGGCAGCCCAAGTCAGACGCCTCTGCTCGCACATGGTCTAGCTGTTCCTCAAACGGAGGAGTTCGATCTCTTTGATTCAAGAGCCCGCATCAAAGCTTCGATGTGATTTAACCAAGGAAGCATCGTGCATTTCGGATAAGGCGAACAAAGAAAAACAAGAAGGCAAGTCTCTTCGGATGAACAACGAATTTTATTAAGGCCTTAAGGCAAAGTCAACAACAAAATATGTATATTTACAAGTTGGTCTACAAAAAAAGGAGAAAAGAAGGATCAATGACCCTCCGAAACTTCGCCTCAATCCCACCACTGCCTACACCGACTTGGGAAGCGGCGACCTCCTCCCGCCGCCCACCACTTGCCACCTCCTCGACCCGAGCGGCCCAACCGCCTCTCGCTCGGGAGGCTTCGCTTCGTTGGGACCCCGAGCTCGACATCCTCCAAGCCTTAGCTGTCACCTCACCCGATCCCTTCTTAAGGTCGGCCATCATGGCGTCAAGCATGGGATCGCGGTCCACCGCCGTGCACGGACAGACTCATGGTCAAGAAAGCGATGACGAGGTCAGCTTTGCAAGACAGGCAACTCGCTCGCATCATGAGCAAGGACCGCGAGAATAAGACCGCAGACAAACTTTCGCCTCCATCACCTTATGCCCATATTTCGATTTATCCAACTCGGGTAATCCTCGGCAACTTCCTCGATGACGCCCGAGACCGCTGCTTATTCAACACCTCGGCCACGCCCGCTGCCACCTGCAGAAGCCCCTGACAGAATAACCTCTCCGCAAAGGCGCGGAGCATTTCCCCTTGCGAGCTCGCCACCTCGGCTTTCCGACGGCGAGCTTCCTCCACTTCGGCCTTCATCCGACCAACTTCAACCTCGCCGCCTGCTCGCCGCCGCCGCCCACACGACCATCGCCTCCTCCTCGCGGCATCCCGAGCCTTGTCCTCGGCCGCACACACTTTTTAACGAGGAGAGTCTTCCTCCTCCATCTCTCGAGCGAAGCGGGACTCCCTCGAACCGGCAACGCGCTTTTCAAGTACTCCGTCACAAGGACGGATGCGCCGCCAGCTCGGCGTCACACCCTCGACCCTCGCATAATAACAAATCGGTCAGAACACAAAAATAATAACTTACTCTACAATGCATGAACAAAAACACTACCTCGGGAAAGATACGAGGTGTAGGTTGCATGAGCCGAGGATCTCGTGCTCCGGATCGGCGGAACCGTGGACTCGGACCGCATGCCTAACTGTGGGGTCGTGGAACGATGCCTAATCCTCTTGAATTGCTTGAGAGGCACGGCCGGAGGAGACTTGGGCATCCTTACTCCTCTCGGGGAGTCCTCGGCGACGCCCTTAACGCCAACGCTGGGATCTCCGAATCGAGCTCAATCCTTTCCTTTTCTTCTTCCTCCAAGCAAGTTCACTGCGGGGAATAAGCGTCGAGGCGAACGACAAAAATGAAAGCAACTATATAACAACATGTATAGGGCCTCACCGCCGCCCCACCACTCAGCAGTAGGTCATATGGGGCTCATCCGAAGTAGCGAGCTCGGCCTCGGAAAACTCTTCATCTACGAGGCCGACCTTGTCCAAAGCATCTTCAAAACTACCGAGACTAACGCCGAGGTGCGTTTGCCAACTTCTCGGTTTTCGGATGAATTCAAGGACTCGTTGAACCGCGTAAGAAGAACTTCTTCCGCCAGCCAGAGATCTTCGACTTTGTCTTTACTTTAAAGTCGCGACGAGGTGATAAGTAATACCACCCCGAGCTAGCTTTAAGCTGGAAAACCCGAGGACGAGCCCTGTGGTAAAGGAAAATTATGCTATGGCGAGATACCAAGGCCGTTAGATCTTTGAAAGGAATTGGGCATTATTTGGGAGAGGTATGCCGAACATCCGCAAGTTCGACATACATGAAGAAAAAGGGATACGAAGACCACCTTCAGCCGCCCTCAGAACCGTCACGAAACCCACCGTGGAGCACATGCCCTATCTACCTGGACGGGAACAAGGAACTCAATAGATTCCTAATAAAATACATAGAAGAAAATTCTAATATGGCAGAGGCATCTAACATTGAAGGAATGGAAGACACTTTACCATAATCCACAAAAGGCGGAACACTACTCACGAAAAAGGGAAGATGTGTAAAGGTATAAACTCTTAAATCCTCGACGATGACATCGAAACCACACGCCATCATGACCGTGGAATCTTGGAAAAAAAGAAAGAAGCCATTAAACTTATCGGTTTTTATATGAAATCGATAAGATGATGATGAACACGGCAGATGCACCAATGGCGGCAGTTGGGAGCGTCAGATTTCTGAGGTTATTTTGGAATTTTGAAATCAAGATGGCTAAAAGTGATAAGGAAATTGGCGTATCAAGGAAGTTATTCCCCCAATAATGAACTTTATCGGGAATCCAACCGCTGCCGCATTAAATGCACATTAAATGCATATCCCGTATCTCGTGCATGACATCGGCAGAAAATCCCGTGTTCGGCCTCGGCAGGACGTTTCGAATTCAAGATAAGAACGCCGTATATCCGACCTCGACCATGAATTGCATAAACGACTTCGGCATAACACATCGTCAGGTGAAGCCAGTCCAAAGACTTCGGCATGACGCCTCATAAGATGAAGCCAGTCCAAGGACTTCGGCTCAACGCCTCGTCAGGCGAAGCCACTCAAGGACCTCGGCATAACGCCTCGTAAGGTGAAGCCAGTCCAAAGACCTCGACGTAACGCCTCGTCAGCGCGCGAAGCCAAGTAACATAACTTCAGCAAAACACCAAGAGATACAAACAACGTCACGAACTTGTCATAACACCTCGGAGAGGTAAGCCTAACGATGTACAACCTCGGCATGAAGCCTCAGTAAGACGATGTCAAGACGCGCTGCCCGGCATAACGCCGGTAAGGTGAAGCCAACGACGCGCGACCTCAAAGATACGACAAAGTGAACCCAACGGTGCGCGACCTCTGCACAACACCTCGAAAAAGCGAGCCACTCGACAGGCGACCTCCGAACATTGCCTCGGAAAGGCCATCCAGACAGCACGAAGTCGGCACCGAAAGGGCCCCCGATTCATCACACACGTACATCGGCAAACCACAACCCCCAAACCCGTTACGACCTAGCTTCTGCGTCTTTTTGGGGGAGGATGTGATAGGATATGGCCCAACTACGGCCCAAGCAATGTGCCCAATACAAGTAAGCTCGACATCAAGCTCGGCCCATGCAAGTTCGACCCAAGAAGACTCCTAAATCAATGTGAACATGTAAGATTCGGCCGTATATAAAAGAATCCTAATTTGAAGAGAGATAGGAGAAAGATCCGATCCTAGAGGAGATCTCGGATTGAGGATCTAGGTCAATATATTTGTGTATAAATAGAGGCTAGATTGGACGAGAAAGATCATCTACACTTTTTGTAATCGCTCCTCACATTATCAAACACGAATACTCTCTCTCTCTCCGTGGACGTAGATCTTATTCATAGATCGAACCAAGTAAATCTTTGGTGTTCTTGTGCATTTAATTCCCTTACGAAAATAAGATCGATCACTTAGATAGCAGCAAGATTGTCTCCAAAAGGATAAAATTCTCCCAATTTTCTATCTGCAAATAAGTTCAAGTATTACTAAAAATTCTAAAATTTCAAAAACTAAAGTAAGCAAAGTATCCAGAAGTTTGTTTGTGACAACTACTATGAAGGTATCCCAGTTTCCAATTAATTCCATTCTAACTTGACTATTCCGATCATCGATAGAAATATAACTTTAATCAATGCAAATATACATGTTATGACCCCCGAAGATACTTTTGACACGATCTTATTTCTCTTTAACTTCTCGGTAATTAGGAAGATATTTCACTAACTACTTCTTTAATCGACTGACAACCGTTAAATACATTATATAGATTTAATGAGCCGATAATTTTTAAGAACTAGAGAAACTCGATTTAAAACCAATAAACTCTGATGCATCAAATTAATACTGTTATTCTTTTGACTCTGTGAATCATTTTATCACTAATCAAATCTAAATCATAATGCCTTTTTGGATTGTCTCTCATTTCATTTTAAGAAATAATTATCTCTTCAAAAAGTGTGGGTCATACTCAACTTTTATCCATTCAATTACTTTATACTTTCTCCTAAATATACGTGTCCGAAAAAAATGGGACACTTTAAATGGAAAAATGGGACACTTTAAATGGAACGGAGATAATATATTTTATGCAATTCAACCACGTTATGTGTATATTGTGCTGTATTCATCTCCAAGTTTATTTAGATTTTATCCTAAGTTTCTCAACAACATTTAATTCTCTCTACACAGCCAAGAAACCCAAAAAAGGAAAAAGAATAAAAGAAAAAAAAACAATGCAACAACTCGTCAAAATTATACAATCAACTCAATTTTCCAACCAAAGGGCAAAACGGTATGTTCAAGTCATCTCTATGGCTGGGAATAACAAAATGCCTCAACCTCCCCTCTTGTTTCCTCATGTACCCCTCACAAAGGAACTCCCGCGAAAACTTATCCTCCACCTCCCTATTCACATCGTGCACAAACACATGCGTCTCTCCGCCGCCGCGGTTTCTCGCCATCATCCCGGCCGTGTAGATGGCCGTCATTCGCCCCGGCGCCTCCTCGTAGTACCCAGTCGGCGCATCCACCATGATCAAATCCCACTCCACGCCATAAACCACACTCGGCAGCCCCTTGAGCGCCAGCTGGCACATCGAGTACCGCGGATCCCCGACGGCGGTGCACCCAGCCCCTCCCTACCTGCATCAGATCGTGCGCCTCGTTGAGCTTGCTATTGTACGCCACGTGGTACGACTCGAGCATGGGAAGCGGCGCCGGATCTGCTCGATCCACGCTGCGTCCTCCTCGAGGAAGACGGTGCGGCCGCCGTGGTTGAGGAGTGCCACATCAGGCTGTCGTGGCCGAGGCCGAAGACGAGGAAGTTGCACGGCGAGCGACGGTCTAGGATTTTGGATGTCACGGAGATCTCCTTGAGCGTCTGCTGCGGGGTTATGGTGTTGGTCGTAGTGGATGAGTGCCTGGGCTATGGACGTCGGGATTTTGGACGGGGAGCAGCTAGCGCCGCCACCTTTCGATTTTCGCGACTGGAAATTGGGAGATGGAGAAGAAGATGATGGTGATAGGGTTGATCTGAGAATGAAGAGAATAAGACATAATGTGATAACTATAATGAGGAGAAGCTTTAGGTTGAGAGGGTTCTGCGATTTTGGCCTCATTTTTTCTTAAAAAATTTTAATAAGGTTGACAGAAATATTAACCCTATAACATGTTGGACCCGTCAATCGGGAGCTATATATTTTGAGCTTTCAAATTGGAATGTAGAGTTAATGGATTAATTGTGACAATTGTTAGATGTGTGTGTGTGTGTACATATATGATCGTGGTGAAAAAGGCCGCACAACAACTGGAAACATTTTGCATGAAGCAAAATGGTTGGTGGTGGAACAGAAGTTTGGTGCGGGATACTTCGATAGATGATAGAAAATGACATAGAGCCAGCCTTCAGTAGGGGGTGGGTGCGTACCATGAATTATAACTGAATTTAGGAGAAAAATATATATCAATATTGAAATATCTCGAGAAGCATATGTATTGTTATAGGACATAGACTCGTCATATGGTACTCACACTTGGATGGATCATAATATATTCGATTTGAATCCATCACTAAAATAAAAATAATATATACAAGGTTCCATTAAACTCCAGAAAATGATTTAACCATATACCAATCATACAACTCTCTCTTTATTTTTTTTACGATTCTTCTTCCTTAAACTTCCATTTATATGTGATTGTATATCTATCCTCATAGTATAAGGGTTTGAAATATTTGTTTTAGTAATATAATATTTTGAATCGATAGTGGACATACACGTAGCATGCGAATAATGAATTAATTGGGTCGATTTTGATCTTTAGCAGTTATTAGGTTGTACCCAACTTGCGAAATAGATCACCAAGCTAGCTTGTTTGGATGGTCCTCCACTTTGCCTTCTCAATATTATATCAATGTAGGGAAATAGACAAAATGAAGAAACTTTGTCGAATAGGTGTAGTCTATAGTATTGTAAATGACAAGTTTAATTATATCACCATAAAAAGACGTAATGTAACTTGTGTGTGATTGCCTAGAATATCGTGATACATATTAGACTTAGTAATTAAGTCACATTCATTAGACAAAAAAAACTTGGGAAGGATCGACCCCACCTAACTTAGGGTCATTTCGCGGATTGACTCGACCCAGATTCATCTGATCCAATCATACTTATAAATATGTCATTGTATCATTTGTTGTAAATAAATATATTATTTATTTTGGATAAATGTATCATTTGCTCTAAAATGTATCATTTGTTCTAAAATGTATTATTTATTCTGAATAAATGTATTATTGTATCACTTTGTCGTGAATAAATATATCATTCACGCGAATAAACGTATTATTATTTTTGACTAAATGTATCATTTTCTTTGAACAAATATGTCATCACACTGTGTAATAAACGATTCTTATCGCGATAAACAATATCAGATTATTTGTTATGAGTAAATATATCATTACCTTAATAAACGATCACTTATTATGAATAAATATATCATTTATAAATTAACATATTAATATTATTGGTTCGGATCAGATCGGCACGCGATAAGACTCATCCTTAGGTAAGGACGGGCCCTATGAGAGTGTGCCTTTTCATTAGTTTGAGTGGGTAGGGCGGGCGAACTCCAATTAGGGACATATACGAATTTTGTCCCATTTAGTTATTTTATAATTTAGCTGAAATTAATAATGTAGTTTGCCAATGATAAGTATAAATCAATCACGTAGGAGAGGATCGTTCCAATTTAAAACGTCAAACGATATATTTATCGGTATTAATTAATCAACAGAATTCATTATTATAAAGGAATCTCCTTTTTGTTTAATTCTGATATCCATTTTTGGCATTGCTACAATAGTATTTCCAGAATGTGTTTGCAACAAATTAATGTTTTGATTTTTTGGCAAAGCCTTTTTTTTTTCTTTTTGATAAATAAGACGGTTCTAAATTGTGGTACCTCATTTGCTATGCCAGAGGACGGAGCCGCCTAAACCATGTACACAAAAGACTCATCTTACATTGTGTTTTTAAATTAAATTGTTTACCCAATAATCGTTCTCATTTGATTCAATTTTTTAGAATTATAACCCACATACTCACGTTCATACACATTAGGTCATGACTCCAATGACCAATCTCCAACCTATTAATTAGGCAGAAAATATCTTTCTAATCGGGCTACATTTTATCGTCCATTCGATTTATTTATTAAAGATTGTTTCCCTATAATTTATAAATATCTTGAAAGAGGTGTATACGTATATATTATAAACAATCTATATGAAAGATATAATTATGTTTATCTTGAAATCCTTAAAATTTATGTAGAATCTTATGACCTCAATTATTTATGCAATTAATTATATGGGAGCGTAGTTGGGGGGCCTAATAATATATAGGCTTGTGGAGCAAGTGGACATCTCTTTTTCTTGATTGTGACGTGCAAGTTTTCTTGCTACATGACAACTTGATAATTACGCATGCGATCCTTCTTATCGCAATATTTAATTTCTCCTATATAATCAATTCACGAGGTTCTATCTTTCCAGCTACAAGAAAGATATAAGGTGTCACACTAATTAATTTAAATATCTATATCTAGTTGTTCAGTTTAACTTGTCGCGGTAGTATCAGTAATTCTTAGTTCATATATATTATGGTTGGTGTGAACGTTCTACTCAAAAGCATATCGCGTGGAAAAATTATTTAGTATTCTTTGTTTGTTATGAATTCTGATATTACATTGAAGTTAAATATTTAAGGTTCCCACATCTACTATATACCCTTTTTTTGGGGTGCTGAAACGAATTATAAATCAAACAAATTGATCCTTCCCTAGCAAAGGAATAATAGAGTCGGGTGGTGAGTCCCAAAACTCCTTACCTTCCAACAAATTATAGCTAAGCTTAGCTAAAGCATCTGCACAAGCATTTCCAGATCTTCTAATCTTCTTCAGCTCTTGTAGATAATTAAAAATTGTTAACAAATAATATCACGTCATGTGTAAAATACAAATTAAATAATTAATTATATTTTTATTTTTATTAACGGGATTTATTCCAAAATAAATAGATATATGGTTAATTTTAATTTTATCAAGAACAAGAATCTATACGTGTCAACGATACCCTGGAGGAATAATCATCCAAAGGGCCCATACACCCAAACTCATGTCTTGATGGCCCAAAAGGCCCATAAGCCCTCTAGCCTAAATCTATAAATAGGGGATGAAGGTCCGTAAGTGAAGTGAAGTGAAGATTCAAGAGCTCAAGACACTGAAGAATCATCGGCTAAGTCTTCTCCAAAGATTCAAGCCTTCTTCAAGCATTCATGAGTTATTTCGTGCAAATCACAACGTTCTTCGTCAAAATCATCCTCCCAAATCAAATCGTAGATGATGTTCAATCCGAAAACGTGGTGAAAACCCTACGATTGGCGCCAAAACCAAGATCTTCAAGACATTCTTCAAAGATTTCAAATCAAAATCCAACGCTCGATCTCGAAACAAGATCAAGTCCTTCAAATCAACATCATCAAGTTCAGGAGATCAAGGAACTACATCCCTCCAACAACTCAAGAATATCCAAGAACATTCAAGATCTTTCAAGAATCCACATTGAAGAAGTAGAATCGGAGGATAGATAGAGATCGAATTGCCTCAAATATATCAAATCAAAAGTACATTGATTTTGTATACATGCCAATCTTCATGGTAGATCCCAACTTAAGTGTTTGATATGAAATAAAATGCTTTGTAGACTTTCAACCTTACCTTTGAACACACGGGCATTGCGAGATTTCCATAGGGACCGGATGGCTAGGTCGTCAATTTTCGACACGACACGAGAACACGATACCTAACACGCACGAAATTAATGGGTTAGTGTTCAGCCTTATCGTGTTCGTGTCCTTATCGTGTCGATACGATAATGACACGATAATTTCGTGTCGGATTCGTGTCGTGTTCGTGTAACCCGATAATTTTTGTGTTGCATTCGTGTTCGTGTCGGTTCATGTCATTTTCGTATAATTCGATAATATTTTTGTATTTAATATTAATTTAATTATAAGTTTTAGATTTTTATTTTTTTTATTTATTTATTTTCTAATTTTGATTTAAATTTATCGTGTCGTGTCGTTTTCGTGTCAACACAAAAAAAATCGTATCATATTTGTGTTCGTGTCGTGTCCGTGTCAGTATATTTCGTGTCGTGTTCGTGTTCGTGTCGGGCAGATCCTTAACGGGTCGTGTTTGTGTTTGACCTTATTAGACCGTGTCGTTATCACGTCGACACGATAATGACCCGACACGCACAAATTATCAGCCCTACATATGGCTGCTGCAAAAATGGTTTTCCATTTTGCTTGAGTTGAGGAATATATTTTGCTTAATCCAATCTGCATCATCGGTAATGTCAAAAATAACTAAGTCACTTAGTGATAAGAGTGACTTCCATACCTTTCGAGCCGCCGGACAATGTCTGAGAATATGGATAACATCTTCCTCTGAACAATGGCATTGTGAACAGTTTGCATTTTCTGCAAATTTCCTATGGAATCTTACAGAATTAGTGGCTAATCTCTCCTGAGCAGCTAACCAAACAAAATGCTTCAGTTTGTTGTTAAGTTTACTAAACCAAAGCCACTTCCAATTTCTACTATATCTCGTGCCTGTCAAGTATTGCTTAAGGAGAGTCCTATAAGGAGATTGACTAGAAAATCTTCCGTGAGAAGTTTCATTCCAGAGGATTTGGTATTTTGATGACTGAGTTGAAAATAGGATCGCTGCAATTCTTTCATCAGATCAGTAGGAATAGCTGTATAGAGCCTTTGGAAATTCCATGTCCCATCCTGTTGCAGTACATCACAGAGTTTGACGTTCTTATCCCTACTGTCAAACACTGACACTCTTTGCCTTAAACTAGTATTCCCAAACCACAAATCTGTCTAGAATGAGATATGAGCCCCATCACCCACCTTCCATCTGAAACTGGAGCAGAGAAGTTTGGCACTAAGGATAACCCCTTTCCAAATTTGGCTATCACTTGGTTTACTGGTATAATCCAATATCTAAATTCCTTTCAAGTATTTTTGATGAATGAGATCCCTCCATATTGAACCTTCCAAACAATTTTAGCCAGCATAGCTTCATTGTTTGTTCTGGTTTCCCTCAACCCAAGTCCGCCCAAGTGCCTTGGTTGGATGATTTTATTCCAGCCAACTAGATATACTCTGAACTTGGTATGATTTGTCGACCAAATGAAATCACGGTCTATCTTGCAGTTAACCACCCGGACTACATCATATGTATAGGAACAACAGAGGCCACAGATTGTGTAAGTTTGGATTTATATACTGAAAGCAGATTAGTTGAGCTTGTATACAATATTTGATGTTACCATTATGTCGATCTCCTATCTAAATTATTTACTTGATTGCATATGTTATCGCATTATCTCATACAAAAGTTATATCATACAGTGTGTAGAAGATCACAGAAGTCTGTATGATTAGTCAAACTAGTTGAGATATAAAAATGATCACATCAGAGATAACTTGATAACGAGTTGTTGGTATAGTTGCAGTCCATAAATAAGAAGTAACTTGACTTGGTTGTTTGTCCATGATATGTCTTAACGTATTGATGGATCACAGTGAGATGAGTTCTTATATGTGACCATCGTGAAGAACCTAGATCTCGATGACTTAACGTTGATCTAAAGCTCGATAAAGTTTCAGATGAATATGAGTTATTGACCATCACTTTGACTTGTTATGAGTGAGGGTTACATGTGATAACCCAATATTCTCTCGTGATTCGATGGTCGCGATGTCATGTTGATTATCTCAGATTGAGTTAATGTATTCGTTTAGGATGACGACGCCCCTTAAAGAGCTCAAAATGTTTGTTGTACCAAACCCCGCAGATTGAAAGTTAACTTAAGTACAATAATAAGGTGAATGGTCATACTTAAAGAAATATTAAAGAGATTAATTATTTTAAGCAATGTAATTCTATAAATAATTAATGGACATGCGATATCTTAAATACGGGGTTCGTAAGTCTAAGTACAAGTTTGACTCAACTTCGCTAATAAAAGAGTAAGTCAACATTTATTCTTTAGTCGAATGTGAAGGAAATATGAATTTACCCGCACTTCAGGTTGTAGGAAAATCGAGTTTAGCCTCTCCCGAGGATCTATCTTCGATGTTTAATTCACCATACATTGATTATATTCCTAGCATGCACCTATATAATTAATTGCAACACGTAGGGTTTCTCGTGTTTACCTTTGAATCTGCCGAGATGGATCGGGACGAACGGATCGAGACTCGTGCTTTGACCTTCTGGACTGTATCCCGGTTGCCCAATCTCCAATATCGAGTGAGGATAATCTATGGAGAATGCTGCAGAAAATCACCCTAATCATTCTCTCTTATTTTCGAAAAATCCTCACCAAAACTATAGTGATTTTCGAGAATAATGAATGTAGGATAATTGAGGATTAGCCTGATCTTATCTCTTACCTTATATGCAAGCCACGCGTGTGGACGCCACACACGACCCCCCACTGCACTAAAATATACCTTTTAGTCGCTTAATTTCAATCCACGCCAACTTATCCTTATGACAAATGAAATTAATGATTGGACCTTACTGACCACATCACTATCGCAAGAAGGGACTTCATGGAAGTTGTACCGAGGTGATGTCTAAGCAATGACCACAATTTTAACAGAAATGAATTCTTAGAATCGCATACTCACTAGACCATACCGCCCAATTCAAATTCCTTTGTTATCTCATTTTAAAACTATCCCTAGAGAACTTATGAAAATCGCACATGCAAGCCCGCGTGTGGACTTTACACATGAAACTCCCACTTCTCAATAGATTTAAAAGGTTTTATTTAGAAATCTCATCCAACAAACTTATGATAAATAGTGCAAGCAAGCCGCGTGTGTGGTTTACTCACAGCAAGGCCTCACTTTGTTTAGAGATCAAAGGTGGAGGTCTTGACATTTTAATTTGAAAATTAATATGTCGGGTTACTTGCTTAGTCTTTTGTTCAAAAGGTTTGTCCATGCGCATCACGTAATCCTAGCATGCTTTTCTATAGAACTCAACATGTAAAACATGCTCGCAGTAATTCTAAAATATGCTTGAAAACGCGATAATCCTAGCATGCTTACTATGCGCATCCAATCACGAAAACATATAATATGTTTGTTCACGTAATTTAAACATACATAGCATGCTTCGCATAATTTAAACATCCACGACATGCAATGAACGATAAAAATAAAATAAACGCTCATCGTGGCCACTCGTGGAACCTACACTTTCCCGCCTAATCTATTACATAGAATCGCAAAAGCATGATCTTCATAAACTTTGAAAACGGGCCTCGTGCACGGGCACGGACCGATTCATCAAAACCGATTCGGGCGGAAAACGGGTTCGGACCGAAAACGGGTCCGGGCCGGATTTGGGCCGAATGGCTGGGGCCGCTAGGGCACACGGCCCATGCGCGCGCCAAGACACTGTGCCGCCCTTTCTCGCGCCACCGCGGTCGCGAAGCGATCGTGACCCGCCGAGCAGCGCGTGTCTGTCGCTCATGTCGACTCGCGACCGCGAGCCCGCCGTGAATCGCCGGGATCTCGCGCGACAAACACGCGCCCCATCGCCGCGCCAGAATTCGCGACAAACGCTACAGATCCTCGCGGACGCGAACGCGCCCGCGAATCGCGACGAGCAGCCATGAAAGCGCATGCTCAACGCTGAGCGGTGTGTTTGGTATCATTTTATGCTTATTCTTGGTATTGTTTTGCATGTTGTCTTCATTAGTTTATCCAATTTATGCCGTTAGTTCGATTATTATTTATCGTTTCGGACTTACTTGGTTCGTTTCAATGTTTTGCGTAAAATCGGCATTAAATAGGATTAAATGAATCTACCAGGATCAAGTATGTGAAGAGCATCGCGATTGGAGTTCATAGAGAAAGCGGATCGTAACTCTGAGATCGGACGCGAGAGCACGTGTCAACGAGTCCAAGTCGCGCCCGAGCGCCCGAGCGCCGCGCGACAGCACTCGCTCACTCCGCATACCCCGGCACCCCAACAAGGCCAGCTTTCCAGCGCCACCGCCTCCCCAGCTCGCCCGCACACCCACTCGCCACCACTCACGCGCCTGCGCCTCCTGCACAAGACGCTCACAAGATCGAACGCCGGCTCACTCCGAGCTGCTCCCATTTCTCGTGCGCTCGGAGTGAACGCCGGCTCGCCAGCGCACCTCCGCCCGCATGCCTCGCCCGGCGCCACCCCGCGCACCTCGCCCGCTCATCCAGCGCTGAACGCCGGCTCACTCCGAGCGCGTTCCCAATTTCGCGCGGAGTGAACGCCGTTCGCTTCACAGACTCCGGCCAGGCGCCGCTCACAAGACTTCGCGCGCGCGCCTCAGACGCCGCCACACAGACGCTGCTTTCAGCCGGCCTGTCATTTTAATATATATATCGTTATTTTAGGTTATTTCGAGTTGGAATTTTACGCTTTTATTACGGTTTTCTCGGGTTGCGCCATGAGCTCGTTTCGTGGATTTTCTTCAATTCGTATATTGATTCACGCTCGTAATTGGTACTCTATTTGTTTACTAATTCTAGCAACATCGGTTTGTTTGATTTATTTATTCTAGCAATATCGGTGTGTTATTTTGGGATTTGATTGAAAGTAATTCCTCGGTTATTTGTTCCATTATTCTTGATCGCTTCGCTTATGTATCGATTTATCATGCTTCGCTTAATTCTGTTCTTGTTAGGTTCTTGATTATTTCTTGTTTCGTGTTTAATAATCAATTCTATGCAAGTGGTGTTGAACTTTAAATTCATGTTTAATCGTTCTTTGTTGAATTTCATTGATCCTTGTTTGAAGATCTAATTTAATTGCTTTTGATTTGTTTCCTGCTCCTCGTGTTTGGTAGTTAATCATCTAGGGTTTGTGACCTCTAGTTTAGATCTATTGCTTTCGTAGTTTAGCTCGGGATTGACAACCCGCCTAGGTTTGCTTTGTTTAATTCTCGTGTTTGATTCCTCGTATGTTTCAAAACCCTTTTGGTGTTAGAGTGTTTAGGATTTAATCGTTTTACGTGAGCAACACGAACATTAGGCCTATTAAGTTTTCCTCGAGAGGCAGTAGGGGTTAGCTTTCCTACTATAACACCTCGTACGATTGCGAGTTAATTGAGAGTATACTTTTGATTGAACAAATTTTGGCGCCGTTGCCGGGGAAAACTTTAGGCGTATTGTTTGTGTTGATTTTTTTTCCGTGTTTCTTTTGTTTTATTTTGTTATTCTCCGATTCGTGTGATCTTTTCTTGTTTGAGTGTTTTGTATGCTAGGTCGCCGCAGTCTAAATAGACCGCTTGCTACCCGCTGACCACACTCGAAGAACTAAAAGGTCGCTTCCGGGCGGAGGAGTTCGTACCACTTACGAGTGGTGAGCAATGTAGCGTTTATCACAAATCAACCGGTTGTTGAAGATACTCCCGTTGAGAGATGGGTGAGAATGCACGTGCTCTGCGTGATTTTTATAGGTCGGTGATTGGGCGCCACGTCCCCAATTGTTCTCGGACCGCAGCCCGAGATTACGAGTTGAAACCGAACCATTTCTCACTCATGCCTACTTTCCATGGGCTTGCTAGTGAGGATGCTTTGGGCTTTATAAGAGAATTTTGCTCGATTTTGCGGTCCTTCCGTGGGAGGACTAAATGAAGATCACCAAGATGCGGTGTTTCCGTGACACCCCGAAAGATAGAGCAAAGTCTTGGTTTCGGCTCTCTCGCCAACTCTGCTGAGAATCGAACGCGTGGTAGACAAGTTCATGACAGTACTACCGAACAAGAAGAGTCAAGAGTTGAGGTCACAGATCATGACTTTCAATCAGACAGCTGACGAGCCATTCCATGAAGCTTGGGAACGGTTCAGGGACTTGTTGCAAAAGTGTCCTCATCATGCCTTGCCAGACAAAATTTTGTATCAATTCTTTTATGATGGATCGACTCGTAGTTTCCAATACATGGTGGACAACGTCTGCGGGAGGAGACATCGGTTCTAGGACGACGATGGATATCGTCGACATTTTTGAAGCCATGGTTGCTACTTCACAACAGAAGTCCAGTCGAGGTGGGAGAGCAAAGGCTCATGCCGTGAACCCTTCATACGACATGACTAAACAAGTGGCCGAGTTGATGAGGGAGTACAAGAGTGAAATTGAGAAAGCCTGATCAACCAACCCAGCACGAGGAATTCTTAGAGCCTTGTGGTATCTGCAATGAAACCGGGCATAACGTTGATACGTGCCCCAGGATGGGGGAGCTAACTCATGAGGGCGAAGCAGAAGCCTATGCCATGCAAGGATTCCAACCCGGCAAGCAGCTCGAGTCTAATCGACGCTTGTTTGGCTCGGGGTGGAGAATCAATCTAACGTGGGATGGAGAAATGAGTCAAGGCGAATTCTAATCAGGCGCCCCATTCGTAAGACCTCCACGCCACGGCAATTTCAAAGAACAGAGGTAATATCCACAGCAGAAGAAGAAGAACCCCCACAACGGCGGCTCTCGAAGAATACCCGCGAGCAGCAGATGATCGGCGGGCACCTCCGCCGCCACCTCGAGACCAAAGGCATCGAGGATGTGACGAACCAAAGATTTGATGTTCTAGAATCCACAATCAAGCGTATGGAGACGCAAATAGATGACTTGCTAGCTCACTCGAACGAGGTACTACAAAGAAAAAGTGGGGAAGCTCCCAGCCAACCCCACCGTGCTCGAGCGATTCTGATTTTGAGAAGTGGTCGTGTGATTGAGAATGAGGTGGGGAGAAATCGGAGGCGGTGAAATCTCAAGATGAAGAAACTAAGAAGGATCATCGAGGTCCGATTGCATAAGGCGACAAAAGCCTTACACTCCTCCGATACCTTTCCGCACCGGCTAAGAAATGAGAAACAAGATCGCTAGCTTAACGAGTTCTACAAACTCCCGCCCAGGTGAATGTCAATTTGCCTCTTTCGACGTGATCGAAATGTGCGACCACGTCAAATTTTTCAAGGAGCGGCTTCAAAGAAAAGGAAGTTTGGAGAATATGAGAAGGTCGTGGTCTCCGAGGTGGCCAATTCTATCCTGCAAAGATCGCCACCTCCCAAACTCGGGACCGGGTAGTTTTATCGTTAAAATTGCTCTAGGTAATGGTAAGGAGGCTTCGGCATGCTTGATTTGGGGCCGGATAAATTTGATGCCTTATTCGATTGTTAAACAATTAGAATTAAGCGAACTTAAATCCACTCGCATGTGTCACAACTAGCGATAGGTCCGTCGGATATCCGAAAGGTATTATTGAGGATATTTTAGTTAAGGTTGGTGGGTTGATGGTTCTGTTGATTTTGTTGTGTTAGAAATTGGTGAGGTTAGAGAAGATGGAAAGGAGCACACGTTATTGGGAGGCCATTCATGGCCACAACCAATACACTAATCGACGTTAAGAGTGGCACTTTAAAAATGACCGTGCTTGGTGGCTGTGTCTTTTCTCGTTAGGGACGGATGTGATGTTTCCTTCAGTAAATTCCATTGATGATTGTGCTTTCATTGATGCTATTGATCCTTGCCGAGAATGTGTTGTTGCGGGAACATAGCCTCGAGGAAGTTTTGCGAGGATCGGTGACGAGGAAGAGTGGGCACGTGAAGTTGCTAGTATGCCCAAGCCTACTCTAGAAATGAAGGAGCCGCCGACACTTGAAGTATGTTTTCTGGAGGAGGAAATGAAAAGCCGATAATAATCTCCTCCGAGCTTTCAGTGTTGTCAGAAGAACTGCTTTCGGTCTGAAGAAGAATAAGCCGGCATTTGGGTGGAGTCTTGCCGACATCGGGATCATCCAGCAACATGTATGTATCGCATCACGCTTGAGGATGGAGTTAAACCGGTGATTGATGCCCGAGACGATCGAACCCGATCCTCGGTGAAGTGGTGAAGAAGGAGGTTTGAAACTCGATGGAGGGCTAATCTACCCTATCTCGGACAAACGAGTGGGTTAGCCCGAAGACATGTGGTGCCCAAGAAGGGAGGTATCACGGTGGTGGAGAACGAGAAAGGGAGATGGTACTTACAAGGGCTACTACGGTGGCGTATGTGCATCGACTATCGCAAGTTGAATGCCGCGACAAAAAGGACCATTTCCTCTCCCTTTATAGATCAAATGCTTGATAGATTAGTTTGGACATGAATATTTCATTTTTCTTGATGGATTATCGGCTATTATCGGGTTGCAATTGCTCCGGAGGATCAAGCCAAGAGCGGCGTTTACAAGTCCCTTTGGGACATATGCTTATCGGCGGACGCCTTTGCCTATGCACGCACCGGGCACCTAGCGGTGCATGATGTCAATCTTCTCGAGATGATTGGAGATTTCCTCGGTATTCATGGATGACTTTTCGGTTTTGGATCTTCTTTCATGATTGCCTAGATAAGATTGATCGTGTGTTAAAACGTTGTGTGGAGAGCAATCTCACTCTTAGTTGGGAAAAGAGTCACTTTATGGTTAAGAGTGGGATTGTATTGGGACATATTGTGTCTAGGAATGGGATTGAGGTTGACAAGGCTAAGGTGGATGTAATTGAGAAATACCTCCACCCATTGATGTTAAGGGGATTAGGAGTTTTTAGGACATGCGGGTTTTACCGTAGGTTTATTAAAGACTTTTCTAAGATTAGCCAACCTTTATGTCATCTTCTTGCTCAAGATGTTCTTTTCAAGTTTGATGAAAATGTTTGCATGCTTTCAATTTACTTAAGGAGAAATTGACCATCGCCTTGTTGTTGTTGCCTCAAATTGGTCGCTACCCTTGAAATAATGTGTGATGCTAGCAATGTGGTACGTGGGAGCTGTATTAGGTCAACGTGTGGATAAAATGTTACGTGTGATTTATTATGCTAGCTTAACTTTAAGTTCGCTCAAATCAATTACACTACTACCGAAAAGGAGCTTTTGTCGTTATCTTTACTTTGGATAAGTTTCGTGCTTATATCATTGGTTCTAAGGTAATTGTTCACAAGTGATCACCGCTTTAAGATATCATTGACTAAATCTCGTGCTAAACCTAGATTAATTCGTTGGGTCCTTCTTTGCAAGAATTTGATCTAGAAATCATAGATAGGAAGGGTAGTGACAATGGTGTGGTGACCATTTGTCTCGTCTCGAATCCCTTCGTTTTACCCGCACAAGAGAGTCTTGCTTGAGTCTTATCCTTTTGAGCATGCTTTGGAAATCAATTCATCGCCTTGGTATGCCGATATTGTTAATTACTTGTGTGTGGCTCCTCGAGACCTTATTTGACTTCCCAAGAAAGGAAGAGATTTCTTAGTGTACGCAGGAATTACTTTTGGGACGATACATACCTTTTCAAACTCGGGAAGGGCGAGGTGGTTAGAAGATGCATCCCGATGAGGAGCAAGGTCAAGTTCTTAAGTTGTGTCATGAAACCCACTGCGAGGGACATTTTGGTGGGCGAAGACAGCTTTCAAGTCTTTGCAGAGTGGTCTCTTCGGCCGACTCTTTTCAAGGACGCCCACCTTCTACCTTTCATGTGATGATGCCAACGAGTTGGGAATGTGGGAGGAGAAATGAGATGCCCACGAACAATATCCCGGTAGTTGAAATTTTCGACGTTTGGGGTATTGATTTCATGGGGCCTTTCCCAAGTCTAATGATTTTGAATATATCTTGCTTGTTGAGATTATGTGTCCAAGTGGGTAGAAGCAATTCCCAGCGGACTAGTGATGCTAATGTTGTCTTGAAGTTTGTGCGGGAGAACATTCTCTGCAGTTCGTTTCCCAAGGCGATCATAAGTGATGGGGAGCACATTTACGTAATAAGTTGTTCAAAAGCTCATGGAAGAACGGCATCTCCCACAAGGTGTCCACGCCATATCATCCACAAACTTGTGACGGTGAGACAAGCAACAAGCGGATCAAGGGTGTGCTTGAGAAGACGGTCCAACCATCCCAAGGATCGGTCAATGAAGTCAAATCGCACTTTGGGCATACCGAACCGCTTTCAAGAGCATTTTGGGATGAGTCCTCGGCTTGTATATGGAAAACGTGCCATATACCCGTTGAGATCGAGCACGAGCATTACGGGCGATTAAGGCCATAAATCTTGACATCACGAAGCGAGGCGAGGAGAGCTCTCCGGATCACGAACTCAAGAACTTGGGACGAAGCATATGAAACGCCCGTATTTACAAGGACAAAGTCAAGAGGATTCATGATCGGAGAATAGTCCGAAAAGAGTTAAGACAAGGAATGAAGGTGTTTGTTATTTCGCCTCGACTAAAACTTTTCCCGGAAGCTCAACTCCGGTGGAGTGGCCCCTATTTCGCTGAGGAGGTGTTTTCCCATGGAGCGGTTTTATGCGCGACCCAAAACAAACGGATCATTTATCGTGAGCGGTCGGCGAGTCAAACGTACTTTGATCGTGAGAGTCGGAAGAAGTGGAGAGCGTTACGCTTGTCGGTCCCCAATATCTTCGACAGATTATGTCGGCTCACGACGTTAAGCGAGTACTACGTGGGGTTTACCCACGGTTTTTGCTCTTTTTCTTTTCTTTTATCCTTTGATTTATCGGTTTGGTTATCCCGATTTTCTCCGTCATTAATGCAGCTTTTATAGTGGAGGCTGGCTAAAAGATGTACATGGGCCGCTCAAAGTTGGCGTTCAAGTTTTTCAAATGTTCGAGTAATGTCTGAAGCCATTCACGGTGGCGCTCAATCGAACCGCGTTCGTAAGAATACAAAGCTAATCACGGTGGCGCTCAATCAACGAACCGCGTTCGTATGAATACAGAAGCCATTCTCAAGAGCGCTCAATCGAACCGCGTTCGGAAGAATACTGATAGCTTTTCTCATCCCGCTCAATGAGAATGAGCTGGCTCAAGATTTGGTTAGTAGCTTTTCTCACCGGCGCTCGGTGTGAACCGCGTTCACAAATGGGCAGAATGATTTTGCGACTTGCGCTCAAACCAAATCAAGGCCAACCTTTGGGAAGAGACCCTCCAAGCGGCGTTTGAATACGAACCGACGCCGGTTAAAAAAAAAAAAAAAGGAAAAGAGGTGAACCGACGCTCATGAACCGGACCCATATATTAGGGTTGTTGCCTATTTTGTTTCATTGCAAATTCACTCATTCGGCGCCCCCTCAGATTCACCTTCTCCCGGCCTTTTCAGGTGCCGTTCGGCGGCACCGTTTGGCGCTGGCGTTCGAGCGCCTGCTCTCCTCCGCCTGCCTCCACAGCTGCCCTCTCGATCTCCGCACGCCTCCCCGGCGTTCTTCACCGGGCAGAACCATGGGCGCGGCCCATCTCCTCACGCCACCCCGAAGCGCCTCCTCCGCCGCCACGGTGGTGTTCGCAAGAAGACGCCCTTCCCGAGTGCCCGCCTCCACGGCCGGCGTTCCTCACGAACGCCTGCTCCACCGCTGCCTCAAGCGCGCCGCGGCCCATTGCTCACGAACGCCCGCCTCCGCTGCTCCAAGCATGCCCGCCACCGGCGTTGCCTGAGCCGACATTCGCCCGTCCCGCCCGCCCGCCAACGCTGCTTTCCTCCGCCAGCCATCCGCCATCCTCTCCCGGGCGCAAGATTCCTCAAGACCGGCTCGCGCCGTTTGCTCGCACTCGCAACACCCACGCCAAGACGCACACTCCTTCTCGGTTCCGCTCGGCACCTCGCTCGCCGCCCACGACCCTCTCCTGGCGTACCGCTCACCGACCATCCCAAGTTATTTCCTAGCATTTCAAGCATGGTTCGCAAAATCCTCTCGCCTCTTTGGCGAAACGAGCAAGAATCGATGAAGGTGCTTGGGATCGGGTGAACAACCCAAGATCTACGGCGAACCACAATGCCCCATTCGCGATTTTACGCCCAAGAAGGTATCTTTTACTCCGTTATTCGCTCGAAGATATCACCACCCACGCTCATTTGATTGGAATATTTTAGCTTCATGGGTGTTGATGGATCGTGAAACGATATTTGAAATTACGGGTCCGCTTGGTTTGGCAACTAGGAACCGTAAGATGGTTTTAAGAATATTGTTAGGGAGTTTTGCGAAACTAGAGCCGATGATGATTTTAAGTCCGCATTCAGCCGGTTGGGAGACGAGATACGCCATTACACCTAAGGTCATGCGTGATGTTTTGAGTTTTCATACTAGCGGTTTTTCGATGTATCAAGAGATTTCCTCTTCCGAGACATGGAGGATTTTAAGCTGGTTTTGATAATTGGTCATCAGCAGCACTTCTAGTGCCTTTATTCAGACCCCGCTTTGGTTATAGCCCATAAGTTCTAGCGTACAACATAACAGGAAAGAAAGAGGCCGATAAAGTGAGTGCTCAAGAGCTTTTCCTCTTGTGGTGTCTTGTCAATAACAAGAAGGTTTGTAAAGACCTTTCTTATGGTGCCGATTTGAGTATATGAGGCGGCACCGTAAGGCCAAACTCTCCTTGAGCCAATACCCTTCATTCTAGCCAAGTATTTTGTGGGAATCACTAGTGAAGATGGTCCTATTCGGGCTCAGCGTGATCGAGAATATTCCAATCACTTTCGGTGATTTCCGATTGCTTCGACCCAAGCAACTTTGCTTCCTTATGAAGCACGGCGCATCGTCCAAGAGTATATCACGCCTCAAGCGAGAACCAACCGTCTGGGACTATTGTTGGTACCGCCACCCGATGGATGAAGATGTCCTCGAGGATGCAGGTACCGAAGCAGAGAGACGGACCTCATGACACTCCCTTCCCGGCTTTCCTCCTTCCATCGGGCCCCACGGCGACGCCTTCGGTGACCTTAGGCGATTTTGATTCCGCTTTGGCGCCAGTGAGCCACTTCACGGAAGTTTGGGGACTTTAGCCCTCCCGGAATCGAGCTTTGAGAGGTATCGGCAGCAGATGGGTCAAGAATTCACGTAGTTCACCAATCTTGACCCGTGGTTTGGAGAGTTCCGATCGAGGTATATCGGTGTCTTGACGCCCAAAATCGCCAGTTCAATGCCTTCACCAATCTTCACAGCAGAGTTTGGGATTTCCGCCAAGATGTTTACGCGTTTAGACACCCATGAGCGAGATTGGGCGACCTTCAAGCCAGTGGACGCCTGGTCCCTATCCCACACGCCTTCTCCACCACCACCACCATTATCGCGGACCAACGGTGAAGCTTCACCGTTGGAGAGTATGTATATATTTCCTTATTTCTTTTGCTCGCCCTTTTTCGGTGGTTCGTTGTTTTCCTTTGTGGTTTGTTTGTTTTCCTTGTCTTTTCCGGTGCTTGCCGCGGGACTATCCTCGAACTCGATGTCCGCCCGACCTCCTTTTCTCTCATTTGTTATCGTGGAAGTCTCGTTCTCTTTTGGCCTTATTTTGTTGTTCATGTTTAGTGCTCGGGACAGTGCTCATCTATGTGTGGGGGAGTTGTTGATGATATGTTGTTTATGTTGTGCTCGGGGTATGTGCATGATCGACACCATGGATCTATGCTTATTTTGTCATCTTGTACTCAAGTTTTTGTCTATGCGAATAAGTTAGGATCATAATTTATGCACCTGAACTCTGTGGTATTGGTCAAATCTTGATGTGTTCTCTTTTGTCGTGATGTCATGTGATTGAAGTGCAATGTGAATGAACAGGGTTGTGTGAATAAATCTTAAATCGGGGTTATTGATGTGATTTGTCCGCTAATGTTGGGGAGTGTTAACAGTTTGGTTACCTATATACTTGTTTCAAAAAAAAAAAAAAGTGAATAAGAAAAGAAAAGAAGGAGAATGAAAACTCTAATAATTTGTTGAGATTGATAAATGGAGGATGGGATTACGCCTCTTCTCGTAAATTGAGAAATGGGCATGGGAAACCACGATAGGAGACTCGAATTCATCGAGACTTCACCTTCGAACATTGTTCCAAAATTTGTTTATACTTTCTTTGTGTTCTCAAAAGAAACTTGTTGCTAAAGGTAACCATTTTAGTTAATTCGCCTCAACGGAGAGTTGGGTGCGAGCAAAATAATCTTCTTGTTTATTTGACATTCTCACAATCTTAGATTTGTTTCACATTAACCTTGATTATGTACTCATCATGTTTGGGGGAATTGCAAAAAGAGGTTTGATTGATTAGATTAAGAGTTTAGTTGCATGAGCTATTCTTCTATTCTTGCTTGTATAGACTTTGCTTGAGGACAAGCAAATGAATAAGTGTGGGGAGTTGTTTGTGTCATTTTGTGCTTATTCTTGGTATTGTTTTGCATGTTGTCTTCATTAGTTTATCCAATTTATGCCGTTAGTTCGATTATTATTTACCGCTTTGGACTTACTTGGTTCGTTTCAATGTTTTGCGAAAATCGGCATTAAATAGGATTAAATGAATCTACCTAGGATCAAGTGCGGTGAAGAGCATCGCGATTGGAGTTCATAGGTGAAAGCGGATCATAATTACGAGATCGGACGCGAGAGCACGTGTCGACGAGTCCAAGTCGCGCCGGCGCCAGCGGCGACAAAGACTCGCCACTCCGCGATACCCGGCACCCCAGCAAGGCCGGTTTCCAGCCCGGCTCGCCTCCCCGCCCGCCCGACACCCACTCGCCACCTCGCCCGCGCGCCCCGCGCTCCATCCGTGCACGCACACGAACGCCGGCTCACTTCGAGCGCGTTCCCAATTTCCGGCGCCGGAGTGAACAGCGGCGCCTCCGCCCGAAGCGCCACCCGCGCCCGCCTTACGCCTCGCCTGCGCACTCGCCCGCTCATCCAGCGCGCTGAACGCCACCACTCCGAGCGCGTTCCCAATTTCCCTCGCGCTCGGAGTGAACGCGGTTCACCACAGACCTCCAGCTGCCTCGCACAGCGCCGCTCGCCCTCACAAGACGCTCGCTTTCAGCCGACGCTCTGTTGCCTTAATATATATACGTTATTTTAGGTTATTTCCGGAGTTGGAATTTTACGTTTTTATTCTGATTTTCTCTGGGTTGCGCCGCAGAGCCTGTTCGTGGATTTTCTTCAATTCAGACATTGATTCACATTCTGTAATTGGTACTCTATTTGTTTACGAATTCTAGCAACATCAGTTTGTTTGATTTACGTATTCTAGCAATATCAGTGTGTTATTTTGGGATTTGATTGAAAGTAATTCCTGTTATTTGTTCCATTGTTCTTGATCGCTTCGCCACGTATTGATTTATCCCGCTTTCGCTTAATTCTGTTCTTGTTAGGTTCTTGATTAGTTCTTGTTTCGGGTTTAATAATCAATTCTATGCAAGTGGTGTTGAACTTTAAATTCATGTTTAATCGTTCTTTGTTGAATTTCATTGATCCTTGTTTGAAGATCTAATTTAATTGCTTTTGATTTGTTTCTGCCTCGTGTTTGGTAGTTAATCATCTAGGGTTTGATGACCTCTAGTTTAGATCTATTGCTTTCGTAGTTTAGCTCGGGATTGACAACCCCGCCCAGTTTCTTGTTTAATTCTCGTGTTTGATTCCTCGTATGTTTCAAAACCCTTTTGGTGTTAGAGTGTTTAGGATTTAATCGTCGTGAGCAACACGAACATTAGGCCTGTTAAGTTTTCCTTGAGAGACGACTAGGGTTAGCTTTCCTACTATAACACCTCGCATTATTGAGTCAATTGAGAGTATACTTTTGATTGAACACGGTGCCGAGGCATCCGCAAGAAAACGCGCACCCCGCACCGCTCGGCTCGCCGAGCTGCGTGCGTCCGCCGCCCGCCACCGGAGAAATGTGCGCAGCACCGAGGCGTCTGTGCGAGCCCCGAGCACGCCTCGCGTGCCGTCACCCGCGCCCTTCCCGCCGTGCGTTCGGTTTCTCCGACGTGTCTTCCCGCCGCCTCGTTCTTCGTGCTTGCGTCTTCGTCTTCTTTACGACGATAAGATTTACAGAAAAATCTAATCTAACCACGGATTTTCGTGGTGAAAAAAAAATCCGACAAAATAAAACCGAGCCACGATGAGCAGCATGATTCACAATTAATATATAGCGCACGTAATAATCAAACGTGAATTAATCCAGCAGAGCCAAGATCACGATCCCGTGCTCGATACCAATTGTAGTAAAATCGAGTTTAGCCTCTCCCGAGGATCTATCTTGGATGTTTAATTCACCATACATTGATTATATTCCTAGCATGCACCTATATAATTAATTGCAACACGTAGGGTTTTCTCGTGTTTACCTTTGAATCTGCCGAGATGGATCGGATGAACGGATCGAGACTCGTGCTTTGACCTTCCGGATCTGTATCCGGCTGCCCAATCTCCAATATCGAGTGAGGATAATCTATGGAGAATCTTGAGAAAATCACCCTAATCCTTCTCTCTTATTTTCGAAAAATCCTCACCAAAACTATAGTGATTTTCGAGAATAATGAATGTAGGATAATTGAGGATTAGCCTTGATCTTATCTCTTACTAGGGGTGAGCATTCGGATTTCGGTTCGGATTTTTGCCTAATCCGAACCGATCCGAAAATCCGAATTTTGAGAGGAAAGCAATCCGATCCGAACCGAATATCCGAAAATCCGAAATCCGAAAATTTTATAAAAATATCCGAACCGAACCGAAAAATTCGAAATTATGAAAAATCCGAAAATCCAAAACCAATTTTTGTTATTTCTTATATATATTTATATTAGATTTAAAAATATTTAAATAAAATATTATTATTATGATATATAAATTATATATAATTCGGATTTTCGGATTTTTTCGGATTTAAAAAATCCAATCCGATCCGAAAATCCAAAATTTTGGAAAATGTCAATCCGATCCGAATCGAAAATCCGAAAAATCCGAACCGAATTTTAAATTTCGGATTGGTTCGGATCGGATATTCGGATTTCGGGTATTTTGCTCACCCCTATCTCTCACCTTATATTTATAATGCATTACCATAATCCCATTAGGAAATGATCAATGCATATCCATAAATATAATAATATCCTTATGGATAAAGAGAATAAAATCACATCCTTAGAGAGAGAGGCGCCGATTTCCATAAGCTCCGGCCTGGATGGGCCACCTGAGGATCAAATGCAAGGAATAAAGATGGGCCTCAAATAAATTAATTATCTTATGTTCACCGTAACATAAATTAATTTATAAACATTCATTCATGCCACTAGAGAATAAATGTCGACTTACCCTTTATTACCAGAAGGTGAGTCAAGCTTGCACTTAGACATTACGAATCCCCGATTTAAGATATCGACGTCCATTAATTATTTAGAGCATTCTGATCGCTTAAAATAATTAATATCTTTAATTCCTTAAGTAGTACCACTCAACCTTATTATTGTACTTGAGCTAACTCAACTGCGGGGTTTAGTACAATAAACCTTTGAGCTCCTTAAGGGACGCCATCATCCTAAACGGATACGGTGACTCGATCTGAGATAACTAGCATGACATACAAGCATCGCCAAGACCCAAGATGCGGAGAATATTGGGTTAGAACATATAACCTCACCCATAACAAGTCAAAGTGATGGTCAAGAACTCATACTCACCTAATACCTTATCGAGGTTTATATCATCGTAAGTCACCGAGATCTTAGTTCTTCACGATGGTCGATAGAAGAACTCATCTCATCGTGATCCATCAAGACGTCGTAGACGTAAAAGATAGACAAGCAACCAAGTCAAGTCACTTATCTATACCGCATTTTATACCGACAACTCGTCCTCAAGTTGTCTCAATCAGTGAAACTTTTTATATCTCATTAAGCGATCAATCATACGGACTTACGTGATCTTCTACACTTTGTATGATCTAACTTATATGAGATAAGGGACATGATATATGCAATCAAGTATTCAATTCGGATAGGAGATTGTAATAGTGGTAAAGGAAACATTGTATACAAGCTCAACCAAAACTGCTTTGAGTATACAAATCCAACACCAATGATCTAGCTTGGATGTTTTAATTCACCATGCATTAATTATATTCCTAGCATGCTCCTATATAATTAATTGCAACACATATGGGTTTTTTCGTGTTTATCTATGAATTTATGGCACAACAGATCAATAACAGACTTTAGCTTTGATCTTCTGGATCTTCAATACTGAGTGATAGTAATTTATGGAGAACGCCAAAATTTTCACCCCCTATAGTGATGAATAGTTGTATCGAAAATTACTATGATGAGATAGATGAACTGATTTTCTCCTACCTTATATTTATAATGCTATCTCTAGAATGTTATTTTGATAGGACTCTGGCATTAGAGGTGGCAAAATGGACGGGTCAGGTCGGCCCCAACGGGTCCATCGGGCTTCGAATACTATATGGGTCGAGCGCCTACCTGTACAGTGTTACCGTATCCAAAATTTAAGAGCCCAACCCAACTTCATTCGGGCTATCGGGCTAAGCCCGTCCGTAAGGTAATAGGACACTTATATGCGTCCTATTAGATATTATAGTATGATACTTGAAGAAATTTTTTAATACACTTATATGCATCTTATTAGATATTGTAATATATCACATAGTTTACGTAACAAGACACGTATAAGCGTCTTATTAGGTTTATATATATCTAACAAAATCCTTATCTACCTAATAAGGCTCTTATATAACCGTCTTATTAGATATTATATGAACAGTCACCTGATGGGCTTTTTAGTCTATAAACCCCGGGCTTTTTAGCCCCCAAACCCGGTAGGCTCGCTAGGTTATGTGGACGGGCTTTTTAGGTCCTATTTTTTTTCGGATCACTATTTTTACGAGCCCAACCCGACCCCAATTCCAGGTGCCCCGGGTCGATCCACTGGATCAGACCAATTTTGTCGGCTCTATCTGGCATATCTAATAAATATAATAATTATCTTCTTTCCTGAAGTTAATTCCTATCTAGAATAATTATCTCTTGATATCTAATAATATCTATCTAGACTAAGAGATGTATTAAATAAATAATACATTAATCAAAACATAATCTTAGTGGGATTCCTAGGGATGGCTGGAAATATCATGATTAAACGGTCTTGGTGGGCCAATCCAGGGATCAATTACAAGGAATAAAAATGGACCTAAAATGAATTAATTATCTTATGTTCAGTCCATAAAATAAATTAATTTATAAATATTTATTCATTCCACTAGAGAATAAATACTGACTTATCCCTTTATTATCGAAGTTGAGTCGGGCTTGTACTTAGACTTATTTAATCAGATTTAAGATATCGACGTCCATTAATTATTTATAGCACTCTAACTGGTTAAAATAATTAATCCGACCTTGTTAGACTCTTCAAGACGTCTTATGTCGTATTTGTTCGTGCTGATTTGAGCTTCTTCTTCAGATGCTTCAGCCTTTGTAGACTCTTCAGTACATCAGATGTCGTATTCGTCAGCTTTCAAGGCTGAGAAGATCTTATCTATAGACATCTCATTAAATCCGGCTTTCTTCTGAAGTACTACTGTGTAGACTTTTCAGTAGTAGCAGAGAGTGCCCAAAGGACATTGAGATTGATTTCTCATTGCGTATATTTTTCATTTCTCAGTGCTGAGATCTCATTGATAATGGTGACGAATCTGAGTTCCATGTCATCAATGGATTTTCCCTTCTTTTGTTTGAAGTTATCAAACTTCTAAAAAGTTATCGTAAGCTTGTTCTCCTTGATTTCCTCAGAGCCTGCAGATAGGCTCTCTAACGCATCCCACATCTCATTTTTTATCTCACACTTCATCAGCTTCCCAATGTGAGAGTTGGAAATTGTTCAGGAGATGATATTTTTGGTGAGGTTGTCGAGTTTATCTTGTTTGCGTTCTGTTGAGAATGAAGACCGCTCAGTCCTTCGGCTTATACTCATAGGTAGGTTATTATCCCAGTTGCATGTTCATTTTCTTCTCTCTGATAATGATCGGTCCATTGATGATGACCTCTCACATGCATAGTGTTGGGCTGTCTGGTAGCTCTTTAGTCTGAACTTTCAGATCTCATAGTTATCTACCGTAAAGGTGGAGAAATAAGTTGACCTACTATAGTTAGTTTCCAGCACAATAAATATGCAGCAGTATGCAAAAATATATATGATTTTAAGGATCAGTTCTGAAACAATGACCACTGGGGGAGTTAATTGTTTTTGTGAATAACCTGCTCTGATATCAATTGATGGATCCCGTTAGATATGTACTGGTGTATGGGGGGAGAGACACATTAGTTAGGCAAATTTAAATTTTTTTCTTATGACAAGACCGATCGTTATCGACAATGACTAGTTGGATAATCGACGCCTAGTATCGTGTCGATACTCACCGTCGGATTCGGATATGAGTGTCTTGTATTGAGTGATATTAGTTATCAAACCTATTGATTGTTTTAAGGTAACAAGTCAGTTGTACTGATAACTGATGTACGTGCAGAATGTGGTGGTTATTGTATTTGCCTTACTGAAAACTGATACTCAGTTTTAAACACTTAGTCGTATATTGATTTGTTAGTTTTTAATTTATATCTCTTCAATATCAAATGGATACTGATAGAGGGTTTCAAGACTATATTGTGTTGTTGTGTGCTGCTGATGGCAGTTCAATAACATACAATATAAAAGCAATGCTAAAAGTAAATAAACGTTGATTTTTACGTGGTTCAGAGAGATCATTTCATACATCCATGAACTGATTACTTAGTCAATTCACTAACTTCGGATTGGTCTTGTTTACGGGTATAAAAATAAACCTAGATACTGAACTCACCTTACAAGATACCACCTAACTTGGTGTTCCTCCTACACTTCTTGGTGTTAGGAACCACTAATCGATTTCGTGACGCAATCGACTTAACCTCTAGCTTATGGGTGCTAAAACCAAGTTTTCGTAACCTAATACTTTGTTGCTTATTTTCCCAAACTTCTACTCAACTATGATGGGTTTTGTAGATAGATTTTATAACTAGGGATCAGAGTTATCATAGACGATAAACTCAGGATATCTAAGCTTAAGATATACAAGATGAATATGTCACAGCCCGGTTTGGCTAAACCTTACCGGACCGTGACTTGGGGTTCGGTTTAAGTGAATATGTAAGAATAAGGGTTTCAACTCATTTCATCTACGAAGATATATAGATGTTCCAAACAGAAACGAGAATCATGACGGATCAAAATAGTTTATATATAAATAAGATGGTTCCAAGGTTTCAACAAAACAGCAGCTTCTACAAGGTTGATCATAGTAACAAAAGATAACAGAGTCTCAAGAGTTTGGCAGCGGAATAAAACGTGTGAGACATGCATATGGAGATGCATTCTCAAGGCGAACAAAAAATACTTCATATTACTTGACAAAAGATTCCGCTCAACTCCCGCTCTATTCCATCACCCGCTCAACCTGCACATTTAAAAGCAAATATGCAGGGCTGAGTACAAAGATGCACTCAGTGGACACATGCCGAAAACATTAATTATTGATAAATAAGTAATGGAGTTATTTTTGCTAAAATAAATTATTGTTTGTAGACTAATTTACAATAAAGTTAAATTCATTTGGGTTAATTATTTTAGAAATTAATAAATCCTCGATGAATAAAATTCATGATTTATGGAATGCATAATAACTATTATTATATGTATAGAAGTCGAACAAATGTATTGTTGGTGTCTTTAGTCGAGATTTTGATTTCCATAACTTTATCCTTAAACTTTGAAAATCTGGACATAGTGAATCAAGACACAGTAGTCTTATTTTACTTAGAGTTAAGGATATTATTAATAGACCTATTAAGATTATTTATCTTGTATGCCTTGTTGACCAAGGGGATTAACGTTGCTTTCCAAAAAAAACGAGTTTTATAATTTAATTCTTCAGGCTTTGACATATAACAAAGCTATGCGGTCACATTATGGCTGGTCACACGGGAATATTTTAGTAATTATCAATATAATTAACTAAGAAATAATAATATTAAATTAATGTACTAATCATTTTTATATAAATATCATTTTCCCACCTATTCTGAAAAGCGATTAAATTTATTAGTTAAATTTGAATTTTTAAATTAATCTCTCTCCACATAATATTATTTTTCCACACATTATGGCCGGCCATAATGTGGCCAAATAGCATCACTCTTTGACCTATCGAGATGAGCTGTATTTTCATAAATGTAATTTGAGTTATATAAACTCTTAAATGCTTTATGAATTGCTTACACTACAACAAAATATACCTATTGCAAGATATGCACATACGACATGACATGTTTGTGTCATAAAGTTACAACACTTACGCTTCTAGTGTAGTATATTTATGTCATTTCCGCATCATATAAATAGTGTGTCGTAGTTTAGTGACACAGATGCAACATTCATTTTTATGTCTCGAAATTACGATAATTTATTTGCGACACTTTAATAAATTATCATAATTATACCACATATTTAGAATAGTGTTGCATCAAGTGTTGTATATTTATGTCAAATGTACGTCATCTACACATTGTGTCGTAATATAGTGACATAAATGCGACACTCATTTTTATGTCTCAACATTGCGACATTTTATTTGTGACACTTCTATAAAATGTCATAATTATACCACATATATAAAATAATGTTGCATTAAATGTATCATATTTATGTCAATAAATGCGTCATCTTTATATCGTGTCGTAGTTTAGTGACACGGATGCGACACTCATTTTATGTGTCAAAATTACGATAATTTATTTGCGACATTTCAATAAAATGAGAGTATAACCACGAAAAAACTCAATTAGTGTAACCATGAAGAAACCATTAACCATAACATGATAGTAAACCTCATCCGTGGAATGTATTTTCGAAATTCTACATGTAGTGCAAGGACACTTTATCTTAGACTCTGGTGTCTTGTTAGTTCTCTAATCCACTCTTAAAAGCATCATCAGGGTTCTTTCTTTTATGTAATCCAAGATTTAACCATCTACACATTCAAATTACTTCATCACGTAATCACTTAAAAAATAATTGTTGAAATATCATTAAAAAATAATTGTTGAAATATCAGACATTTACAGTATTATATATTCAAATTAAGAAATGTATATTATATATATTTTTCTTTATTTGTATCCTTTGGGTCGCGGCTTGCGGAATACTAGGTTAAATAGAATAGTGTATTCAATTCCTTTTGTTTGTTGTACTACTAAGACTTCCCATATTTTGGGACAGATATTTACCCGGCTATGGAGATTTTGCAAGATCAAATGAGAAATATTACAATTATATGAATTATAATCGAGATCAATTAGTTAAAGAAAATAAGGCTTTCCAAATTCTAATGCGGTGGTTCAAATTGTCTTATTTAGTTTATCTATCGACTATAATATTTAGACCTATATTGTTCTTTTATAGGTAATTCATGTTGTTCTTTTGTTTTTTATATCACAACCACTGTCACATTGGCGCATATATATATATGTCCAAATTTATGAAATAAAGAAATTACAATTTAGAACATATACATCATTTTCTGCACCACTAAATTAATTATCGTCTGAAATTTACGACATATTACGCGTCATCCGTGAAAGTGGCATATGTTAGTTTATGTCACATTACATGATACATAAATATAAACAATTTTATTGTTGTATTTCTTTACAACACATTTTAATTAGATGGTTTGTAACGACCCGACTTCCGGATTGACGGCTGACCCACGGACTAACACAAGTCTTTTTAGTGTGCTTTGTCCTCACTCACACACTTCCTGAGAAAACTTCCCAGGGGGTCACCCATCCCACAATTGCTCCAAGCCAAGCACGCTTAACTTTAGAGTTTTTATGAGATGGACTCCCGAAAAGAAGATGCATCTTGTTTGTATAAGTAGCACATATCAAATCCTTTAAGCTCTCCTCAAATATGCAGTCTCATACCTACATATTCTCGAAATCCCTCTTATTCGTGCGTTTCGATTCATTCATGTACCCTCCGCTTTGAATTTTAATCGGAGCGCGCCATGTCAATGCCTCCAAGACCGACGATCACTCCGATTTCGCCGCAAGGCCACATGCCCACCAGCCTTCCGCTTGTTGGCCCTCGAACCACACCGCATCGGGAGAGGTTCGCTCGATACCATCCGAACGATCGGACTTTCAGATTGACGGTGACCCCATTGCATCAACACGAGTCTTTTCAGTGTGCTTTGTCCTCACTCACACACTCCTTGAGAAAACTTCCCAAAGGGTCACCCATCCCACAATTGTTCCAAGCCAAGGATGCTTAACTTTTGAGTTTTTATGAGATGGACTCCCGAAAAGAAGATGCATCTTATTGGTATGAATAGCACATATCAAATCCTTTAAGCTCTCCTCAAATATGCAGTCTCATACCTACATATTGTCGAAATCCCTCTCATTCAGTGCGTTTGATTCATTCATGTACCCTCCGCTTTGAAGTCTTAATCGAGCCGCCTTGTCAATGCCTCCGCATCGACGATCACTGCACTTCTACCCCAAAGGCCACATGGTTAATGTCACATTTTCTTTTGTGACAAATATATTGTATATTAAACAAATAATCTGATCGACACAATTTCTTGTGTTAAATTATTATTATTATTGTTGTTGTTGTTGTTATTATTATTATTATTATTATTATTATTATTATTATTATTATTATTATTATTATTTATTTGTAACCTTTGGATTTTTATTGAACGTGTATACAATAATATAATAGCTCATATTTGATTATTTAAATATTTTGAATGAATAATTAGCAAGTGTTTAAATAAACTATAACAAATTTTGAGACATAAAATGAGTGTCACGTCGCATATGTGTCACTAAACTATGACACAATATATAGATGACACATAACCAACATAAATATACAACATTGAATGCAATAATATTCTAAATATGTGATATAATTATAACATTTTATTGAGGTGTTGCAAATAAATTGTCGTAATTTTAAGACATCAAATGAGTGTCGATATGTGTCACTAAATTATGACACAATATGTAGACGACGACAATCGACGTAAATATACAACACTAGATGCAACATTATTCTTAATATGTGATATAATTATGACATTTTATTGAGATGTCGTAGATAAATTATCGCAATTTTGAGACATCAAAATGAGTGTTGTATTTTTGTCACTAAACTACGACACAATATTTAAATGATGCAAAAATGACATAAATATGCGTACTAGAAGCATAAGTGTGGCAATTTTACGTTACATACATGTAATATCGCATGTGTGTATGTCGCAATAAGTCTATTTTGTTGTAGTGAGCCTGCAGAAAAATCGGTGCACCGACCCGATTTTACAAAGAAAAATAAAACCCGACCGGCCCGATTTTTTTAGTCGGATATCCGGATACCCGAGTCGGGTATTCGGATACCCTAATTACCCTTTATTTATAATATTAACCTTTTGATATATAAAATGACAACTTGGTCTCATCTTGTTTTGGTATTTGATCGCCGCTTACAACGCGGCAGTCCCGAGATCGATTCCCTGGCACATGATTATATATATTTTTATTAAAGGTCCTTCATGTTTAATATATATATATATAATGAATTTATATGAAATAATTCGGGGATACCCGATTACCCGACGAGTATACCCGATACCCGACAATATAAATGTATAATACCCGACCCGTGTATCCGATTTTCGAGTAATCGGGTACCCAATACCGGATAAATTTTGGGTCGAGTATCGGGTACCCGACTACCCGACACCCGGTTAGCCACCCCTAGTTGCTTTCCCAAAAAACGAGTTTTATCATTTGATTCTTTAGGCTTTGACCTACAATAAAGCTATACGACCATATTATGGCTGGTCACACGAGGATATTTTAGTAATTACCAATATAATTAATTAAGAAAATAATAATATTAAATTAATGTGTTAATCATTTTTACATAAATATCATTTTTCCACCTATTCGAATAGTGATTAAATTTATTAGTTTTAAATTTGAATTTTGAAATTAATCTCTCCACATAATATCATTTTTCACACATTATGGCCGGTTATAATGTGGCCAAATAGCATCACTATTCGACCTATCGACGTGAGCTTTATTTTCATAAATGTAAATTGAGTTATATAAACTCCTAAATGCTTTATGAACCGCTTACACTACAACAAAACATACCTATTGCAACATATGCACATACCACATGACATGTTTGCGTCATAAAATTACAACACCTACGCTTCTAGTGTAGTGCATTTATGTCATTTCCGCGTCATATAAATAGTGTGTCGTAGTTTAGTGACACGGATGCAACACTCATTTTTATGTCTCGAAATTAGGATAATTTATTTGCGACACTTTAATAAATTATCATAATTATACCACATATGTAGAATAGTGTTGCATCAAGTGTTGTATATTTATGTCAAATGTGCGTCATCTACATATTGTGTCATAATATAGTGACACAAATCGACACTCATTTTTATGTCTCAACATTGCGACATTTTATTTGTGACACTTCTATAAAATGTCATAATTATACCACATATATAAAATAATATTGCATTAAATGTCTCATATTTATGTCAATTGTGCGTCATCTTTATATTATGCCGTAGTTTAGTGACATAGATGCGACACTCATTTTATGTGTCAAAATTACGATAATTTATTTGCGACATTTCAATAAAATGGGAGTATAACCATGAAAAAAACTCAATTAGTGTAACCATGAAGAAAACCATTAACCATAACATGATAGTATACCTCATATGTGGAATGTATTTTCGAAATTCTACATGTAGTGCAAGGACACTTTATCTTAGACTCTGGTGTCTTGTTAGTTCTCTAATCCACTCTTAAAAGCATCATCCAGGGTTCTTTCTTTTATGTAATCCAAGATTTAACCATCTACACATTCAAATTACTTCATCACGTAATCACTTAAAAAATAATTGTTGAAATATCATTAAAAAATAATTGTTGAAATATCAGACATTTACAGTATTATATATTCAAATTAAGAAATGTATATTATATATATTTTTCTTTATCTGTATCCTTTGGGTTGCGGCTTGCGGAATACTAGGTTAAATAGAATAGTGTATTCAATTCCTTTTGTTTGGTGTACTACTAAGACTTCCCATATTTTGGGACAAATATTTACCTGGCTATGGAGATTTTGCAGTATCAAATGAGAAATATTACAATTATATGAATTATAATGAGCTCAATTAGTTACAGAAAATAAGGCTTTCCAAATTCTAATGCAGTGGTTCAAATTGTCTTATTTAGTTTATCTATTGACTATAATATTTAGACCTTTATTGTTCTTTCATAGGTAATTCATGTTGTTCTTTTGTTTTTTTTATCACAACCACTGTCACATTGGCGCATATATATGTCCAAATTTAGGAAATAAAGAAATTGCAATTTAGAAGGTTTCGATTGAACTCCTAACTTTTAGTTGGATATTTTTATCTTTTTAACTTACATCAATTATAAACTTGAAAATAAGATATCACAAATGCTACAACTAACAACCGAGACAATTTAAGCAATAAACTTGAAAAGTCCTCAATCATTTTTGATATCGACATTGGATGAATATTCAAATCTAAGCTCAAAACTCATATAAAAAATTAGAACAAACAAATTTACTACAAATTAAAAATTTTGGACATTCATGGCTTAAAAAAATTGGATCTAGTTTACAGCAAAGTTTAAAGATTGAGATTCAACTTGCAATTATCTCTTTTATTTTTACTGAACTAATATAGGTATCTTTCACAATTACCTCTATTATTATTATTATTATTATTATTAAAGGGAATTGCCTCTATTATTTTTCATGTATTTCTGTTGCTATTTGGTAATGACTTGTTATCATGTGAGCAGTAAAGTGATATTTTTAAAAATTGAGAGGGCTGTTAGAAATGTAGGGCAAAAACTCGAACGACGCCGTAAAGCTTCATTTCCGCAGATATTGGTACTGCTTATTGCTCGATTAATTCATCTTTCCCCAAATTCTGCGAAAGCTATCGACCAAATATTTCGAAACTCACCTTTGAAGATAGTCTCTGTAAGTTGATTCTCTTATCAAGTTTGTCATTTTCTGTTTCTAATTTTTGAGAGGCTGGCGCAATTTCTTTGGAAACTAGGGTTTCCAGGTTCTATACTAGAATTTTCTTTTCTTTTTTCCTTTTTTTTTTTTGTGTAACTTCCATTTCTCCTTTTTCTAGATGTTCTCTCGATTAACTTCACGAGTTCGAATTTTATACCAATTATCCTGATTATAATCTGTTGCTTCTTATTACTGCTTGAGATTATAATCACAAGGATGCTATGAATTAGTATTTTCTATTCGTTTATATATGTTATGAAAGGGTGTATTGTTTAATTTCTTTTATATTCTGCAACAAGAAATGCCCTGGTGAATTCTAAAATATCTATTCATCATATCTAACTTCACAATTTGCAGACGGATCTGTCGCAGAAGGAAGAAATATAAGTGTGTATAAGGAAGTAAGAGAGAGAGAGAGAGAGAGAGAGAGATGCATATATAAAATAATAGATAGAACTAGAAGTAAGGGTTTAGGGGGTACGAGTTCAAATAATATAAATATGGATTTTGTTAGAATAAATAATTTGGAACCTCCTCAACGATGAACCATTTTAATGCTCATGGTAATTTTGGGAAATAAATATTAGCGACACATATTTCATATCGCAAAAGTCAACTTTCTTGAATAATTATTATCCATGAAAATATTTTTATGTACGCTTCTATCTGCTTAATGCTCTTTGAAGATCAATTGAGATTCTCAAACCGATCTAAAACGCCGTCGAGATTTGTGTACACGTTGTTAGTAGTACGGTCTGTTGATCACCATCGTGTGCTAACTCAAGCAAGAGGAGTTAATAAGGGTGCTTGACTGAATGTGTTCCGAAGCATGGTTCCATGGTTTCAATAATGTGACCGACTAGCGTTCCAAGGTCAACTAATGGGAGAAAATTGATCCGCAATGGCTAGGATCCGGGATCATAAAGAGTAACAGTAGAACATCTAAAGAGTGCTCACAAAATAAAAGAATGTTTTGGTATGCTTAGAAGTGGCTTTTGGTTTTAAAATCTTCTAAGTCATACTGTTGAGCATGGATAATATGTTTCGAAAATTTTGCAAACTATTTATAAAATGCAATGCTTACTGAGTACATTAGTATTCAGCCCAAAAATATTTTCAAATGCTTTTCGTGTTGATTGTCATATTTGATATGGCGTAATCGAGACTATGATTTCTACTCCACAAATTTGATTAATGTTGAATGACTAACCACTATCTCGTCCTTTAAATCTCCCAAAACTTAAGACTATGTTATATTATCTAATGTTGTTCTATGTCGAGCTTGAATTCCTAATTCTCCTTTTCTGTTTAGCTTGATGTCCTTTTGTTTGATTGTTATTTTGAGTACGAAATTAAACTTTTGATCTTTGAGACTAGCTTTGTATTATCATCTGAATTGACATTACCTATTATTTCTCTTTCTTGAAAATAGGGTTTTGCCAAATTTTGGGATTTATTTTTTTCTATTTCTCCTAGACAAGTATAGCTTCCCATCATTTCCGTATTTTTCTATTTATTTGAGTTTTTGGTGTGACAGAACTTCACTTCGCTCTAAATCCTTTCAAAAAAAAGGGAAATCATGGCGTTTTTACTCAACAAAACTGCTCTCTCAGCACTCCGGTTCAATTCTCAGGTATGTGTATGAGCATCTCATTGCAATTAGGTCATATTTTCCCCCCTTTTCATTGCGATGTTTAAAAGTGGAAATAAGCTGGAAAAGTTGATGGGTTCAATGTGAAAATAAGTACAGAAATCCAATGATGCGCTGGCGCTCTCAAGGCGTGGGTTTCATGTGGAGCCAGGGCCTCGTGAGAAGGCTGTGAGTATTTTTATTTTTTCATTTCGTATTGTATTTAATTTTTTTCCTTGTCCGATCATATTTAGTATGAATATACACATTGGATCTGAATGCATATATGGGTAATGAATATTATTCTATTTTATGGTTAATTGTGGATTTTTGAGCCAAAATAAAGAGTTTGAGCTTTTGGGTTTTGCAGCAAACCTTCCGCTTGTGCTATATTATATGTTTTATTTGGGATAAATAACTAAATATGGTTCTAGATGGAAACTAAGAAAAGATAAAAGTTGGTGTGCTAGATTGTCTCATATCTATCTTAGTTGCATGTTAAAGGTCGAAAATATTCGATTGTAGTTATAATATATAGGAGCATTGTTATGTTTCAGCAGTGCTGTTGTTCTGGTAGCTTGCATTCACGTTTCATTTGGAATTCTTTGGAAATTATAACTCCTCCTGGAAAGGAAAGGAAATTTGCTAGAAAATATCAAATTGGTCTTTAGATGTAGTGTTATCAAATTTCCGCCATGGCGGATGACGGTGGTAGTTTTTAAGGATTTTGCCATGACCACCTCATAACATGGCATTTTTTCCATGGCGCTATGACGGTTGCCATGACCATGGTGGCCGTGGCAGGTATGGCGGTTATGGCACAAATGATGTTGACAATTAAAATAAAATGGGTCAAACTCGATCCAAACCCAGACTCAAGCCCAGCCTACGCTAAAATTAGGTTTTTTATCTTGTAAATGAGTGATTCACAGCTTTCCCTCTTCTCCTTAGCTTCAAACATAAACCTATTCTTTTCTCTACACCAAGACCATCGGCCACCTGCAACCACCATCGACGATCGGAGACCACCGGCGATGACTTAAGCAGACAGTTGTTCAGCAAGTTAGTTCGAATTTTTCACTTTTTTTTATTTGGTTGTTTTTTTCAATTTTTTTCTCATCTTTATAATAAATAAATATATTAGAGCACTCTCTATGAGTTGTCAGTTTCTAAATATGAAAATCGAACCTTTTATGAATTATCAGAAATGACAGAAGTTATATTTATAATCTTTCTCTATATAAATGAAAGTTGCTTCAAAGTTTGAGAAGAGCTTCTTCTTGTTTAGGACATTGAGATAATTAATTTTGCAGTTACATCCCTTTATTTAGCAAAAATTAAGGTTTTTCAGCCATTCCTTCAACTTAGACACGAAACAATCTCATGAACAAATCAAACAAAGCCACAACTAAATCAAGACTAATTAATACGATCAGCTTCTACACAGTGATAGTTGCTGCAATAAATTAATAATTTCAAACTACAAAAATCCAAAATATACTGCAAATTAAATACCTTATATATTAGACATATTTATATTTATGAGTTTATGATTTAATATTTGTGTTGAACTTGAAACTTATGTTTTATGGACCTATGATAGTATTGTTTATGAGTGTGTGCTTTAATGATTATGTTAGAACTTGTGTTTTCTATTGTTTTATCAATTTCTACACTTTTAAGTTATTAATTATAGTATATATATTTTATTTTATTTAATCTGCCGTGCTTCCGCCATAAGCGTCATGCCATCCGCCATAATCTTATGGCGGGTTTTTGGCCATCCACCATGACCCGCCATCCGCCATCGATAACTATGAGATGTATACATAAGAATTATCCCACACAATTTGGCAGCATTTTATGCTGTTAGTTAACATGAAGTTTGAAGGTGGGACTATATGAGGTTTGAAGCTTGTCAAGAGCTTATGTTTCTCCTTGACCTATCCTATTTATTATTTTCATTGGATCTGTTCAAGGATGCATTCTTAAGGGGCAGTCAACATATCTAATGATTATCTCTTTCTTCAAGAGGAAATGAACATTGTTGATCTTGATTTTTTCTCTTCATTCCTCAAATGGTCTTTTCTTGAATCTATGATGCAATGTTTTGCTGTTGTAGGTTCCTGTCACATTGTGATGTGCAGCTTCCATGTTTCAGTGATCATTTCTTTCTTTCTCTCCATTTACGTGTGTTTGTAAATTATATATGAGGGACTACAACAATGTTATATTGCTTGTATTGTGAAATGTGATGGAGTTGATAAGATTCTAGAAAGATTTTGAACGATTAAATTTTTTCCCTGGCTGATTGTTGTATATTTCACTGTGCAATTTTGTGCTTTAATCCCATGTTTTTAGTTTTATCTTCTGGTGTTCACCATTTCTTGAATGATTTGATTGTTTTTCAGCTCTTGGCAGATGACTCTTCTCTAAAACGCTTCAAATCACATAAGCAAGGAGTACGACGACTCAAAGTTGTAGGAGATGTCCTTACCGTCGTAGTTGTAGCTGGTATGTTTATCCTTTACATCAATGCACAGTTATAGTAATATCTGTATATCTGCTCCTCAGACTTTATACCTTCTATTGTGTGGTTTTCTCCTAAAAGCACTTAATTAATTTTCTAATATACTTGTTACATACTGTTTTATTATTTTATTTTCTAAAAGCAGTTGAATCTTAAACTTGATGATTCTGTATGACAAACGAGCAGTGGTTTTAAATTTTAATTAACTTGATCACCTAGTCTTCTAAAATGTTTGGCCGGGATTATGACTCTAGCAAACAAATCCTAGAAATGCTTGTGAAGCTTTGCTGTGTATTGCAGTGTACATTATTTGAAAAGGTAACGTTGGTTAAAAAATGTAGTGTTAATTTTATTTTAATGCAGCTCAGTAAAGTACATTGGCAAATATGTATAAAATAGAATCTGCTGCAAACCTTTTGTATTATCTAAGCCATCATCTGTTGTTTTGCAAGTATAAGATACTTGTAGTGATTTTGATTGTGCTGGTATCTTTATGTTGGTTTCATGTTGTGAGAGCCTTTGCTTTCTAATCCATTTGAGAATGTTATTTCATTATTCGCCCCAAGAACCAAGTCTTCAGTACGGGGATTGTGGACTTAATTATTGAAAGGGTTATACTACAAGATCAAACTGTAAAGTGTGATTGTTAGGTAGTCTTGCTAGTTGTCGTTCCACAGTGTCTGACCTTTCTTGTGTTGGTGATGTTTGTGCTGCAGGATGCTGCTATGAGATCTATGATAGAGCTGTTAGGCGAGAAGAAGCCCGTAAGAAGACGGCTTAGAGTGTGCAACTGCGCGTTTAGCCAGTTTGATTTTTTTACACTAGCAACTTTTTCAAACTCTCTTGCTGGTATTAGAATAAATGCAAAACCATCTAAGGTACATGTAATGCAGCACGTACCTGTAATTCCCCGAGCTTCTCAATAATATTTTAGAGAAAATTCTGAACATGAAATTCTAAGTTGATTATGTCCATGGGAAAGAAAAGATATTCCTTTAATTCCAACAAAATAAGTTAATAATGTTTTGTGAAAAAATCAGATTATTGAGTTATTGTACTTTTAATATTAAATCAAATCCAATAGGATGATTATGAAAATTTAGAAATTTGAAATTTGATTTGCATGACATATAAAAGACGGACTCAATTTATATTTTTAGGAGTTTACCAGTACTAGACAGTAATAAATAAACTTATAAATTTTTGGCTTGTTTAAATGTTTTGGTGTTGGACCCTGTGAGATAAACAAAAAAAATTAAATTTTGAACCTTTTAAATTGGTGGGCCGAAATCCTTATCTAAAATTTGTTGGAGCCTGATCAAGAAGATATTTTTTTATTAATCAAGATTTAATTATCCACTTAATTATAGTTAAAAAATGAAAGGAACTTGGGCAACCACGTCAACCACATCTCTTTTTGGGATCCTTTTAATCTCATTAATTCTACCATACTGTGAAACAAAAAGAAAAAAATAAACTGTCTCGATGGTAAGAATCAATTTTTTTTTGTTAGTGGTAGTCATGATAAAATTTGGGAATTATGTACTTGACTTCCCGAACCACTGCCAAATCTTTGGCCTTCCTTTTGGCTTTAGCTCATTTGTTTAGGTAAACTACGGTAGACTTGGCGACCCTTCTTCTTTTGTGCCATGTTCGCAACCTCTAGTTCTGATGTTGATTAGGGTTCTACCTCTAAGGATATCCCTAATTCAGCATGACTACTCTAGTCATCCTCATAGCATCTATCGATGTTACTTGAAACATGTTGAAATGCTGACTATAACACTTTTGGTCGTCCAACTTTTGTTAAGTTTCGGACGGGTGTCAACACTAGTTGGGCTATTGTTTCCTTAGAATTGACTGGGCGTTTCTACATCAGTTCAAGTCAAACGACTTACTAAGGGTTTGCCAATTTCCAATCTTGTATGATTATCTTAATCGCCTCTTGGACCATATATGGTCCACATGTCTCATATTTTCGTAAAAGGGTTCTTCCTACTCATCACAATATCGTCCGTTGTATTCTTTCTAGTCATTGCAGAGAATTGCGGCTTATTTTTCGGCTAACATATTTATTTTTAGGACTATATCCATGTGGGTATCATCACCATTGGTATTATTCTTTCTACCTTTATCATCGCCTTGAAAATTCTGTATCGACTCAACACTTGTTCATGAGTCAAAGTCTCTAAGTTCTTCTAGGGGTGTTCCCATCTCTGGCCTCAGTCCTCATGGTGATTCGTCATCTTCTTATCATTTTTGTATCCAGTAAGGTGGAGCACATCTTATATTTATTCAAAATTTTCTTCCTTACCCTAGCTTATCTCACAGTTGGGGCAACTCGTGGATGCTTTTTTAGCTATTCGCCCCAGTTACATATTTAAGATTTTGCATAGGCTCGTCTTCCTCCTATCCGTCCTAGAGTAAACAATGTCATTGCTATCATGTGACCCACTATCGCCCTAGAAAGTGAATGACCTTAACTAGGAAATGCGCTCGCACATCATCGTTTATATTCTAAGTACTTGTATCTCAACAACATTCCTCAACTTCGTAAGTCCCCTATTCACATCTCTTAAATCTCTAGGGCCGCTATGATTTATTTATATTACTAACATTGACCTTAACGTTTGAAGGTTCAGCCTTGAAATCATTTCTAGCTTCTCAAAGCATGACGCTAAGGTCATGGTAAAACGAGAAACTTGTTAACTAGGATTTTCTTTTGCTATATATTAGCTGTCACTTAGCATTTTCTTTATAATATTATGTTCTCTCATCCATTTTTGATGTATATAAGAGGGTGTTTGGCTAAGCTTATAAGCTCTTCAAAACAGCTTATATAAGCTGTTTAGGAGCTTATAAGCTCATGCAAGGTGTTTGGCAAAATAAGCTCTTAAACATCTTATAAGTTGTTAAAATAAACTCCAACAGCTTATAAGCTCCCTTAAAAATAAGTAGCTCAACCCCAACTTATTTTTTCATAAGCTTGCAAGTAACAGTGAATTACCAAAATAACTTTACTATGATTCGTTATAATCTACATATATATACTAGCGACTTCACCTCTCGTCAATTTTCTCGCTCTAACTATGATTTTCTCTCTCTAACTCACGAATCTTTCTCTAGCTTATAAGCTAAATTATCTAAACACTTTGACAATTTATAAACTCTTGAAACATCTTATAATCTCTTAGAGCTTATAAGCTCTTTAAAATAAGCTTAGCCAAACACCCTCTAAGTTCGTCCTTGTTAAGTTTTTAGATTTGGAGACAAATGCCTTCTTTGCTAGTCGGCATGTTATTTTGTCATTCTTTTGCTTATAAAACTAGATTACGTGATTAAAAGTAAATTATTGTTAACTGATTATGTTTTTCATAGGTGCTCCAGTCTCACAACGGAATCAGTCTGCCTCCTATATGTCTAATATCTCTGCATTGTTGAACGAGCAAAATCTTACCAAATTCAGGACTCGTGTTTTGGTTGTTTGTTGGATATGTCTGAAATGAATTATATATGACTTCCATATAAATTCATCTATACATACAAAAATGTGTTTTTTTGGAAAACATATCTACTGTGGAGATGTTAGGGCCAAAAATACAAACCATATTTCTTATTTTTTTTACATCAAATGATATTATGAAACACTTCCACTTTTATATTTTTCAATCCAAATATTGTGGAATTACATCTTTATAAACTGGATTCTTCTTGATTTTGCAGCACTAATTAGCGTGGGTTTAATATGATTGTCTTTGAGGTTTTGGTTGCTTAATTCTATTTTCTTTCATCAACACAAATTATGTAATAATTTCTCCCAATATTGTTACATCTTTTAGTGTTATATCAAGGCTTGTCAATGGATGAATTTACACTGATTGATTTGGAACCACTCATAGCCCATTAGCAATGGTTTCGGTACTGGTTCCAACCCCGCTCAAACACGGACCAATCTAGACTTAGCCCAATTGTCCGGGTCCGACATTTTTTTATCCTTTTTGGTTCATTATCATTTTTTTAATAAATTAAGAAAAAATCATATAAATTGATTATCATTTTATGTCACATCCCTCACCCTAAGTACGGATTAGCAGGGACTATAACTTTAAACATGAATGAACAAACATGGAGACTCTCTTTAATAAAAAGCGTAATACATATGTCATTTATATTTTTGGACTATATTACATAATTTGGGGTTCTTGCAGCGGAAGACATGTGATAAGTACATATGACGATGTACTATCAAGGTATAAACTTTTCAAATGACAACATTCCTATTGCTCAACACCGCTCCATCCATCATCTGCTCAACCTGCACATTTAAAAACAAACATGCAGGGCTGAGTACAAGAATGCACTCAGTGGACTCATGCCAAAAACATTTTATTTTCTTTGAATTACACTGCCAACATCATGGTAAGACACAAGGGTTTTAGTTGAAAATGCCTTGTGCTTACTAAAATATTTTCATCAGTTCATAAAATCATCGCCTGGCCAGGCATTTTTCTGGTGTGTATGATCCATATCCCTTAACATCCTTTCGTCATATCATCATAGTCGAACGTCGTGAAGGAGGCCTCCCTCTACGACGCCGTGACCGGCCGTGAATTGTCCTTACAAAGACACAATCACCTTAGGTGTACACGTTAATCCTAGCGGTATTGTCCTTCCGCAAGACGGGATCCGATATCGATTTTCATTCATAAGTTGGGCGACTCAACAACATTCATAACATTTCATAACATCTCATAATATCTCATGGATATGATATATACACAAAACATAAACATTTTGGCAGGTAATCTCGTAAACATTTTATCAACAGTTGAAATAAGCATCGTAAATAAATATTTCAGAAGCATTTTATTTTTGAGTAGAGTAAAGCCCACCTGGACGGTAGATTGCCTTAATCCCATTTCTTGACCTGTAAGTCCTAGCTTTAGCCTATCTATTCTTGACCTTGAGGTTTTGGAGTGGAAAATCCATTGGGTCTTAGAACCCATATTTCTACTTTAGTGTATATCATGGTATGATATACACTCAATTGACCATGTGGTAGCACCTAGTCAAATATTTCACGTTAATGTATGCTTTCATGAAAATATCGTATCATGATGTTTTATCATAATTCGTACATCTTATAATGCTCTATCGTACCTTGCGACATAACATAATGAATGCATCGATTAATAGCATGTTAGTCACATAAGGCATACTTCACATAGGGGCTTCCAACACTTGGTCAAATTTCAAGTGTTTAATTTCAGCAAAAACAGCTTGAAACAACCCAAGTGACGTACTTTGACGATCCATAACTCTCAATTCAGAATACGTATGGTCGCACAAAGATACATTCTGGAAACCTCTAAACATGTACTACAAGTTATAAAAAGGAATTAAATCCAAAAGAGTCGTGGTTCTGAAGATATAGGGTCTCAAAGTGGACAACTCAAACTGACTTCTATACTTGGAAAAGTTTTCAGAATTTTCAGTTTTAGCTTAACGACGAGGGGTTTTGCGAGGCTCGTAACTTTTGACTCGCAATGCCAAAATGGCTGCAGGCTACCAATTTAGAAACCTTGTAACAAGTACTACATATGTCATGAAGACCATACAGGAAAATATCTAACTCATCGAGAAATACATAAGTCCAAAGTTGACTAGTTGAAATGGACAGTTTCAGTAGGTGACTTTGGGTCGATGAAAGGTATACATATAAAATTTGGTTTGGGATCAAACTTTCTAGATCATAACTAGACATGGTGAGGAACATTTCTTATGAAGAAACCCAAGTCCAAATCGGACTACAAATGGCTTGAACATCTCACGTAAAAGTCATACTCGAACAGCCTATTAACATAGAAATTTTCTAAGGCAGTTTGTCCAAAAAGGCTTACTGAAATGCGTCAACTTTACAAATTCACTGTGAGTTCATTATAAGGAATATGGAAATGCAACCAATCATATTGAAAATCCACTTAAGTCTAGTTTAATCCAGAAAAAGCCTCACTCAATGATTCACAATAGATTGGGAGATAAAAATATTTTACCACAAGCTATCACTCCCGTGACAATTTTGTGCAGTTAGCTTGTAAAGTCTGGAATAAATAGTAAAGATTTTTAGAAAATTCTGAAAATTTACAGGAATCTTCTAGACATGCTGAATTATCTTTCTTCCAAATTTTAGAGTTTTATCTTTAGCCAAACTTAAAACGAAAGCCACGCACTATGGGTGATAAACACGGCGATTTCGCAGATTTGTGCAGTGTTTTTGATAAATACAAATAAAATATCAAATCAAGTTGGATGGACTTGACATTTTACAGAGATATACTAGACACATATAATTTTGACATATCAAAAATTCACAATCATAGGACCACTGAAACTTAGTCAAATAAATTTGTGAAGTTGCTGTTCGTCCAGGTAATCAACATGCAATGATCAAAAGTATTGAATCTACCTATTAAATCAACATGCAATCACTTTCAAGCATAGACCCAACACATTCAAGCATATTGATGAACATGCATGTGTATATCTTGATCATCCCTAGGATCTAAGGAGGTGGTATCTACCTTAGCGACGAAATTGGCAGAGAATCGAGAGGGATGAAGAGTGGATTGGGGCTGTCCACTTTGAGGAGCCTTGCTGCCGTGAGATGAAAGTGGGGAAAACTCTTGGCCTCCTTGCAGACTTTAGAGAGGGAGGAGAGGAGAGGAGTCGGTTGTGTGTGTGGAGAAAGAATGGCTGGAGTTTGGGGGTATGTGGTAGTGGGGTGCTTGTGGGTGCTTATGGTGACAATTGTCACCCTTACACATTCAAGTTGACACCTACACACACATGCACGAAAAATATATATATATATATATATATATATATATATCAGATTTTAATAGTGTAGTTAGGATATAATTAATCCAATGTCACTTAGATACATATAATAGGTAAATCAACAAATAAGTGCTTAGTATATATGTGTATATAGCTCTCGGCTATTACACTATGCCAAAGGGTCCAAATTTTATTTTCCATGCCAAACATTGATATATGTTATGACATATTGTTTAGATGATAAATAATATCATAGGATAAATTAATGGCATCATTTTATGCGACAAAAATCGAGTTCAAAAATTAGGGTTTTCGAACGTTTGAAAAAATTGGTCACTCTCAATTCTTGTTGATCTAGCATTGATTTAATGCTTAATAATACTGTAATTACATATACTAATCATAGGAAATTAATTCCTATAATTTCTTGATCGATTAAAACGCTTTTCGTTTCATCTCAAAACGTTAACGTTTGAAAACGTTGCGAAACGTTCATTATCGACTCATCTCGAAATGGTCGTCATTACTTTATTACAATATTCCATTAATAATGGAATTTAATTCTAAGCTTAATTGCTTAGAAAATATCATGAATTTTAACTATCGATACGTGATCGACGTTAAAATAATACTGCCGATATACTTCATATACTTTTATTTCTTAATTCACAATTCTCAGTGAATATAAAATAGGATTTCATTCCTTCGTAATTAATCGAAGTCATTATTCGATATCATTCTGATTGAATATCTCAGTGAAAGCTTTGATTTACGGTTTTAAATACCGTAATTAGTATTTAATGCGGGTATTACATCCTACCCCTTAAAAGAAATTTCGTCCGAAATTGCATACCTCATAAAGTATGGGTATCTTAACATCATAACATCATAACTTTCTATGTGATTTTCTTTCGTCCATGGTTCTTCCATTGGACTTTCATTATAAGACCCAAACTTGCTTCTTTAATCGTTGAATCGTACGATCAAATTAGTCGTAGATTTTCATCATAACCCATCTGAGTCAAAGGTCACGTCATCATGTTGGTTTTCGTGAATTGGGCAATTTTCGTATTTTCTTAACTGTGACACGTGGAAAAAAAACATTTCGTACTTTCCCCCAAATGTGGTGGAAGTACCAAGCTATAGGCTACTAGGCCTACCATTGCTAGGAGCTCGTAAGGTCCTATAAAACGTGATCTCAACATTCTTATATCTAAACTTATAATTCCTCTAGATGGAGAAATCTTAAGAAACTTTAATTCCGCATTCAAGAATGCAGTTCGGGTTTACGCGTACCAGCGTAAGACTTTTGTCTGTCCTAAGCTTTTCTTATTCCTTGCCTCGTTGGTAGATATCTTAATCGTTTCATTTACAACGTCAGGACTTTATACCTTTGCTCACCTACTTTGTTACAATAAAGTGGTGGTCAACACTTCTTTTCGCAATACGCCTCATAAGGCTACATTGATCGTTATTTGGTAGCTATGGTCGTACGTAAACTTACTAAGTGGTACAATACGTTCTCACTTGCATCTTGGTTTAACACTTGTGTTCTATCGTATCCTTAAACATTCATATTGTCCTTTGATCGCCCCTTACGCCGTGGTGGACATCTATGTTAAGGCTCAATCTCGTGTCTAACTTCTTTTGGGAGTTAGTTAAAAATCTAGGGGTACTCTTGAAGTCTCTATCTGAACTGATAGGTTTTGGTACTCCTTGTAAATATAAAATTTCCTTTTGTACAACCGAGTTAACTTATTGGATCTACGAGTCATCGAATAGGCAGAGACAAAACATAATTGGCGAGTCAATCCACTACTAGCTATATAGTAGTGCGACTTCTTTATGATTTTGGTAAAATCATCATAAATCTATTTCTATATCATTCTATTTTCATTCGTGTAGTTCTAGAGATTATAACCTCTTATAAGGCCTTTGATACAATGCCTTTACTTGTTGGTAACCGAGACACTGCTCGACAATCATGGTTTCATCTCATTTCATTCCTTGCTATCTAACTTTTCTCGTGAATCATAATACATCTTAATAATGCCTGGTTGGCGGTATGAGAAGGATCATGAAATTCATTCTTGGTTTCATTTCTAAGCTTATTATTGCTTGGAAATATATGTATATCTCTTTCTTAGACAATATAACATTGTCCAGCGCTCCTTAGAATCCTTCAGCTTTTCATTCCTTATCTTAATTCGTATTCTATTCCCATCTTCATTCTCTCTTTTTAGTCATATTTCACATTGGTTGTGGGAATACTACTTACATTCGTCCCTGATTGCCCGACTATTACTGTTCTCGTTTTCTTAATCTTTCCAATGAGTTTTCCTTTTCTATAAGGATATACCATAATTTAGACTGAATTTTATAACTTAGGCATTAGATTCTACATTAACCTTCCTTAGGTGATTATTTATCACAATTATAATCTTTTACTGATTTGAGCCATCTTTTCTATCCTGTATCCAAGTTTCTTTGCTCGACGAATAACTTCAACTTTTGTGAATTGTGAAGGGTTCTTAACTTATTGTTATAGGAGTGATGTTCTCATGACTTTGGTATTTATACTATCGTCACTATCGAGGTAATAGATTTTGCACTCCGTGAAGTCGTATAATCTCCTTTACATACATTGGGCTAACTTGTCGATCCATAAGTACTTTGGATTGGTAGGAAGTGAGCACTCTTGGTGAGTCTATCAACAATTACCAATATAGCGGTGTTCCTCTTTGATTTGGGTAAATTCGTAACGAAGTCCATCGTTATTTCATCCCATTTCTACTCGGGTATTTCCAACGGCTGTAACTTTCCGTATGGACGTTGGTGTAACGCTTTCATCTGCTGGCAAACAAGACAGTGTTTTACGAAAGAAGCTATGTCTCGTTTCATGCCTTCCCACCAAAACTTTTCTTTCAGGTCTTGGTACATCTTAGTACTATCTGGGTGAGCGATGTAGGGTGTATCGTGAGCCTCACTCATTATTTCATTTTAAAGTTTTGCATCGTCTGGAACGCATATTCTTCCTTCAGACAATAAGGCGTTGTCCGACGCCTCCTGGAAATTCTTAAATCCTCCAGTCCTTACCCTTTCTCGGATCTTTTCTAACTTTTCCTCCATCCTTTGTCTCTCGATGATCCCTTTTTTTCTTAAATCAGATTCATCACTATTTCAAGTCATGAGTTGGGAAATTACATTCATGTGGCCTAAGTCATCGTGACACATAAGTTATTATTTATCTCATATTAATACATAGCCTTACTTTTATTAATCCGTGAGAATTGTGACTCTATTTTGGGGTAACTATCTTATTGGTCTTGTTACCTTAGAGAGTTCTTAATAGATCTCAATGTAAGTCAATTAATCTATAAAATTCATGATCTTATTTTAGGTCATTGACGTCTTTCATCTTTAATTGCTTTGTCATTTGTCAGATCTACATTGTTCTCTTTTAAAGACACTATGTGCCTGAGGAATATTTCTCCTTTAAGCTGAGATTTACAAAACTGTACTTGGCAAAATTTTGCCCGGCCCTTAAAAGTCGTAAGACAGCCTTCGATTTTCTTTATGTTCTTTCTCGTCCTTTGAATAGATAAGAACATCATCTATGAGGATTGAGATAAAAATTATCTAGGTATGGGTGAAACACTCGATTTTTGAGGTTCATAAACAGGGCTGGTGCATTGGTTAGTCCGAATGACGTAACTATTATCTTATAGTAACCATATCTTATTCAGAACAATTCATTTCCGTATTTCGGATACCATTCTTTAAGACCATATAATATTACATCATAATGCCTCAGTGAGGACTTTTCATACATTACTTACGAGGGTCGGTCTACCGAAATGACGATCGACATAAGCGTCTAGCTCTTTTTACACTCAAAACTTTGACACTTCTTTACCATATTCATAAATTCTTCCAAACTACGTTTATTTTACATATTATAATCACATCATTTTCATCATAAACCATTATTTACATATAAGTCTTATAGGATCCTAGGATTCTACGCTCTCGAGTGACCTTCGTTGAGTCGTACTCTCTCCTTGAAACTTGTCTTTCTTCAAGCACGTTTTGTTTCATATTTCGATGATTATGATTATTCTCTTCGAGAGCCGGGGTCCAACTCGCTCCCGTTTCTTCTTCAATACCATAAGTTGGTGTTACTTTTATCAGAAAGTATGGTTGGGTTGGTAGCGGTAATTCTCCTAATCCGCGAGGGCGATAAGATTTTGTCCTTTTGCCCTTCTCGTCTCTTTCTGGTACCATTGATGGCACAGGACGTGGGCGGCGTTTGGAACATCATGGTACAACCACCTCAGTATGCCGTGTTGTGTAACTTGCCGAGGTCCGGGACAAGTACTCGTAGGTGTCGTTTCCTACGCATTATATGTATACTTGAGCCTATTGACAAATCCTGGTAAGTCTGCCAAGACTTTGGAATTTTTTTCATGGAGAAAATATTCTCTTGATACTTCTTTTGCAAAAATTACGCTAATCATTGGCAAATGATGACACGTCGTTGGGTACCATCTTCATTTAACACTCTATAGTTACTAGTATCCATCCGAGGTGCAAAAATTTTCCCAAAATTGTTCTAAATTCATTCCTAATTCATATTAAAAGAGCCGATACGCTCGTGTGAGTTATAAACTTGTAGGCCTTGGGGTTAACTCTTACCCGTTAAACTTCCTTTTCTTGTCATCTGCAAACGGATATTTCTAGATAAATCCAATTTAATTTAAGCAATGGAGGGAATTTTTAATAAGAAGGATCTCTTAATGAATTATACACCTTAAGACGATATAACCTGTAGACTACTTGTGACACGACTCATGACACTTATCTTAATACTCATTTTACGCTTTACATTTTCAACAGTATGTTGCCTTAAAGGTATTCGCATAAGCGAACAAAGTTGGTACCGATATTCTGTCGTGTAAAACCTCTAACGAAAAGGCTAGGCCTGTGTCACTAATCACATGAATGACAACAATTTCCAAACTTGTCTCTAAAATTATATCTACGTTCCACATAGATATAATGATCCAAATCATTGGATAGAACTTTAGGCGATTCTAGGTTCAATTCGAACTTAAGTAACACTGCGATGGTCAAAATTCTCGTATAGGTAAGGGATTTTCATTTCTTGATTCGCTTACCACGAATTGGGTTCTATCGCTTCTACGCACACTTGTGCGATGTCAAAAGCAAGCACCTATGTCGAACAAGATCTTACGTGTATTCTCGAGAAACTTTCCTCACACCTATCCCGCCTTTTAGTTCTGTTTTTTCGATGCGAGGTATAGGCTTTGGTCAACGGTCTTTCCGCTTATTCAAGTAAACATCTATTTCATATGTCCTTGTCCTTTCCATTGGGACATCATGTTCCATTGCCATGGCCTTCTGTTGCCTCATTCACTTTATACTTCTCGGTATTAGTATCGTTATGCTTTTACTAATAGCATTCGTGGTTAGGTCTACATCAACTTATCCTTTGATATTGATATATTTCAATAATGAAATCTTATCGTAGAGATCGTCATGTCTCTATCACTATCATTCATTCCTAATCCAGTATGAATGATTAAATTCCTTTTTTTTTTTTCACTTTATCGATCTTAGGAGTATATTTCTCATATATATTCTTACTTTAAACTCTTTTCCAGAGAAATCCTTGTACTGGCATTTAGTGCCATCGTTTGTAATATCCCTTTTTGGATATACATCATTTCTTCTTAGTCTTTTATTGATTTATCATGCAATTTCGCATAAGATAAAATCCTTTGTCCACTGGGGACGTATTAAACTTTTGCCTTGACGTCAAATATCTTTACCATTTTCTTAACATTCAATAAATACTTCATTCCCATGTCCGAGATATTTAATATCCCACTTTATTGATCGTCGCAAAAGTATGAGGGATAATCTTTCCAATTGGATTTACCTTAAAGTCCCTCAACGTGAATCTCCTTCTGTGTTCTCTTGGATGTATTTCCTTTTTGCAAGATCTATAGAAGCTATCTTGCTTGTTAACTATTAAGTTACACAAGACAAGCGTTTTGTGTCATTATAACTTAGGTTATTAAGATTTATTTCAAAATAATGAATCTATTTCTTAATCCGCTTCCTTACTTCAAGGGAATTACCTTACTTATCAAGTCATAATATTTCGAAACTTATGTCATATCGTGAACTATCTAATTGTATAGCTCGTAATTTATTCTGCTATTTTTGACTTTTGTCCATTTTCTTGAGCATGGTATCCGAAAGAAATCTTACTTTCGTTATACTTCGGTTTCCACCTTCGTGACTAGAATCATTATCATTGTCGTATGACTTGGTAGTGTAGTACATTCGTACACCATAACTTAATTCTAAGCATCTCATTACCATGTCTTGACTTGAGTTATTTCTCCATACTTAGTTCACATACTAGGGCTATCCTCGTCGTTCACACAATCTTGAGGATTATGATCCTCAATCTCATTATCTTTTGTTTAACTAAGTTTTAATTACTCGGAATCAATTATGCTCAAGCATAATCTCATTGACTGAGGTATAAGGCGGGAGATTTATTGTCTGAGACGTTATCATTTTCTTATATATATATATTCTTTGAAAAGAATATCTTGTATGCATTTTCATTCTTTTTTAAACATGTCCAACCTACTAACGAGGTTTCAAGGACATCCAACTATCTTAAAGATAAGTTGTAATCGCTCTCGTCATGACATAATAAGGAAAATTCATATCCTATAGGTATCATATACTTTTCTTTACTTTTATTCTTGCATTCAATGCTAAATGGTATCTTATTCATAACCTTGTTATCATAACAGTCATATGAAGGTATAACTTCACTGTCATCAATCTTTGTAAAGCCCATCAAAGGTCATCACATCATGTGTGCCATAGGAAAAATAAATATCTCATCTCATCGAGATTTTCTTTACATCATAATTTCTTGATGTCTATCACTTTACTGGTCTGAAACTTTTAGGTGACTGAGATAAGTCAACCTATTTCATGCCCGACATTTTTCGCTTTACTAATTCGTACTTAGGTGACAATGTAAGTCAACATTAGTCATACTTGATGGTTTCAAGAATCAAGGAGAAATTATCACGATTACCTACAAAAGGTATTGTCTCATCCATCAAGATAACATCTTTCAATGATTGAATCGATATGTTCCTTGGATGAATAAATGGGGCTCTAGGTCCGAGGACCGAATGACGACTCATCGAGATTTCTTTGGTCATATGGGTGGCGGACCGTCACAATTATATTCTCAGTCACATAAGGCTTTGGGTTCAAAAGGACACTTTGTAAATTTTTTTTTTTTTTTTTTTGGGTTTGGAAATTTTCTTCAGAAAAAGTGAGAAACTCAAATGAATTCTCAATTGGAACTAGGTCATAGAGTTAAACTCAACGACAAAAATTGGGTAATGAATATAGTTTGAAAACTTATATACCCGTAATAGGTCATCAACAAAGTTCTCATGTATGTCAAGGTTCTACTTGTACATCAAGATCTTACTTCCTTAGTAACATCCTAAGATTCGTATCATCCTATAACGTTCTTACTCTCTATAACTCATAGATCTAGCTTCAACTGATTCTCGTGAATTCTGAAGTAGGAATCAGGAATTTGGTCCTTCATAAGAAATGAAGTACAGTGCATTAGGAACACGTAGGCGAAAACCATACGTAAATCGGAGTTCACACGATCGAGAACTAGTCAAAACGGAATCACTGCACAGTGCAGGGAAATTTACATGCGTTCGCGCCGAGATCATAAGCGATGCCGACACCAAGGTCGTGCATGCCGTTACCGATGCTGAGGTAGTACAGAATATTGCTCACACCGAGGTCAGACAAACTACCCCAGTCGACATGTCAAAGGCGATGTTATAAATGCCGATTTCGAAGTCGACAGTCGCACATGCCGATGTCGAAGCCGAGGTCGTACATGTCGAGGTCGAACAATTTCGTATAAATCTTTCACTTTTCTTCACTCAAGATGGAATGAAGTTCTCAAATCCATCATTACTCTTGTTCTTGTAATTGAAGGAAGTTCTTACTTCTATGTTCTTTCATAAAAAGTGATCATGCTTCTTAAAAAGTCTACGTTCTGTTGAACTAGCATGCTCATCATCATAATCAACTTTGAGATTGAAGTAAAACTTCGAATATTCCTACGTAGCTCATTTGTACGCACGTATTTCGTTGAATTTAAAGAATTCAACATATCGTATTTGACAAATAAATGTCCAATCTCAATCATTTTAAAACATGAATAATCATAACTTTGTTCATAATAATGAACCCTTATTACATTTCAGAAATTCAAACATTTCATCTTTGGCATATCATGCCAAAACTTTCTCATATCATTGTCATCATCTTTCTTATATCCTCCTTCTTTTCATAACTTTCTTGCTAAATCATTTGTCACAACTTTCATTCTCAACCTTTCCCATAGCTTTCATTTCACTTGATAAAATTTTGTTTCAATTATCATTCACTTCACAACATAATATTTCATTTGTAACTTTTGCAATAAATTTCACTTTAAATAAATTCACATAACATTCATTTCACTTAAAAATTTATTTCACTTTCAACTTTTCGTTTCACAATCGAGAAAAATAATTTCATAAACATTCGTCTTGGCCAGGCTAATTTTCAAAACTTTGAAAAAAAAGTCATTTACCTCATTTCGGTTGAGCTTGATGTGATGGAGTGTTGAGCATTGTCAGCTGATCTCTAGAGGTCTAATGACTCAATCTAGACTTAACCTTAAAGGAAATTTTAGGTTCAAAGAGCGAACTGCTCTGATACCACTCTGTCACATCCCCTCAGTCCTAAGTACGGATTAGCAGGGACTATAACTTTAAACATGAATGAACAAACATGGAGACTCTCTTTAATAAAAAGCGTAATACATATGTCATTTATATTTTTGGACTATATTACATAATTTGGGGTTCTTGCAGCGGAAGACATGTGATAAGTACATATGACGATGTACTATCAAGGTATAAACTTTTCAGCGACAACATTCCTATTGCTCAACACTGCTCCATCCATCATCTGCTCAACCTGCACATTTAAAACAAACATGCGGTCGAGTACAAGAATGCACTCAGTGGACTCATGCCAAAAACATTTTATTTTCTTTGAATTACACTGCCAACATCATGGTAAGACACAAGGGTTTTAGTTGAAAATGCCTTGTGCTTACTAAAATATTTTCATCAGTTCATAAAATCATCGTCTGGCCAGGCATTTTTCTGGTGTGTATGATCCATATCCCTTAACATCCTTTCGTCATATCATCATAGTCGAACGTCGTGAAGGAGGCCTCCCTCTACGACGCCGTGACCGGCCGTGAATTGTCCTTACAGCACACAGTCACCTTAGGTGTACACGTTAATCCTAGCCAGGTATTGTCCTTCCGGCACAGGATCCGATATCGATTTTCATTCATAAGTTGGAAGCGACTCAACAACATTCATAACATTTCATAACATCTCATAATATCTCATGGATATGATACATACACAAAACATAAACATTTTGGCAGGTAATCTCGTAAACATTTTATCAACAGTTGAAATAAGCATCGTAAATAAATATTTCAGAAGCATTTTATTTTTGAGTAGAGTAAAGCCCACCTGGACTGTAGATTGCCTTAATCCCATTTCTTGGACTGTAAGTCCTAGCTTTAGCCTATCTATTCTTGACCTTGAGGTTTTGGAGCTGGAAAAATCCATTGGGTCTTAGAACCCATATTTCTACTTTAGTGTATATCATGGTATGATATACACTCAATTGACCATGTGGTAGCACCTAGTCAAATATTTCACGTTAAGGTATGCTTTCGTGAAAATATCGTATCATGATGTTTTATCATAATTCGTACATCTTATAATGCTCTATCGTACCTTGCGACATAACATAATGAATGCATCGATTAATAGCATGTTAGTCACATAAGGCATACTTCACATAGGGGTTTCCAACACTTAGTCAAATTTCAAGTGTTTAATTTCAGCAAAAACAGCTTGAAACAACCCAAGTGACGTACTTTGACGATCCATAACTCTCAATTCAGAATACGTATGGTCGCACAAAGATACATTCTGGAAACCTCTAAACATGTACTACAAGTTCTAAAAAGGAATTAAATCCAAAAGAGTCGTGGTTCTGGAGATATAGGGTCTCAAAGTGGGCAACTCAAACTGACTTCTATACTTAGAAAATTTTTCAGAATTTTCAGTTTTAGCTTAACGACGAGGGGTTTTGCGATGCTCGTAACTTTTGACTCGCAATGCCAAAATGGCTGCAGGCTACCAATTTAGAAACCTTGTAACAAGTACTACATATGTCATGAAGACCATACTGGAAAATATCTAACTCATCGAGAAATACATAAGTCCAAAGTTGACTAGTTGGAAATGGACAGTTTCCAGTAGGTGACTTTGGGTCGATGAAAGGTATACATATAAAATTTGGTTTGGGATCAAACTTTCTAGATCATAACTAGACATGGTGAGGAACATTTCTTATGAAGAAACCCAAGTCCAAATCGGACTACAAATGGCTTGAACATCTCACGTAAAAGTCATACTCGAACAGCCTATTAACATAGAAATTTTCTAAGGCAGTTTGTCCAAAAAGGCTTACTGAAATGCGTCAACTTTACAAATTCACTGTGAGTTCATTATAAGGAATATGGAAATGCAACCAATCATATTGAAAATCCACTTAAGTCTAGTTTAATCCAGAAAAAGCCTCACTCAATGATTCACAATAGATTGGGAGATAAAATATTTTACCACAAGCTATCACTCCGTGACAATTTTGTGCAGTTAGCTTGTAAAATCTGGAATAAATAGTAAAGATTTTAGAAAATTCTGAAAATTTACAGGAATCTTCTAGACATGCTGAATTATGTTTCTTCCAAATTTTAGAGTTTTATATTTAGCCAAACTTAAAACGAAAGCCACGCACTATGGGTGATAAACACGGCGATTTCGTAGATTTGTGCAGTGTTTTGATAAATACAAATAAAATAACAAATCAAGTTGGATGGACTTGACATTTTACAGAGGCATACTAGACACATATAATTTCAACATATCAAAATTCACAATCATCGGACCACTGAAACTTAGTCAAATAAATTCGTGAAGTTGCTGTTCTTCCAGGTAATCAACATGCAATGATCAAAAGTATTGAATCTACCTATTAAATCAACATGCAATCACTTTCAAGCATAGACCCAACACATTCAAGCATATTGATGAACATGTATGTGTATATCTTGATCATCCCTAGGATCTAAGGAGGTGGTATCTACCTTAGCCACGAAATTGGCAGAGAATCGAGAGGGATGAAGAGTGGATTGGGGCTGTCCACTTTGAGGAGCCTTGCTGCCGTGAGATGAAAGTGGGGGGGAAAACTCTTGGCCTCCTTGCAGACTTTAGAGAGAGGGAGGAGAGGAGAGGAGTCGGTTGTGTGTGTGGAGAAAGAATGGCTGGAGTTTGGGGGGTATGTGGTAGTGGGGTGCTTGTGGGTGCTTATGGGTGACAATTGTCACCCTTACACATTCAAGTTGACACCTACACACACATGCACGAAAATATACATATATATATGTATATATATATATCAGATTTTAATAGTGTAGTTAGGATATAATTAATCCAATGTCACTTAGATACATGTAATAGGTAAATCAACAAATAAGTGCTTAGTATATATGTGTATATAGCTCTCGGCTATTACACTATGTCAAAGGGTCCAAATTTTATTTTCCATGCCAAACATTGATATATGTTATGACATATAGTTTAGATGATAAATAATATCATAGGATAAATTAATGGCATCATTTTATGCGACAAAAATCGAGTTCAAAAATTAGGGTTTTCGAACGTTTGAAAAATTGGTCACTCTCAATTCTTGTTGATCTAGCATTGATTTAATGCTTAATAATACTGTAATTACATATACTAATCATAGGAAATTAATTCCTATAATTTCTTGATCGATTAAAACGCTTTTCGTTTCATCTCAAAACGTTAAAGTTTGAAAACGTTATAAACGTTCATTATCGACTCATCTCGAAATGGTCGTCATTACTTTATTACATTATTCCATTAATAATGGAATTTAATTCTAAGCTTAATTGCTTAGAAAATATCATAATTTTAACTATCGATACGTGATCGACGTTAAAATAATACCGATATACTTCATATACTTTTATTTCTTAATTCACAATTCTCAGTGAATATAAAATAGGATTTCATTCCTTCGTAATTAATCGAAGTCATTATTCGATATCATTCTGATTGAATATCTCAGCGAAAGCTTTGATTTACGGTTTTTAAATACCGTAATTAGGCATTTAATTCTGCGGGGTATTACATTTTAGCATTCGAGTAATTACCTGACCCAAACTCATAATTTGATGGTCAGAGTCCGATATCTAATGGATCGGTTCCAGAACCGAAATAAATATTTATTTATAGATTCTGATTCGAGTAAAATCCATCTATTGACAAATCTAGTTATATCCATCAAACGGTTATATACTTGAATAAAACACAAAAAGATTACTAACAAACCCCTAGAAATGCACTTCGATTCAGTCATCCGAAATAGTTATCATTTGATGAATTTTAACTCGTGAAAACGTCCAACACACATTCTGGCGTAGACTCTTTTAGCAGTAGAAGGCAAGAAGGGGATAAATCTTTTTCTTTTCTTTTTTTTACAATAAAAGACTAATTTCTAGTGATCTTCCAGCTCAGTGAAATCTTCGATTACATCAGCTCTAGCACGTTGTTCAGCGTATTTAATCAATTTCCATCAATAAAAAGGGATAATTTCATCAAGAAAAGCTCACCAACAATCCAATCACACTCTTCTCATAACAGGATAATTTCATCAAGAAAAGCTGATAATAATATACCTGTCACCAGACAACGGCCCTGTGCAACTGTCGATCTTATATGTTGCTTGATAGCCTTCTTCTCATATATGTGCTTGCAATCCGTGCTGTCAAAATTGAAAAATATACAGGAAAAGAATCAGTACAGATGTTCGATCATAGTACCAGTTTGTGCCGAACGAACTTTCTAATTTACCAAAGATAACCATTAAGAAAATAGGCTTGCACCATTTGTCTAATCAAAATCAAAAAATAAAAATTATGTGGCAATAATACTTGAGAGAGTATTCTAGAGCCAACTTTACAAAAGGCAGCGTAGAACAGCAGCATTAAGCAGAAGCACATAATTTAAGGAGCAAATGGAAAGATTTAAGTGATAAAGCGATTAATAATACCTTCTAAGTTCCAACATGTTTTGTTAGTTCAGTGACGGGTTTTCCAGTCAGTGGACAGGTGGTATTCAGAAGAGTGCACTCGGTGCTGGTCATTACTATGTCCTCTTGCTCTTCATCCGGCGTAGGTTATCCTTCGTGACGAACTTTCTGCAGAAAACAATGGATTTTCTTAAAAATTCAAGTTTGACTTCTATTGAAACACATTCTGAAGGCAAGAATGTTGATTCCATGAGTGCAAAAGTATAGCAATAATGTTCCTTGATTTTGAAGCAAATGCTTAGAAGTTAGAATCTTCTCTTATTCAGGATCAGGCATTCACTAAAATATACATAATTTCACTGCCTGGCAGTACGATTAGTGTTGGTAGGTATTCATGTCTCATAAACATACCCAGATAGCTTCACGGAACTGCCGTAACCATAGATGGCTCTGTGAGACAGATGATGAATCGGTCATCGATCTTTTAATTTTCTTATTGAACAGTTTACTGAAGTTGGTTAGCTGGAGCCGAGGAACAGTTCAAACAAACATAATCAGCTATAATTTACAGCTAAGATAGAATAAAGTTAATACCCGGCCCCCATGAAGGACTCCATAGGTAATGATATATTCCTGAGCTGCAACTGATATTCTTTTCCTATAGATTGAATAGTGCTGGAAAGATGAGTACACTCATCTGAACCTTTCACTAATTCAGCAACTCCGTCTTCCAGCTGCTTCATCTGCAGTACCAATACATATACTTACTATCACACGATGGCTTATGCAAAAGATTTGTAGTCATAATGGGGTAAAATATGACGGGTTTATGTAGGTATGCAAAATATTCATCACAATCAAATAGCATCTTTAGCTAGGCTCATAAACAAATCAATCTAAACCATTACCACAAAACATATTAACTAGTTCACTATAGACAGTATAATTATCTATTAAGTTCTGCATGCTTATATGCATGAATACGTATTTTGTATTTTTCATTTTTCTGTTACGTAGTTAGAAGTTAGTTACATGTTGTTAGGAGCTAAAACTGAATGCAGTTACTTTGTTAGTCTGTTTTCACATGTTGGCATCTGCTGCCAAAAAGTTATCTCTATGTAACCTGCCTATAAAAGACGACGAGATCAGATCAATGAAATTTGGTTTTTTCTCATTATTCTTGAGTGTTCTTATCTTTTTCTTTGAGTTTTTAATATGGTATCAGAGCAAGGTAATTCCTCCTCATAGATCTGATCCAGATTTCCATCTTCTTCATCGTCGTCTTCCTCGTAGGTCTGATCCATTTTTTTCTTCCATGGATCACATAGTCACTACTCAACCAAATCTTCTTCCCTCAATTCATCCAATCAGCATCAAACTTGACAAAACAAATTACAGTTTCTGGAAAACTGAAGTGCTAGCAACAGCTAGAGCCTATGGCTTTGAAGATGTTCTTCAGCAAAGTTCTGCTCCACCGCGATTCATACATGAAACCACACCAAATCCAGAACATCAAATATGGCAGCGTCGCGATCAGTTCGTGTTCAGCTGGATTCTCTCAGCCATATCTCCGATCATGATAGGCTATGTTGGACGCTGTACCTCAGCACATCAACTGTGGTCAGTTTTTGAAAATCTGTTCCACTCACACTCAAGAGCAAGATCTGCTCAACTCCGATTTCAGTTACAAACTATGAAGAAAGGAGAACTCTCAATTGATGAGTACATACTCAAGTTCAGAGGAATTTCTGATCAACTTTTTAGCATCGGTCATCAGCTTACTGAATCTGATGTTGTAAATTTCATCCTTGGAGGTTTAGGTCCCGAATACGAAAGTATCTGTGTCTTCCTGCAATCTAAGTGTGAAGAGTTGACACTTGATGAAGTTCAAAATGCCCTACAAACACATGAAATCAGACTACAGAATCAAGCTACTTCCCATATGTCGACCACTGCGCTGCAAGCCAATGCAGCGTACATGTATACGTCAAATTCCAGAAATGGCAGAAATGGAGCTCGTGGCATGAACAATCGAAGCAGAGGTGGTAGCAGGTTCTACAATGGTAATAATAGCAAAGTCATATGCCAAATATGTGGTAAGCCAAATCATATTGCTATTAAGTGTTTTAAGCGATTTGATGTTATCTTCAATGGTATTTATTCCTTACCTATGTCTCATCAAGCAAATTTTACTAAACCTGTTCACACAACACTTACTGACAATACTCCTCAGTATACCACACCTACTCATATGCCTCAGCCTCATGCTCATCATGCCACCACTTCAAACTATAACACTACAGAACCAAAGTCTCCAGGAAATTTGGACTGGTGTCTCGACACAGGTGATTCTGCACACGTTACGGCAGATATGAACAACCTCCAAATCCAAACCCCTTATCAAGGACAACAATCCCTCACAGTAGGTAATGGGTCTCATCTTCACATTACTCATGTAGGTTCATCTGTGTTGCCAACATTATCGTCCAAATCTCTTGTTCTTAAAAATATTCTGCGAGTTCCACAAATCACGAAGAGTCTTCTTAGCATATCACAATTTACAGCTGATAATAATGTTTATCTAGAGTTTCACTCAACCTTTTGTTGTGTCAAGGACAAGGTTTCCCATCAAATCCTACTGGAGGGAGTTCTTAAAGAAGGTCTCTATCATCTATCCCCACCAAAGCAACCCCATCAACCTGGTCCAGCTGTCTACGGTACAAGCATCACCCCAACAAAGTCATCACCTACAGCCTCTAGCTTTCAACTATGGCATAGAAGGTTAGGACACCCATGTACTGCTGTATTACGAACTGCACTGAATAGCAGTGGTCAGTCTCTTAAGGTGTCACAAACTCATTTATGTGATGCATGTGCTAAAGGGAAAATACACAGTTTCAATTTTCCATCTACACCTGTCAAAACTCACTCTCCATTCCAAATTGTACACACTGACCTTTGGGGTCCGAGCTCTTCTTGTTCAATTGAAGGTTTCAAATACTATATACACTTTATTGATGATTTTACAAGATTTACATGGATTTTTCCACTACACACAAAGGCAAAAGTGTATACTGTATTCGTTAACTTCAATAAGTTTGTAGAAAGACAATTCAAAACAAAAATCTTATGTCTCCAGTCTGATTGGGGGGGTGAATACAGAAGCCTCAAACCTCTCCTTGCTAGTCTGGGTATTCAGTTTAGGCATCCTTGTCCCCACACTCACCAACAAAATAGAAGGTCCGAGAGAAAACATCGTCACATAACCGAAATGGGTTTAACTCTTCTTGCCATGGCTGATCTTCCTTACAAGTACTGGTGGGAAGCCTTCTCCACGGCAGTTCACCTCATAAATAGACTACCATCTCCCTCTTTGAACAACATATCACCATTCCAACATCTCTACAAAACATCTCCGGATTACACTTTAATCAAAACTTTCGGGTGTAGTTGCTTTTCGTTTCTTCGTCCGTATAACACGTCCAAGCTTCCGTTTAGGTCGGATAAATGCATTTTCATAGGGTATAGTTCCACTCATAAGGGCTATAGATGTCTACATCCATCGGGTAGAGTATATGTTGCTCGCACTGTATTATTCAACGAAGATGAATTCCCCAACAAGACCCTATTCCATGCACCTATGCCTGCCACTCATAGTGACATAAGTTCACCTTTATGTTATCCCATACCTGAACTCTCCTTCGTACCACTGTCCCACAATCCATCAAATCGTTCCTATTCCCACTCTCCACCTTCACTGCACGCTACATCTCAAGGGTCGTCGTATACCTCTCCTTCAAATCATGAGTCACAATCCTCATCTCAGTCACATACTCCAAATTCTAGTTCTCACTCATCTGATCCTAACTCACCTCCCTTGGCCTTACCACATATCATACTACAACCTGAAGCCTCCTCTCTCACCGAAAATCAACATCACATGACCACTAGAGCCAAAAGTGGAATTTTTAAACCAAAGTGCTTCACTGTTCAAACATCATCTACTGGCTTCACTATGTTTACTGTTGTAGAACCCACCACCACCTCTGAAGCACTTGCTCAACCAGAATGGAAACAGGCCATGGAACAAGAATTTCAAGCTATCATCTCTAAATCCACGTGGGAGTTGATACCGTATGCTGATGACATGAATGTTATACAATGCAAATGGATTTTTCGTGTAAAAACCAAAGCAGATGGTACTTTTGATAGACTAAAGGCACGTCTTGTGGCAAAAGGGTTTCAACAACAAGCAGGGGTAGATTTTCTGGACACTTTCAGTCCAGTTATAAAACCTGTTTCTGTTCGTCTACTCTTCTCACTTGCAGCCACTTACGACTGGGATATTCAACATATAGACATAAACAATGCATTTCTCAATGGTGATCTTGAACATCCTGTCTTCATGGAACAGCCGGAAGGCTTTGAAAACTGAGACTTTCCAGATTATGTGTGCAAGCTCAACAAGTCCTTATATGGACTCAAGCAAGCCCCAAGGGCGTGGTATGACAAACTCAAAGAATATCTCCTGCGGTATGGTTTCAAATACTGGTATGACAAACTCAAAGAATATCTCCTGCGGTATGGTTTCAAATACTCCTCTTCCGATCACTCTTTCTTCCATGTGCGTATAGAAGGCAAACTTCTACTTGTCCTTGTCTATGTTGATGACATACTCGTCACAGGTGAAAATCCCACTCTTGTCTCTAAACTTATCCTCAGTCTCTCAAATTAATTTGCTCTCAAGTCTTTAGGAACCGTGAACTATTTTCTTGGTATTCAAGTGATCAAAAACATGTCAGGATTGTTAACTATTTAAACTCAATTAATTAATTCTAGAAGGATCTATTAGATGATAAGCACCTGCATCATCTACTTAATATTGGCGGTGCAATTATGTGGCTAAGGAATGCATACACAATGCTTCTACATCATCAACAACAAAGGCGGTGGAATGGATGGTTCGAATATCATCCTTCTTAATTAAGGAAAATGACATGATTGGTTAAGAAGGAGAAATGGTCAAACTGTATTCTTGCAAGTCGGCTACTTCATCAACTCTCACGTCTATAAATAGGATGCATTAGTTATGTATTTAGAGTGTAAGAGATTAGTAAGAAATATAGTTGTTGTGAGAGATTAAAAAAGAGAGCAGAAGCTCCAAATTGTGAGAACAAAATATTGTGAGGAAATTATCGTGCTGAAGCACGCATTTTTGTAACCTCGTTGTTGTGTTATATAAATTTTCTTTTGTGAGTTTACATATTGTGTCGAAACATCCAACATATTCTGGTATCAGAGCTATACGATCCTACATATGGCGTCATCGTTGAACATGGTTCAACCACAAATTCCCAAATTAGAAAAACATAATTATGGGAATTGGAGTATTCAAATGAGGGTCTTGTTACAATCACAAGACTTGTGGGATATTGTCCAAGATGGTTATGTTGAACCTGCTTCCCAAGAAGCTGAAGATGCGCTCACCAATAACCAGAAGAACAACCTCAAAGACGCAAGGAAACGAGACAAGAAGGCTTTGTTCAATATCTATCAAGGTATTGACGAAACCACGTTCGAAAAAGTTAGTGCTGCCACCACGTCAAAACAAGCCTGGGAGATTTTGAAGAATTCATTCACCGGTGTTGACAAGGCGATACGAGTTCGACTCCAAATCCTACGTGGCGAGTTTGAAAGTCTGACCATGTCTGAAACAGAAAACATTTCAGATTATTTCACGAGAACTTTGGTTATTGTGAACCAAATGAAAAGACAAGGGGAGAATATTGAAGATGTTCGTGTTATTGAGAAAATTCTTCGTTCCTTGACATCCAAATTCGAGCACGTCGTTGCGGCTATCGAAGAATCCAAGGATCTTAATACCATGTCCATCGATCAGTTGCAGAGCAGCTTGGAGGTTCACGAGCAACGCATGAAGAAAAGGACCACTGTTTCGCTCGAGCACGCACTAGAAGCAAAGATGTCATTTAAAGAAGACAAGAAATTTGAACCAATGACATCCCGTGGTGGATATAACCGAGGCCGAGGTCGAGGTTATCGTGGCAGAGGAGGACATGGCCAGAATTATCAAAGTGAGGGAGGACGTCAAAATTTCATCTACCGAGGTAGAGGTCGAGGCACATATGGTCAGCAAGGACGAGGACGAGGAAAAGGTCCACAAAGAGGCGGTTACTTTCAAACCTACCACCAACAGGGATTTGATAAAAGAAATGTCAAGTGCTATAAGTGTCAAGAATTTGGGCATTATAGCTATGAATGTCCAGGAGCAAGAAATTTCGTGAAAAGTCAGCATGTCAATTATGCTGAAGGTGGAGGCGATAATGAGCAGGTAACATCAACTTCTCTTTTTATTCATAAAGGACTTGAAGGTGATCAGTGCAACACGTGGTACTTGGATACTGGAGCTAGTAACCACATGTGTGGGAATAAGGAACTCTTCGTGGAGCTGAATGAGACATCTTATGGGGATGTTACTTTTGGAGATTCCTCAAAAGTTGCAGTACAAGGCAAAGGTAACATCTTGATTAAGTTGAAGAATGGAAATCATGGTTTTATATATGACGTCTATTATGTACCTGCCATGCAAAGCAATATTTTGAATCTTGGTCAATTGCTGGAAAAAGGATTTGATGTTAGTATGAAGAATTCTTATCTTACAATCAATGATGCTCGTGGTAATTTGGTTGCACGTGTGAAGATGTCTAAAAATAGATTATTTGCAATGAATATGAAACATGATATGTTGAAGTGCTTGAAAGCTATCGTTAAAGATGAATCATGGTTATGGCATTTGCGCCTTGGACATTTGAATTTTGGTGGTTTAAAGCTTCTATCCACGAAGAATATGGTAAAAGGTCTACCACATATTGATCATCCTGATGAAGTTTGTGAAGGATGTATACTTGGCAAACATCATAGGCCAAGTTTCTCTAAAGAAATGAGATGGAGAGCATCACGCCCGTTGGAGATTGTTCACACAGATGTTTGTGGACCTTTGAAGCCTGTTTCAACTGGAGGTAATCAATACTTTCTAACTTTCATTGATGATTATTCTAGAAAGACTTGGGTGTACTTCTTGAAAAGAAAATCTGAGGTGTTTGAAATTTTCAAAGAATTCAAAACTCTTGTTGAAAGACAAAGTGGATGTTATATTAAAGTTCTTAGATCCGACCAAGGTGGTGAGTTCACATCTGATTTGTTCGAGAACTTCTGTAAGGAGCATGGTATCTTCCACCAGCTTACACCTGCATATACACCCCAACTAAATGGCGTTGCAGAAAGAAAGAATCGAACAATTCTTGACATGGCAAGAAGCATGGTTAAAGGAAAAGATTTACCTCGAGAATTCTGGGCTGAAGCTGTAGCAACAACAGTATACCTGTTGAATCGGTGTCCTACCAAAAGTGTTCGTAACATGACACCCGAAGAAGCATGGAGTTCATTTAAGCCCAGTGTAGCACACCTGAGAGTTTTTGGTTGCATTGCCTATGCTAAAATTCACGAAGCTAGAAGAATCAAGCTTGATGATAAAGGCGAAAAATGCATCTTTGTGGGATATGGTGATCGAACAATGGGTTATAAATTGTATAACCCACTCACAAAGAAGGTAATTATAAGTCGTGATGTTGTGTTCAAGAAGATCAAACATGGAACCGGAGGATAAAAACCGAAAGAAGCTAGAAATTATATCGGATCGCCGAAATTGCACACGATATTGAAGAACCGAATCACCACCGTCATCTTTAGGTCCAAGCGAAGGCCAAGAAGAATACGCAATTTGAGTGACATATATGAAGCTATCAAGTAGTTGATGAAGTCGAAGAAGAAAATGTAAATCTTATTTGTTTCTATATGGATGTTGATCCTATGGTTTATGAGGATCTTTGAAGATAGAAAATGGAAGATTGCAATGGACGAAGAGATTAATGCAATTGAAAAAAATGATACTTGGGCGTTGACAAAACTGCCAGAAGGTCGAAAAGCAATTGGTGTGAAATGGGTGTATAAAATTAAGAAAAATGCCAATGGAGAAGTACAAAGGTACAAGGCAAGATTAGTGGCGAAAGGATACCGCCAGAAGGCCGGAATCGATTATAGTGAAGTGTTTGCTCCTGTTGCTCGTCTTGAGACGATCAGATTGTTTATCTCACTAGCCGCCCAACACAACTGGAAGATCTATCAGCTTGATGTGAAATCAGCTTTTTTAAATGGTTTTCTTGAGGAAGAAATTTATGTAGAGCAACCTGAAGGTTACGTGAAACAAGGAGCTGAAGATAAAGTTTACAGATTGAAGAAAGCTTTGTACGGGCTCAAACAAGCACCACGCGCTTGGAATTCCAGAATCAATGAATATTTTCAGAAGAATGGTTTCGTGAAGTGCCCTTATGAACATGCACTATACATGAAGAAAGATGCTACAGGTAATATGTTATTTGTTTGCCTCTATGTTGATGATTTGATTTTTACTGGAAATTGTGAGGCTATGTTTGAAAAATTCAAGAAGAGCATGATTAAGGAATTTGAGATGACTGACATTGGCTTTATGGCGCATTTTCTGGGAATTGAGGTAGTGCAAAGTGAAGATGGGATATTCATTTCGCAAAGCTCTTTTGCGAAACAAATTCTGGAGAAATTTAAAATGGAGTCTTGTAATCCTGTTAATACTCCTGTAGAGATTGGACAGGAATTGAGGAAGCATGACGACGAAGCTCAAGTGGATCCAACTTATTTCAAAAGCCTAGTTGGAAGTATAAGGTATCTTACGTGTACTAGGCCTGATATTCTTTATGGAGTTGGATTAATTAGCAGATATATGGAAACTCCTACACAATCCCATTTGAATGCTGTGAAGAGGATTCTGCGCTATATTAAAGGCACTCTGGATGATGGTATGTTTTATCCCTCTAATCAAGAAGTTAAGCTCATTGGTTACTCGGACAGTGATTGGGGAAGAGATTTGGATGAAAGAAAAAGCACTACCGGTTATTGTTTTTATATTGGAGATGCTGCATTTACTTGGTCATCAAAAAAGCAAGCCATTGTAACACTCTCAACATGTGAAGCCGAATATGTTGCAGCAAGTTCTACGGTGTGTCATTCTATTTGGTTGAGAAATCTACTGAATTTTATGGGATTTGCTCAAGAAGGCCCGACGGAAATATATGTTGATAATAAGTCCGCCATAGCACTCGCAAAGAATCCGGTGTTTCACGAAAGAAGCAAGCATATTGATACTCGTTATCATTTCATTCGGGAGCATGTGAGCAAGAATGATGTGAAGTTGGTTTACTGCAAGTCACAAGACCAAGTTGCAGATATTTTTTGAAGCCGCTAAAACATGATGATTTTAGAAGATCAAGTTCATACTCGGAATGAAGTCCTTGAAGAATTGAGTTTAAGGGAGGATTTTAACTATTTAAACTCAATTAATTAATTCTAGAAGGATCTATTAGATGATAAGCACCTGCATCATCTACTTAATATTGGCGGTGCAATTATGTGGCTAAGGAATGCATACACAATGCTTCTACATCATCAACAACAAAGGCGGTGGAATGGATGGTTCGAATATCATCCTTCTTAATTAAGGAAAATGACATGATTGGTTAAGAAGGAGAAATGGTCAAACTGTATTCTTGCAAGTCGGCTACTTCATCAACTCTCACGTCTATAAATAGGATGCATTAGTTATGTATTTAGAGTGTAAGAGATTAGCAAGAAATATAGTTGTTGTGAGAGATTAAAAAAGAGAGCAGAAGCTCCAAATTGTGAGAACAAAATATTGTGAGGAAATTATCGTGCTGAAGCACGCATTTTTGTAACCTCGTTGTTGTGTTATATAAATTTTCTTTTGTGAGTTTACATATTGTGTCGAAACATCCAACAAGGATCCTACTTTCTTAACACAGCCAAATATATCCGTGAGTTACTTGCCAAAGCCAATCTACTTGAGTGTAAGTCTCAAAATTCTCCTTATGATCTAGGCACTAAGCTACATCAGAATGATAGTCCTCTTTTTTCCAATCCCACTTTGTTTAGAAGTGTCATAGGATCTCTCCAATATCTTACTCTTTCCCATCCTGACATCACCTTCATTGTTAACAAACTTAGTCAATTTCTTCAAACTCCCACTGAACTTCAGTGGAAAGCGTGTCGTAGGGTCCTTAGATATCTGAAAGGCACGATCACTCATGCTCTTGCGTTTCATCCCTTGTCATATCTCTGCCTCAAAGCGTTTTCGGACGCCGATTGGGCAGGTTCCATCGACGATCGCAAATCCACAGGCGGCTTTTGTGTTTTTCTGGGGTCCAATCTCATTTCTTGGAGCTCAAAGAAACAACATGTTGTGTCAAGAAGCTCAACTGAGTCTGAATACCGTGCTCTTGCCGACACAGCAGTTGAAGTCATCTGGATCAAGTCTCTTCTTCACGAAATTGGTATTCGTGTGTTGCCCAAACCGGTTATATGGTGTGACAATAAAAGTGCTGTTGCCATTGCTTCCAATCCAGTGTATCACGCGCGCACAAAACATATCGAGATTGACACTCATTTCGTGCGAGATAAAGTTTAGAAAAAGGAGCTCAATGTATGTCACGTTTCCACCGAGGATCAAATTGCCGATATCTTCACCAAATCGGTTACTACTGTTCGTTTGAATCATCTTCTTGGCAGTTTCCCCATTGAAAAAGGGTAGTCTTGTTTGTGTAGGGGTTGTATTAAGTTCTGCATGCTTATATGCATGAATACGTATTTTGTATTTTTCATTTTTCTGTTACGTAGTTAGAAGTTAGTTACATGTTGTTAGGAGCTAAAACTGAATGCAGTTACTTTGTTAGTCTGTTTTCACATGTTGGCATCTGCTGCCAATAAGTTATCTCTATGTAACCTGCCTATAAAAGGCGGCGAGATCAGATCAATGAAATTTGGTTTTTTCTCATTATTCTTGAGTGTTCTTATCTTTTTCTTTGAGTTTTTAATATTATCTACCACCGATTACCTAATCCATGAATGTAGAATATGAATCAAGCACACAAGGATGGGAAATCCAACCTCCACCAATCAAGAGAGAAACTAATTAAAAGTAGAATATATATTACTTCCCATAAAAAAAGGAAACACTAGCATTCCTGAAAACTAATACCACTTCCATGAGTTCTCGCACGAAAATACGAGGCACAAAACAAAAGCAACAAGTGTGCTGAAAGAACAAAACCAGAATCATTCAAAGTAAGTTTTTTTTTAAAGAAGAATTACAAATTTTGATTAATTACTATCATTTTTTTATTATAATAACCAAATGAATGAAAATTTTATGAAAAAGTAATTTGACAAAGATAATTTAAAAATGTTAATTGCGAGTTATTTAAGGATAATTATTTGATATTTATAGTTTTAATTTATTTTAATATTTAGATTTGGTTAAATTAATTAATCGTAGTATCAAAATCAAACTCTTAAGTTGGTGTAGATTGTTGTAGTCATAGTTTAAGGTCATGGTTTGAATTTTGTGAGTAACATTTTTTTCTGCCTAATAATTTATTTTTGCATCGGTTCACTAAATCACCGGGTCGTTTTTTTACCAAATTTTAACGGTTTGCATGGAGTTATTTACAATTTGAAAATAAATTAAAGTCTGACCATCTATACCATCGGTTCATGGTTAAATCGGTCCAACCGACCGATTCAATCTGGTTTTAAAAACACTGCCTTAATGAGGACAGTTACAAATGTTACAAGATGGTACATATTATCTCCTTAAGTGTGTATTAATCCTACAAAACAAGAGTTCGTGAAGAAATAGCAAAATAAATATTATAGGTTCAAATTTAACAGGTTACATAAGGTGAAGGTGAATATTATTTACGTTTGAGGACGTAAAACAGTTGAGCGGAGGGATGCCTCCACCATGTCCGAAAGCCTTTGCGAACACTTTCTCCATCACAGAATCCCCAAAGTGTTGCGTAAAGTGAGTAATAATCGCACGTGCGCTAATATTGGACCTCGAATTCGTCAACTCACCTCTCTCGACGCTGAAACACCCATTCTCGTGTGTGTGTGTTGGTCTAGTAGTAGAGTGGTTAATCGCCTGGCGCCAGTGCCGGGTTCGGCTCGTCCAATGACGTAGCCTTTAAAAATTTCTGTATTAATTGAAAAAAAAAAAAAAAAAAACACCCATTCTCCTCCCCCGCACTGCGGCCGCCTAGTATTGGCGGGTGTTGAAATCATTGGCCTGCAACCTCTTGTTTTTTTCTCTAGTGTTTCTGTCGTTTATTGTGCGGTGAGGAAAGTATTGGGTCCCACGGAACACCCCAAATCTACGAGGCTAACTGTGTTGGAGATATCTGCCTCGAGTTTTTTGATGATTGCTTCCTGGATCATCGCCTTCGTCAAATCATAACCTTTTTTCTGCATTCGCACCATAATTAGTTATGTATGTTATCTGACGACGGAAGCTTGCTCCCATAATAGAATTGAAAAAAATTAGAAAATTGTGCTATTTTCCAAGATCGTGATAGATTTGAAAAAGGCACGACAAGTTCCCCTACTTTTAACTCTGTGCTGTATTTCATTTCTAAGCATTTGATTGATTATAAGCAAACGGGACGGTGATAACTGTAAAAAAATGAAGAAAATCGATCATTTGAAAAAAAACAGATCACCTGAAACTGTGAGTTTTTGGAGTAGCTGAAATCTCCATCGCTACGGTTCGTGGTCAGAAAAGGCTCGGCCATATCCCTTCTCTTCCGGTTGAGGATAGGGATGACAATGGATCGGATTTTGTTGGGTTCAGATCCAGATTCGAAATTTTTTGTTTAGATTCGGATCCGATCAAGATCCATTGAGTCCAAAACAATTAGATCCAGACCCATTAGATCCCCAGGATCTAGATCCACATATTTTCTCTTTTAAAATAAATCATAAATCAACTATAATTCACAGTAACACCATAATAATAATCTAAATATACAATAAACTATAATAATTATCTGAAATTCTACAATCATCATTATATAAGAAGATGTTAGTTAAAAATTTATTTTTATTTTCATGACATCAAATAATATTATAATAGAAATAGAAATAACTCACATATCTTAGTAAATAGATCACGCATATCTAATTCTTATATATATTTTTTTCAAATTCAAGTTACAATTTTCTAATGTTATTGACATACCATCCAATTCTATAACCTAATTTATCCAACTTCGACTAGAAAGAAAAATAATATAATATACTTATAAAAAAAATAAAAATTATATATATATATATGTATATATATATATATATATATATGTATCTATGGGTTGGATCTGGATCGGATCTGGATCTCAGAAATCAAGATCCAGATCCGGATTTTAAAGGCATGGTCCAGATCCGATCCAGATCCGTTGGATCCTATTTTTTGAAAATTCAAATCCTGAAAAATGAATCTGGATCTGCGGATCCAATAAATCTTTAGTTGAGGATACCTATATTCTTCATCTCTAAAATAATTACTAGCTAGGAGCGAAGGTATTTAAAGACAGTAGGTTCACTTTGGCTATTTATGAGTCAACTTACAATTTAAGGAAAGAAGTCATTTTAACAACCATCTCTAATTTGATTTTGCTGCAACTGTGACAGGAGTTTTTTATTTTAAATTTGTGAATTTTCGGAATCCTTACAATAAAGAAATGAGAGCTAAGTAAGGATTAGGACAAAAGATTCTCTAAACTACAGTTAGTTTTAGTCAACTTACAATGAGGTTTTTAAGAGTGGATACATATTGTGCATATATATATCCGGTGTATTGTGACTGACTGAGACATGAATCCACATGTTAAGACATTAGCTGAAATTATTTTTAGTCATGAGTTATTTAAAATTGGTGGCAGCCGTTTTTGTTCACCTAATCAGAAAATGAATGAAAGCCAGAGGATAATGGAAAAAGTCTAAAGATGCTCTAATGGGAGATTTGACTGAAACATTTATTTATTTTCTTATTTGAGTTGGTGGGCTGATTGAATCATGTTAATCTTGATATGTTCAAACATTATTACTACACTTAGTAACTTAATTTTCCATAGTAAATATACTATATATAGCTAGTAATTAAATCGTTGAAAATTACCAGCTTCTTCCACTTGGGTATATGGATTAGTTAAGTTAATCAGAAAATGAAAGCTAGAGACTAACAGCAAAAGATGGCCTTTCAACATATATGTTTCAGCAATTGAGATATAAATAAAAGTTGTGTGACACACAACATCTGAATTAACTAGGAATGGATACAACAACAGCTGAATCCTTATTAATAGTGGGAAAAAGTTAATGAAGAAGATAACAGTTATCCTATTTGCGCTTGAGCACAACAAACAGTTGAGTAGACTTATTATAGCCAGATTCTAAGAAGTGCGACATTTCTTCTGCTTTTCCTGAAATCTTGGCGAACATTTTGTCAACCACAGAATCTCCAAAGTGAGCGGCGAAAATCCCCTCGAATCCAGCTCTCATGTGCATTATCAGACTACCTACATCAATCGCTCCATCAACCTTCGACCTCGGATCTGTAAGCTCCATTCTCTCAATGATGAAACACCCATTCTTCTCTATCACTCTCCTCATCTCCCCTACTGTGGGAGCATAGATGGGCAAGTTGAAGTCGTCTATTTTAGCTTTATCGACAACTCCCTGTTGCAAGAATAATATATTTGGCATGATTGAGAAATAAATTGAAGGAATTATTCTGTTATGAGTCTCTCACCTCATTAGCTAACTCCATGAGGCTATAACCAAGATAATTGAATAGAACACCCGCAGGGTGTTCTGAGTGGGAGACTCCATGAGGAGTTGCAGGCACCACCAGAAACACAAGTCCTCCTCTCACAATCTCTTCTGCTCTGGCGCTAATAAAAGATTCCAAGTCCTTCTCATACTGATCGGAATAGGCTCTCAACACGTCCTCAGAGGCGCCGGTGTAGTGGATTCTGCCCTCGTTAGGCGGCCCTTGAGGCTGCCTGGATAGCCATTGGAGGGCGTAGGAGGAGTGCGCCACAGTGATGGAGTTGCGGGGGAAGAGGCGGCCGTGAAAGGAGCCGGGCACCCCGGCGGCGTGGTACTGCCTGTCGGGTGGGAGGGAGGCGAAGAGGGTGTTGAAATCATTGGCGGAGTGGTCATTGAACAACACTTGGAATTGGATGGTTTTGGAAGAGCACTTGGTTTCAATTGCTTGGATCAGGTTTTGGACTGTGAAGAATGTGTTTGGGCCAACGGAACACCCCAAATCTGCCACCGCCACAGTGCTGGAGACTGATTCTATGTCTAGATTATCGATCACTGCTTCTTCGATCTTTTCCTTCACTGCATCGGACGCTAGTTTCTGCTCCAACCAAATCACGAATTCCGACCATTAATATGACTAATTCAATCAACATGATTTAAAATTCAAAAATCTGAGTTTTTACCTGATATTTGGAGTTTTTGGTGTAACTGTGAGCACCATCTCCACCTTTCATTGGAAAAGTTTCCCCCATCGCCTCTCTATCGAATTACAAAAATTTAAAATTATGGTATTTCATATGACAAGAGTTTTTAGGTCCTCTATACAGTAGAATCAGCAATGAAGGAATTCTGAAGAAACCAAAGTCAGACTTGGCTGGCTTAACCTCTTCTTTTCAGCATACTACTTTATTTGAACCAAATTATATATATATAAAAGGAGGGGATCAAATGAGAACTCCAACTTTTTTTAAAAACTAAGAACTAATAGATCAATTTATTTGTTATAATCTAACTATTAAGATTAATTATAAATCGTTTATTATCTTCAAATTTTAATGGTAACCGTTTAATTATATAATTAAGGGATTTTATATATTCATTTACGTAACTGTTTTCATATGCACAAGAACTACAATTACATATACAACAGTATGAATTACATGAACATAACAATTAATTGGAATATGATAGTATGCACAAGAACTATGATTACATGAACAATATGAATTACACGAATACCGAAGAATTGAATATGGAATATTCAAATAGCGAAAATTTAGGGATTACTATTAAATAATTATAAGTCGTCCGATCTTATTCAATCTAACTGTGGTTATTGGTTCTTAATTCTTATTTGAGATGTAGTTCTCTCTATAACCAATCTATATATATATATATATATATATAGGGGATGGATCAAATAAGAATTTTAACTTTTTTTTAGAATTATAAACTAATGTGGTTTATCCATTTTTATAATCTACATGTAAATATTAATTATAAATTATTTATTATCATCAGATTTTAATAATAATAATCATTTAGCCATATAATTAAGAGATTTTATTATATTCGTTTATGGTAACTGTTTTCATATGCATAATCACTACGATTACATACACAATAACATGAATTACATGAACATGACAATTAATTTGAATATGATAACATGTACAAGAACTACGATTACATGAACAATAATATGAATCACACGAACAACGAAGAATAGAATGTAAAAGATCCAAATAGCAAAAATTTAGGGATTTGATTATTTTTACCATTAAATAATCATGAGTCCTCTATCTTATTCAATCCAATAATAGTTATTGATTTTTAGATTTTATCTAAAAAATGTCTTTCTATAACTAAGCCATATATATATCTATCTTTTTGAGAATTTCAGATATAATTTACTATCTACGACCCCTCAGATCTAATCACTCCGGCATTATTATTATAAAAATTTGCCATGACATATAAGAATATAAATTCTGAAACCTCATTAGTTTTTTATTTTTTAATTGAATTTCGGAACGTAGTAGATTAGAAATTTTTAATTATTTCTCCAGTTTGAAAATCTGACTTTTGGATGTGTTTTAGTAGCTTGTTTTGGTATTCCAGGATGATCTGCTTTTTAATAGTAATAGATTAATACACTTCGAGTCTATATATATATATATATATATATATATATATATATATATATAGGGGTTGGTTATGGTGAGAAAAGTTCTTAATGTCGAAAATAAGAATAGTAGACATTTTTCATATTTGTGTAAGACAATCGAATTACTATATCATGCGTGTTAGTTTAGACATATTTCATTCATTCAGTAGCATATGCTAAATATATTAGTTTAACACATCTTTCATTGGAGCGTGACACAAGAAGAGTTATAATGTTGTATAATAATCCAGTATAGACACAAAACACAAAAGCAGAAGACACCCAAAATTAAATCTCAACCATTGATATAGAAATCAAATGTCCATATTCATTCTTATTTCCTACCAAATTATTCATTCCTACATGATTCATCTCTTATATATATATATGTTTATTTTCTATCCTTTACCTCGGGGCAAATGATATAAAGTGGATTTTTTGTAATTCCAACGATCCATTTTTTGTAATAAGCAGAAAAGAGAAAGAAAAAACGAATATATTTACTCTTCTACTTTTATAATCGAGTAATTCCTTACTTTCTTTGTTTTTTTCATTGTCGGGCCAACAGATACATAATATTATATGATTCAAAAAGAATGTAAAATACATACATAAGACAAAAGTATTTTTTTTTCATAGTGAGACGAAATTAATGTGAATATTAATTATTTACGTTTCAGGACGTATAAAATAGTTGAAGTGAGTGGTAGTGATGAGCCTCCACCAGTTGCAAACTCGAAGCTTCTTCAACGGTTAGTTCCACGGGGAGTAGTGCATACTAAGCTTTCCCATGTGACATGTGGATACTTTTTTTAATTAAGTTTAAATAAAATTCTAACCATGTCAGAAATTAGGGTCTACATATGGGCCACTGCAGTCGTCAAGCTGCCTAGAGAAGCTACATCCTCGATAATACTCTTTCCGTTCCATCTAAAATGTTTCATTTCTTTTGAACACAGATATTTAAAAAAAATATATAAAATAATTAAAATATTAAAAAGTAGGTAGATTCATACTTTTTGAATAGATAATTATTTCCTAAAATGAAATGGGACATTTGTAATGGGATAACCCAAAAAGAAAAATGAGACATTTTAAATGAGACAGATGGAGTAATATATAACCTGCAATTGAAAATAATTTTTAGTTTATTTTGATTTCTATTTGTTTTAATATATTTTCTTATCAAGCTTCCTGAGGAAGCTTCACCTTTAAAACGTTTCTAATACCGTATGTTCAATATAATAATACAGTATGTTAAATATAATTAAGTAGTTAAATATTCATAATTAACCTTATTAATAATGAATAATGTCAATCAAAGTTATAAAGATTTACAAAATGGTGCCTCAATAATTGCGTAGGATTATACGGAGAATTTGTAAATATTTTTTTATTAAAAAATAAAAAAGTCATAAATACAAATAAATAATTGTAAATTATTTTCTCAAATTAGCAATTATAGATCACAATACCAATATCAGTTCAATTAAGGGTGTCTCTTCGATACAAATTGGATATTCAACCACGATAATTTCATAATTTGGCTGATTTTGAATACCCGACTCCACCTGATTTTGTATACGGATATTAGGATACCCGAAGAGGAAAGGCTCCCAATTTGAACAAAAATCCTTCTCCATCAATTTGAACATTCTATGGTGCGAAACAAAATTATAGCATCTATCTAAAATTAAATCAACATACTAATAGACGATACTGCATTTATCAAAATTGCTCCAAAGAATTTGTCACTAACCTACAATTCCTATCAATCAAGAATGGCTATTTAATCCAAACCAACAGCTCCAATAAGCTGGCCAGCAGCTGACTGCTGTTGAGAATAGAATCCGACGTACCCAAAACTGTGAAAGCAAGGAGCGGACTCACATCCAATGCGTCGAAAATTTGGGGAATTATGTCCTAAACAAATGCAAATAGATCGTAAAAACAGTACATATTTTCTGACTTAGTTAAAGGGATCGCACACAACTCTGTCTGCGTGCAATTTTTTAGGGCAACCTGAAGCGGCATAATTTCATCAAGAAAAGCTCAGCAACAATCCAATCACACTCTTCTCATAACAGGATAATTTCATCAAGAAAAGCTGATAATAATATACCTGTCACCAGCCAACGGCCCTGTGCAACTGTCGATCTCATATTGATAGCCTTCTTCTCATATATGTGCTTGCTATCCGTGCTGTCAAAATTGCAAAATATACAGGGAAAGAATCAGTACATATGTTCGATCATAGTATCCAGTTTGTGCTGAACGAACTCTCTAATTTGCTAAAGATAACAATTAAGAAAATAGGCTTGCACCATTTTTCTCAGCAATAAAATAAAATGTGGCAATAATACTTAGGAGAGGATTCTAGAGCCAACTTTACAAAAGGCAGCGTAAAACAGCAGCATTAAGCAGAAGCACATACTTTAATGAGCAAATGCTGCTAGCATCCTGTTTATAAGTGCAGAGTCAAATGGAAAGATTTAAGTGATAAAACGATTAATAATACCTTCTCACAGGTTTGTTAGTTCAGTGACGGGTTTTCGAGTCAGTGGACATGTGGTATTCAGAAGAGTGCACTCGGTGCTGTTCATTACTATGTCCTCTTGCTCTTCACCCGGCATAGGTTGTCCTTCGTGATGAACTTTCTGCGGAAAACAATGAAACCCATCTAAATGGATTTTCTTAAAAATTTAAGTTGAAATATCTTGACTTCTATTGAAACACATTCTGAAGGCAAGAATGTTGATTCAATGAGTGCAAAAATATAAATGTTCCTTGATTTTGAAGCAAATGCTTAGAAGTTAGAATCTTCTCTTATTCAGGCATTCACTAAAATATACATAATTTCACTGCCTGGCAGTACTACTAGTGTTGGCAGGTATTCATCTCTCATAATAGCTTCACGGAACTGCCGTAACCATAGATGACTCTGTGAGACAGATGATGAATCGGTCATTGATCTTTTAATTTTCTTATTGACAGCTTACTGAAGTTGGTTAGCTGGAGCCCAGGAACAGTTCAAATAAACATAATCAGCTATAATTTACAGCTAAGATAGAATAAAGTTAATACCCCCATGAAGGACTCCATAAGTGTTAAACTTGAGAGAGAGTTAAAGAAAATACAAGGAATGTAAACGTGAAACTCAATCTTTATTCATCTGATTACATCGTATATATATACATCATTAAGTTAGCTGTAGAAGAGCTAACTGTGTAACAAACTTAAAACAGATTCCTAACTGCCTAACAGCTTTATGTTGAGCACCTATAACAAACCCCTAACAGCAATTTCACATTCTAATATTGAACCTACACAAAGCAGAATAACCCACATGCACGTACACATGCATGTATAATCTAATACAACCCCTTTACAAGCACGACTATCCTTTTTCAATCGGGAAGCTATTAAGAAGATGATTTAACCGAACCGTGGTAACAAGTTTGGTGAATATGTCAGTAGGCACATGACACACATCCATCTCCTTCTTTTGCACTTTGTCACGGACGAAATGAGTATCAATCTCTATATGTTTTGTTCGCGCATGATATACAGGATTGGAAGCAATAGCTGCGGCACTCTTGTTGTCACACCAAATCACCGGTGTCGGCAATACTGGAATACCTATTTCTTGAAGAAGCGATTGAATCCAGACCACTTCGACCGCTGTGTCTGCAAGCGCGCGGTATTCAGATTCAGTGGAGCTCCGGGAGACGATATTCTGTTTCTTGGAACTCCAAGATATGAGGTTGGAACCAAGAAAAACACAAAATTCACCTGTCGACTTGCGATCATCTATGGAACCTGCCCAGTCCGCGTCCGAGAACGCTTTGAGATGAAGATAGGAGGATGTATGAAAAGATAAAGCATGATGGAGAGTGCCTTTGAGATAGCGAAGGACCCTACGACTAGCTTTCCACTGAAGTTCAGTTGGATTGTGAAGGAATTGACTAAGCTTATTTACGATAAAGGTGATATCGGGACGAGAGAGTGTAAGGTATTGAAGTGTGCCTATGATACTGCGAAACAAGGTTGGGTTTGAAAACAGTGGACTATCATTTTGATGGAGTTTTGTACCTAAATCATAAGGCGAATTTTGGGCATTGCACTCAAGAAGGTTTGTTTGGTTAGAAGATCACGTATGTATTTAGCTTGATTCAGAAAATATGAGCCTGACTTATTCCTTACCACTTGAATACCAAGAAAATAATTCACAGCACCTAAAGTCTTAAGAGCAAACATAGTGGAAAGAGAATGTATGAGATCGGAGACAAGAGCATGATCTTCTCCCGTGAGAAGAATATCATCCACGTACACAAGAACAAGCAAAATTTTGCCATCTTTGCGCATGTGAAAAAATCAGTGATCAGACGAAGACTTGTTGAATCCATATTGCAATAGATATGCTTTGAGTTTATAGTACCAAGCCCTAGGTGCTTGCTTCAACCCATATGATGACTTTTTGAGTTTGCAAATGTGAGTAGGAAATTCGGGGCTGACAAAACCCTCTGGCTGCTCCATAAAAATAGGATGTTCGAGATCTCCATTGAGGAATGCATTGTCAATGTCGATATGTTGAATATCCCAGTTATAGGTGGCAGCAAGAGAGAATAGAAGTCTTACAGAAACAGGCTTGATTACCGGACTGAAAGTGTCGAGGAAATCCACCCCAGCACGTTGTTGGAAACCTTTCGCGACTAGCCGTGCTTTCAGTCTATCAATGGTACCATCTGCATTAGTTTTTACACGAAATATCCACTTACATTGAATGATATTCAGGTCATCGGCATAGGGAACTAACTCCCACATGGATTTTGAAATTATAGCTTGAAACTCCTGTGCCATCGCCTTTTGCCATTCGGGTTGAGCAAGAGCATTAGACACGGTGGTGGGTTCTACAACAGTGAATGTGGTAAAGCCAGGTGTGGAGGTTTGGGCTATAAAGACTTTGGGTTTGAAAATACCACTCTTAGCCCTTGTTTGCATGTGATGTTGATTTATGGGAAGTGAGGAAGTGTCAGAATGAGATGAGGAGTGTGATGATGTTGATGTAGAGGTACTCGGCAGAGGAGATGCAAGGTGGGGAATAAGAGAGTGTGTTGGTGATGATGATTGGGAACCGTGAGAAGATGATGTTGAGGGTGTTGAACTCGGATGTACAATTGATGATGGTGATATGTGATGTGGGAATTGAGCTATCTCAGGAAGATCAGAGATTGGTAATGTAATTGACTGAGTAGGGTGGCAATATTGCGATGCTGCAGACTTTTGAAAAAGCGATGTGTAAGGAAACTCGTCTTCGTTGAACAAGACTGTGCGAGCTATATAAACTCTACCCGACGGATGTAGACACTTATAGCCCTTATGGGATGAACTATACCCTATGAACACACACTTATCTGACCTAAATTGGAGTTTAGATGTGTTGTATGGTCGAAGAAACGGAAAGCAGCTGCACCCAAACGTTTTGAACATGGAATAATCTGGTTGGGTATTATAAATATGCTAAAATTGTGATATGTGATTAGTGGTTGGAGATGGTAGTCGATTTATGAGGTGAACGACGATGGAGAATGCCTCCCACTAGAATGAAAATGGGAGTTGTGCCATAGCAAGAAGGGTTAATCCCATTTCGTTGATGTGTCTCGTGTTTGCACTCGGCTTTCCCATTTTGTTGGTGAGTGTATGGGCGTGGTGTCTAAATTGGATTCCTAGACTGTCAAGAAGAGGTTTTAGACAACGGTATTCACCACCCCCAATCCGATTGAAGGCATTGGATTTTTGTTTTGAACTGCATCTCGTCATAAGCGTTGAAGTTTACAAACACTTAATTTATACACTTCGGACTTTGTATGAAGAGGGAAAATCTAAGTAAATCGCGTATAGTCATCAACAAAGTATATATAGTATTTGAAACCTTCAATGGAAGAGGTGAACTAGGGCCCCAAAGTCCAGTGTGAATGACTTGAAAAGGTAAGTGCGTTTTGATAGGAATCGAAGGAAAATTGAAGCGTGAATCTTTCCTTTGCACATGCATCACAAAATATTTCTTTGTGGCGGTTTAAGTACAAGCCATCGTTATTCGATTGCTAACTGTAGAGTCTTGATCTGAGGATGGCCTAATCTCTTATGCCACAAATACAAACTTAGGACAGATGCAGTAGATGTAGGCTTTATTTGAGTGAGACTTGTTCCATAGACCTCTGGAGAGAGTTGTTGAGATGTGGCAGGTGGGGATAGGTGATATAGACCATCTCTAAGAGTGCCCTCCAGGAGGATTTGGTGGGTAACTTTGTCCTTTACACAGCAAAAAGATGAGTGAAATTCAAGATAGACTTTGTTATTAGCCGTAAATTGAGAGATACTAAGTAGACTCTTGGTGATTTGTGGAACATGCAGTATATTTTGAAGGATAAGAGACTTTGAAGAGTTAATAGGTATAGAAGTAGAACCTACATGAGTTATAGGGATGATAGATCCATTACCTACAGTGAGAGATTGTTGCCCTTGGTAAGGTGTTTGGACTTGAAGATTTTTCATATCCGCTGTGACATGTGCTGTGGCACCCGTGTCAAGGCACCAATCTGATCCTCCTGAGATATTAGGTTCTGTAGATATGGTGTAGGCAGATGTGGTAGCTTGGGGTGACTGTGATTGAGTTATGGTAGTAGATGTGGCAAGGTGGTAGTTCATGTTATCAGTGAAAGTGTGTACTGGTGAAGTGTAATGTGCTTGATGTGTAGAAGTTTGAGAATCTATGCATGTGAAGCTTAAGTCGAACTTATTAAAGCACTTAAGAGCAATATGATTTGGCTTACCACATATTTAGCATATGATTTTTTTGTTGTTACCATTGTAGAACCTGCCACCGCCTCTTCCTCTATTGCTTGTATCTCTGAAACCACTTCCGCCATGACCTCTCGAGCTGGAAGAATGAATGTAAGCAGCATTTTCTTGTGGAAGATGAGATGTAATGCACTAAAAAAAAACAGGCGAATAGCGACGAAAAATTCCGTCGTAGAGCATGCCGGATCCGTCGTTAAAATAGTTTAGCAACGGATCAGCGACGAAAATCTACCGTCGTTGAAAGGCTGGTTGCGAAACCTCTAACGACGAATTTTTATCCGTCGTTAACTTTCTACGACGGAATAACGACGGAAGTATCAGTCGCTAATCGATGACCTTTTGAACGGTCATCTGATTTCTTACGACCGATTAGCTACAAATAAGTCTGTCGCCAGTTAACGATGGATGATTTCCGTCGTTAAATTCTTTTTTTATTATTATTTCACGTAACCAATCCGTCGCCAATCCGTCGTTAATACGACGCTAATCCGTCGACAGTCCGTCGCTAGTTAACGATGGACGATGTCCGTCGTTAAATTCATTTTTTCTGTTATTTCACGTCACCAATCCGTCGTTAGTACGATGCTAATCCGTCGAATTCCATCGCTAGTCGCAAATCCGTCACTAAGCCGTCGCAATTACGTCGCTAAATGTGCAGAAACTGGATAGCTCATATTTGTATTTTGAACGGCCGTTTACAACAAACAACAAACCTGTTTTCAAACATACCAATTACAAACAACACAATCCAAACAAAACAATTCCAAACGATACAATATCAAACAAACAAACCAATTCCAAATGATAAACATTATCATTCTAAATCATAAACACAATTCCAAATAAAACAATTTCAAAATGTACAATATCAAACAAACAAAACAATTCTAAATCATACGATAAGTTTTGCAAATAAAATGTATTTGTTTCTTCATAATACAACCCAAAATATCACGAGGGTGAGGAAAAACGGGAGCTGATATCACGAGGGTGGGGGAAAACGGGAGCTGGCCATGAAGCGCTCCAAGGCCTCCTTGAGCTCGCAACTAAGCTCAAACGTGGCTTGAACGTCATCTCGCTCTCGGCTCACTTGCATTCGGCCTCGTGTTGCTCGCACTCGACTTGTAATCGGCCTCCATCTCCAATAGCTTTTGATGATAAGCTATGGAATCGCAGGTTGGGCACTCTCACCGAATGAGACGACGTTTCGCTCGCATGTATGTCCGTGATAGAGAACCGACTTCAAACATCCTATTCTTTTTCTTTGAGGAGCCCCAATGACATTTTTTAGAATTTGAGTCATATCAACTTCTGGTGTCGCCTCATCACTGCCCCCAGATTGGCTCAACTGTGTCACTTGTTCCTCAACCTACCTCTGTAATATAATTTTGTACAATTATTATTTAATTAAATGCTCGTTGTTGCGCTAACAAATATACTTACCGCGATACTCCGAGCCTTCTCGTCTGTATAGCTCCCGTTGTCGGTGGCATGATACTTTTGGAATACTTCCCAATGGACCTCTGATATGTCTACTCCACGCTCTTTTGCCTATAAATAAGTCAAACAAATTAAATAATTAACAATTATCATGATTCTTAAATCAATTTACTATATCTAAAACTTCAAAGTACTTACAATATCTCTCGCATATTCTAATGCACAGCGTGAACCACCCCGATGCTTGACTATCCCAGTACCCTCGCCATTTGGCTCAGACATTTTGTTGCTGCGGGCCTTTGCCGCCTTCGCTTGGACGTCTGTCCGAGCCCAATATGTCTTCCAATTATCCCAATCTCGATCAGGGATAAATGGAGGTGGGTTGGGCGAGTCCTTCAGCCGCTTGATCTTGTGAACAAGATCTTTCTAGCGTTTGGCGACCTTTGCGCACCAGTAGGTGTAGACCATGGCCTCGTCCAGCGTATCATCCCAATAAAAAAAATTCTGCATAAAATATATGATTACAGGATCACTGGTGTCAAAGGTAAAAACATAAATGACTCCGTATAAACAACACGAACCTTGAATTCATCGAAATAAATCTGCTTGAACTCTTGAGGCACCATTTTCCAATTGAGGCCGTTGTGGTTCATGAAATTACGGAATGACTCCGTAATCACGCGTGCTACATCGTTGCTCGGACACAAAATGCTGCAATTTACAAGAAATAAAGACATCAGAATATTATGATTTATTTTAACTGAGACATAATAGATAACATACACATTCACAATGGCTATCTTCTTCATCCCCTCCCTCTGCACTACTGCTCGAGCTACCTGAGTTGTGAGACAGTGCCTCCATGCCTTTTTTGAGCCCACTGGTGATAGCGACGGCGTATATGAACCTGGATGCCTCCGACCTGATGACGAGGTACCTCGTCCACCCTGAGACATCTGCAAACAAAGGTAAAAAATGCTGCATTAAAATATCCATGTGTGATAATTTGGAACAAATCCAAATTTTGATAAGTGATATCGCACAATATCTTGCTTCTAATAAGGTATGTTCTTACACTTCTTACACGGACACTTGATTTTCTCTCCATCCGTGAATAAAAACTGAGCACTAAAGAATTCAATAAAACTTTCAAGTTCATCTCGAAATTCAATATTTAATCCACCAACCGAACTAAACCTCTTATACATCCACTCACGATTGTCATTCATTCTTCAAACTCCTAATTATAAATAATTAATTAAACATATTCACATTATATCATACATTCAATAATTCAATATATCAATAATTCAACATATCAATAATTCAACAAGGAAAAATATTATTTTGGGATTTCATTGTTGATTAAAATGCCAAATTGATGAAACCCTCTAAAACAAACGCACTTCTAAATGACAACAAATTTGCCAATCACATACACAAAGCATTTTTACATAAAAAATAAACGATACGAAAAGAGAACCAACAATATAGTTAATAATCTCAAGCATCCAACAATAATCTACACCTATTTTCAATCATCTAATCTCAATCGACCAACAACATATCACTATATTTTTACGATAAATTATTAACAATATAACACAACAACATATCATTATATTATGATAACATTTCACAATAATCATAAGAATATATCATAGCATCACAACAATCATAACAATATATCATAACATCACAACAATCACAACAATATTTCACAAAAATCAACAAAAAATCAACAAAATCAACAAATATAAATATAAATCAACAAAATAACACGGACGGCATGGTATGGTGGGGCTGGGGGCATGGGGAGCTTGGGATTTAGGGGCGGCGACGGCGGCAGTGTGGTGGCGGCACACAGTGAAATGGCGGGCTAGGCGGTGGGTTGGGGTAATCAATGGGGTAAAAATTAGGCGCAGAGTTATGAATTTGGGAAGAAACCATCATTATATTTTTTAACGGCGGATTAGTGTGAAACATCCGTTGTTATATTTAAAAACTTTTAGCGACGGACTAACAACGAAAATAGGTCACTAACGACGGACTAATATTAACGACGGACACCTCCGTTGTTAAAGTACGTGCAAAATAAAAAAACTTAAAAAAATCGTTAATATAACGATGGATGGGGTCCGTCGTTAATCTTTAACGACGGACTAACGACGTATTTTTCAGTCGTTAAAATTCTTAGCGGGAAAAAAATAAAAAAACTAATATTAACGATGGAATATATTCCGTCGTTATAATTATTTTGAATAAATCAATTTAAAAATAATATTAACGACGAAAAATGTCTGTCGTTAAATTAAGTAAAAAATAAAAAATAAAAAATTCTTTAATTAACGACAGATCAGTGACGGTTATGACTTAACGACAGACTAAATTAAGTGTACAATAAAAAAGTAAAAAAAAAACATTAATTTAACGAAGGACTGAGTCCGTCGTTAAGTTTAACAACGGACCAGCGACGGTTAATACGTCATTAAAAGTTCGCGCGAGATATTCCCGCCGCACGCCATCGCCAATCCATCGTTAATAAAAAAAAATTTAATTCGTTTGTATTAAGTCGCTAATCTGTCGCAGAATCACGACCCGTATTTTGACCGTCGCTAATCCGTCGTTGTTCGGCTGTATTGTTGTAGTGATGCCAGCAATTGTGGATGAGGCTTGATTTTGCAGACGTATTTCATGAGTTTGGAGAGCATTTTGAACTTCATCAAGTGTGAGATCCTCACTCTTGGATTGCAGAAACACACAGATGCTCTCAAACTCCGGTCCTAGTCCTCCAAGGACGAAATTTATCACATCAGAATCAGATAGTTGGAGACCTATGCTGAACAGCTGGTCTGATATTCCTCTGGACTTTAAGATGTACTCATCAATTGTGAGTTCACCCTTCTTCATGGTCTGGAGTTGAAAACGTAGTTGAGCTGATCTTGCTCTGGATTGTGAGTGAAACAAATTTTCAAACACGTTCCACAACTGGTTTGATGTGGTACAGCGGCCAATATAGCCGAACATAGATTGGGAAATAGCTGAGAGAATCCAGCTAAACACAAGTTGATCACGGCGTATCCAAACAAGATATTCTGGATTCGGAGTAGTTTCGCGGATGAACTGCAGATGAGCAAATATTTGCTGTAGAACATCTTTAAAGCCATACGCACGAGCTGCTGCCAAAATCTGAGTTTTCCAAAACATATAATTGTTTCTATCAAGTTTGATGCTGATAGGGTTTATCGAAGGAAGGTTAGTTTGAGGTGTGGTGAACTGATCCATTTGGAAGAAGAAGATCTGACGAAAAAAAAATCAGATCATTTGAAGGTTTTGACCTTGCTCTGATACCATGTTAAACTTGAGAGAGAGATAAAGAAAATACAAGGAATGTAAACGTGAAACTCAATCTTTATTCATCCGATTACATCGTATATATATATGCATCATTAAGTTAGTCAGTAGAAGAGCTAAGCGTGTAACAAACATAAAGCAGATTCCTAAGCGCCTAATGACTTTACGTTATGCATCTATAACAAACCCCAATGAAATTTCACATTCTAATATTGAACCTACACAAAGCGAGATAACCCACGCACGCATACATGCATGTATAATCTAATAATAAGTAATGATACCGAGTGCAATCGGCATTCTTTTCCTATAGATTGAATAGTCTGGAAAGATGAGTACACTCATCTCGAACCTTTAACTAATTCAAGAACTCGCCTTCCAACCGCTTCATCTGCAGTACCAATACATATACTTACTATCACACGATGGCTTTATGAAGATATGCAAAAGATTTGTAGTCATAATGGGGTAAAATATGACGGGTTTATGTAGGTATGCAAAATATTCATCATCACAATCAAGTAGCATCTTTAGCTAGGCTCATAAGCAAATAAATCTAAACCATTACCGGAAAACATATTAATTAGTTCACTATAGACAGTATAATTATCTACCACCGATTACCTAATCCATGAATGTAGAATATGAATCTAGAGCACACGCAAGTAGGGGTGAGCAAAACCGAATCCAAACCGAATAATCGAACTGAACCGCAGAAATTTGGTCGGTTTGGATCGATTTTTAACAATTTCGGTTCGGTTTGGATCCAAAAAATGAAAATCAAAATTTTTCGGTTCGATTTAGTAATCCGAAATTTTGGTTCGAACCAAACCGAAGTTTATATATATATATAGGGTTGGGTTCCGTAGTACCCGATCCTCGATAGTATGTAGTACCCAATCTAGACCACACATTTTGAACACGTGGCAGCTCATTTTCTTTTCTTTTTTTTTTTTAATTTTCGTAAGGGGCAAAATGGGAAGAAATAAATCAACCTTCTTCTTCTCTCCTTGACGGCAACGGACGTCGCCGGAGGCGACGACGACGGCAACTGAGACAGACGGCGTCGGCGGTGACGGCGGCAACACCGGCGAACAACGGCAACAAGATACACAAACAACAGATTTTGAAAGAAAAAAGAAGAAGAAAAATTTGAGGAGCGAATTGATGGATTTTGAGAAAAAATAGAAGATGAATTTGATAGATGATTGAAGAATCGAGAAAGATGGTGGTTATGACGGTGGTTCACGCCAATTACCGATAATCAATGAAAGAGACGACGAATTGTTAGAGAATGATGAATGAGAGATTTCATATCGAAAACCATAAAATGAATTGAAAAAACATGAAATCGTATTGAACAAAACATAAAAATGCATGTTCCCACGAAACAGAAACATGCATTTAACTTAGCGCGTCCATGCATTGATCAAAACATGACAATGCATTTAACAAAACATGTTCATGCATTTAACAAAACGTAAAAATGCATGCCAACGGGCGCGCGAATGAGCGCCGGAGCGACGCGCGAGCACGGGCGCACGCTGGGCGTGCCTACGCGCTGGGCGTGAGCCCACGCTGGGCGCGCTCGCGCTAGACGCGAGCTTCCAATCACATGCATTATTCTCTTCAACTGCATGCATTTTTTGTTCATTTAAATGCATTATCCAGTTCAACTAAATGCATTTTTTGTTTTTCGCAATCACATAACAAATCAAATTACTAATCTACCCTTAATGACGCGAAAATCAGCGAAATTAAGCTTAAAAAGTCCGAAAAATTCTGAACCATAGGATCTATGAGATGAGTGGATGAGATTGAGTACTACATACTATCTGGGGCTCGGGTACTATTTGATCCCTAATCTATATATATATATCTATATAGGATTGGGTTCCCGTAGTATCCGGTCCCCAGATAGTATATAGTACACAATCTAGACCACACATTTTGAACACGTGACCACACCGCAAGCTGACACGTGTTAGCTCCTTTTATTTTATTTTATTTTATTTTTTAATTTCCGCAAGGGGAAAAATGAGAAGGAACAAATCAGCCTTCTTCTTCTCCTCTTTGACAGCAGCGGACGGCGTCGGAGACGACAATGGCGACACCGGAGACGGACGGCGCCGACGGTGATGGCAGCAACACCGGCGAACAACAGCAACAAGATACACAAACAACTATAAACAATAGATTTTGAAAGAAAGAAACAGAAGAAAAAAATTTGAGGATAAAATTGATGGATTTTGAGAAAAAATAGAAGATGAATTTGATAGATGATTGAAGAATCGAGAAAGATGGTGGTTATGACGGTGGTTCACGACGAATTCGTCGATAATCAGTGAAAGAGACGACGGAATTGTTAGAGAATGATGGATGAGAGATTTGGTGTTGAAAACCATAAAAATACATTGAACAAAACATGAAACTATATTGAACAAAACATGAAACTACATTGAACAAAACATGAAACTGCATGTTCCCACGAAACAGAAACATGCATTTAACTTTGCACGTTCATGCATTGATCAAAACATGTCCATGCATTTAACAAAACATGTTCATGTATTTAACAAAACGTAAAAATGCAGGCCAACGGACGCGCGAACGAGCGTCGGAGCGACGCGTGAGCACGAGCACGAGCACGAGCGCACGCTGGACGCACCCGCGCGCTAGGCGCGAGCTTCCAATCACATGCATTATTCTGTTCAATTACATGCATTTTTTGTTCATTTGAATGCATTATCCAATTCAACTAAATGCATTGTTTGTTTTTCGCAATCACATAACAAATCAAATTATTAATCTACCATTAATGTACGAAAATCAGTATAATTAAGCTTAAAAGTCCAAAAAATCAAGCATAGGATTTATGAGATGAGTGAATGAGATTGAGTACTACATACTATCTCAGGCCCGGGTACTATTTGATCCTTCCTCTATATATATATTAAATTAAATTATTAAAATTATTTAAAGTTCGGCTAACCAATAATCGAACCGAAACCGGAGTTTAAAATTCGGTTCGGTTGAAATTTTGAACAGTTCGATTTTTTCGATTTTGGATTTTGGCTCGGTTTTCAACCGAACCGACCAAATGCTTACCCCTACACGCAAGGATGGCAAATCCAACCTCCACCAATCAAGAGAAACTAAAAGTAGAATATATATTACTTCCCATAACACACAAAAGGAAACACTAGCATTCCTGAAAACTAATACCACCACTTCAATGAGTTCTCGCATGAAAATACGAAGCACAAAACAAAAACAACAAGTGTTGAAACAAAACCATAGTAGTTCAGTACTTCAATTTTGATATAGTCAAAACACAGAAAAAAGAGTACGAAATTCATATATATGGTATAATCGAAACAGGGTAAATTGCTAAGCCCGTTTAATTAGGATATAAAAGATCATTTGTTTTCATTTTGGAATTTCAAAACTATGTTTATGGTTATAACTTTTAAGGATTATCTGATAAATTGATTGCTGGGTACTTTTTATTTGGGTAAATATCCAAAGTATCTCTAAGTCTAATTTAGTAGTCTAAATTTGTAAAAATGATGACTTTAATATATATCATATGCATAAGCGTAAAATTCATTAAAAACAACTTGATCTCACATTTTCGTGTTAATTAGTATATTTATTAAGTAATTCTCTTATACTAAACATGATACTCCATTATATGGTGATAAAGTACTTTTATTTTTGGGTAAATTAGTATTGTATGGGAAATGCAGAAAGAGATGGTAATGAAATAATTTACACGACAATAACTTACCTCAATTTTAACTTTATATGATTGACGTATATGTATGTACATATATTTGTATTTATGATATTCTTTTAGAAAGTACCATAAATTTTCAATTTCCCAATTAATTCTTAATATGAAATTAAGAATGTAAAAGTACCTTAGATTTGTAGTTTTGATATTGAACAATTTGAAAATATAAGCAATAATTTTCCGGTGAATAAAATTTTATAAGAGCACTTGAAGGAAAACAAAATTATTTAATCTGAACTGAGTAATCAGAGAACAAATCCAAACAGTTAGGAAAATTAACTGGCCTGGCAGTCGAGTTTAAATAGTAAACATTTCCACCTCACTCAACCCAATTTTCATATGTAATTAGCTTGATATCATTTTAAAGGAGAGTACATGAATATTGTACTACTGGTTATAGTGAAACTGAAAAATCAATGCTTAATACTAATAACAAATATTTTTTTATTCATTTTGAATACAACCTTAAAGGGTGTTTGGTTGAGCTTCTAAACTCTTTAAAACAGCTTATAAGTTGATTAGGAGCTTATAAACTGTTGCAAAGTGCTTGGCAAAATAAGTTCCTAAACAGCTTGAAAATAAGCTCAAATAACTTATAAGCTCTCCTAAAAATAAGTTGGTCAACCCTAACTTATTTTTTCATAAACTTATAAGCAACCATGAATTTACCAAAATAACCTTATTATACTGCGTTATTTTATATACATATACTATCAACTTCACATCTCGTCAATTTTATCTCTCTAACTATGATTTTTTCTCTCTAACTCACGAATATTTGTCCATCTTATAAGATCAATTATCAAAATACTTTAACAACTTATTAACACTTGAGATATTAACTCTTATAAGCTCTTGAAATATTTTATAAACTCTTGAAACTTATAAACTCTCTAAAATAAGTTTAACCAAACACCCCTAAATAAGACGGAAAAATCAGGCGAAGCAGCTGTACAGACTAGAAGTGAGTTTAAAAAAAGTTGAGAAAAGAAAATAAAAAGTCAAAGACAAACGAATGTTTTTAATTGCTGAAAGAAATGTCATCTTTTTATAAATGAATTTGCATGGTATATATTCGTTTAAAACATGCCACTTTCTAAGGTATTTAATGATGTGAAGTAATAGAGAGACCACGATCATATATGATGAATCAAAAAATAAATAAAAATGCAAAGCCTAAAGATATTAGTCAAAATGGTACTATCAAGTTTATGATTTTATTTTTGAAGTTTGTGATTTTATATCGTAACACGTCCACTGCAATCACCATACGAAACAAAATACGAAAAATAAAAGGAGGGGAAAAGGGAAAATAAAAAATAAAAAAATTGAGCCATGAGAAAGGAAAATTGAATTGAAGAGGCGAAATGGCCCAGAATTTCTCAAGGATGGCCCAGTTCATGTAATCCAGAAATCTCCACGACATTCTCGAACCAGTCACAAAAGATCTTTCACATATCAAATTACGACGTTAACCTTTACACTACAAAAAGGCCGTTCATGTTTTTTTTTTGTCTATAATCTTTTGGTCAATGAGTATCATATATTGATTTATATGTTTTCTAATTAATTTTAATTTCTAAGGCTCCATAATACTAGATCTCATTAGTTTCAAACAAAAGTTCAATATCATTATTCTTTTAAATTTTTGTAAGTGTCATTTTTTATTTTTTATTACCTTTTTCTTATTTTGTAGTAAGTCTTATACTCCTAATGTCCACAATAAGTGTATTACAATTGTCTTATTCGACGATCACAAAAACTATATCATTTTATATTTTAGGACACTATTCCTTATTGTTCAATCTTATAATAACTTATTATTTAGTAAAAAATCATTCATACCACTTATAGGAACCATTTTTCCACTCAAACAACACTTACTAACAATTTTATTAAAATCCATATCATCTGCATGTAATACATTTATTGTGAACGGATAAAGTAGTTTACAATTTAAGAGTAAAATTAAGATATACTTTTCATCTTGTACCTATTTAATACTTATGAAATTTGATAATTAATTATGTTTGTGCAATTAACATAATAATTAATAAGACTATAAAAATAAATTTATCTATTTTCTTGATGTGTATGATTTGATGATTGGGGATACTTATAAAAAAATAAAGAAAATATGTATTGAATTGAATACGAATAAATAAGTACACATATATTAAATAAACAGGGGAACTTTATACATAGCCAAAAAAATAGTGAAATAAGTTTTATAACTATCTTCATAAAATGATGAGTTTTTTAGACATTTTGGTTTAAAAGAAAAAAATATCCCTAATGTATCCCACCACTAAAAAAAATAAAAATTTAATTTATTAGATTTTGAAAGATTCTCTCTCTTACACACACGTGACTTTTTTGACCAAACTCTCTCTCATTTAATTATTTCTTTCAATTATTGATTTTTTTTTTTCAAACAGTTTTTCTGACTCACGATTTTGAACAAGCAAATTTTAAAAAACTGTAATTTGGAACATACAAATTTCAATCTAATTCGTGAATCACTCGGCTTAAACATTCACAATCAAGATTAGTGAATCACTCATCGGAGCACACACACACGATTTTGATATGGTTTGGTGTTGATTTGATTTGATACGGTTTGGCGTTGAATAACCAAACTAAAAATAGGTTCATTGGGCACCATGCGCTGAAAAAGCATGAACCGTGCATTCAAGAACAAGGCGTGCACTGTGCACGGCTTTTCTTGAGTACACGATAGTGATTTTATGCTCTAAACTTATTTTTTTATTTTTATTTTATGTTATTGGAGTGATTAAATTAATATTTAAAACTTCTATCGAGATGTATTTTAATCTAAAATGTACAAAAAAAATCATGTACAAGCGTCCACGGTGCACGAGCGTGTATCTTGCACATGCGTGTACCCTAGAACAAAACTATTTTTGAGCGATTATTTGTTTCCCATTCATTATACATATATGCAATCGTCAACTTTATGATTATTTGTGCTACTATATTAGCAATACATAGTAGAATTATAAACATATGATGGATTAACGATGCATAGTATAATTCATTAGTATATATTGGATTAACAATACATAGTAGGAATATATAGGGGTTATCAATATTTATGAGAATTACAAATATTGATTTGTAGTAGAATTACAAATACTAATTACAATATACTCCCCCTGTTCTTCTTTAAGTGCTCCATTAGTATTTTTTCTTATTTTTAATAAATTTCATAGTTCATAATTTGAGAGTAAAATTATGATATATTTCTTATTTACCCTTATTTAATACTCTTGAATTTTGATAATTAGTTGTATGAATGCACTGATCATGATAATTAATAAAGTTACAAAAATAAATTTTTTATTTTATTGGTATAGTATTTGCAATTTGATGGCGACGACACATATAAATAAACCGAGGGAGTAGCATTTATCGATTGAAGTTGTGAAAACACATTGCATAAGCATTGATAGTTCTAATCAATATTCGTAATCTAATTCTACTATGTATGGGTAATATAATAAATACAAATATTATAATTAGTATTTGTGATTCTACTATAAATTAGTATTTGTAATTCTCATATATTTGGTAATTCGTTATATATTTCTATTATGTAAATGGATTCTACTATGCGTCGTTAACGATTATAGTATTTGTCGATTGAAGTTGTGAAAACACATTACATAAGTATTGGTAGTTATAGTCAGTAATAATTTCATTTTATTATGTATTGGCACTATGCATTAATATTCTATTATGCATTGTTAACGATTATAGTATTTGTTAATTGAAGTTGTGATAACACATTACATAAGTATTTGTAGTTCTAATTGGTATTTGTAATTTAATTATACTATATATCGGTAATCTAGTAATAGATATATTATAATTAATATTTGTAATTCTACTACGGATTATTATTTGTATATCTCATATATATTGGTAATCCACTATATATTCCTACTATGTATTGTTAATCCACTATATATTAATGAATTCTACTATGCAATGTTAATTTAATTCTACTATGTATTGGTAGTCTGGTAGGACAAAGAATCATAAATTTGAAGATTGCATCGACGTATAATAAATGAGAAATGAATTACAGCTCAAAAATAATTTTGTTCTAGGGTACACGCTAGTGCACGGTGCACACTCGTGCATAGTGCACGCTTGTACCGTGCACGATGCAGTCCATACACAATGCACCCTTGTACACGCCAGTGCACGGATATGCACGAGCGAGCACGGTGCATGCTCGTGCACAATGCATGCTTTGTACACACCCGTGCACGCTTGAACACGCTTGTGCACACTTATTCGAAAGAAGTCTTAAACATTAAATTAATCACTCCAATAACATAAAAAATCAACAAAAAAATCAAGTTCGGAACATAAAATCACTATCGTGTATAATCGTGTACTCAGTAATATCTTTTTCATATTCTAAAAATTAAACTAATCATTACAGTAACATGAAAACAAAGACAAAAATTATTTTGTGGACTAAATTGCAACACTGACTGCCGTATACTCATGAACATACGAGAAATTGAGATTAAAATTGAATTTAACTTAAAAGAATGAAGCGCAATATTCCAAATTCTATTATGCTCCGATATTAATGAAATACATATTTTTTTTTTATCTTAATTTCTGATCTCCTAAATGTTGTTTTCGAACTCTAAGTTTAGAATGAATGAATTTCAAAATTCTTTTTCCATTAAATGTTTAACAATCTGCTTTCACAAATTTAATTCGAAATCATAAAAAAAATTATTAAATATTCTTTTGCAAGAAAAGGGAACACCACAACACAATATTTTTATAAACAAAAGAAGAATATGTTTTTTTAATGAAGATGTCAGCATCAAGACAACTTTTCCATAATGTCATAGGAGCAATTTTATCTTTTTAATTCAAAATGATTAAAAAACTTATATTTTTATGGAACATACTATAAAACTTCAACCTCTATTTTTTTCTACTTATATACATTAGCACTTAAACAAACAACACAAACCAAACCAATAAATTACGATATTTTAACATCCATCAAATGTTGCTGCGAATTGGTTAGAGTTTGACCCTTGGGGAGACACACTTTTTCTTCGATGCATCTATTTTAATTAAAATTTAATTTTATATGAAAATTGATAAACTTTAGTTACTGTTGATACACCTCAAGTTTTTAACAAAAAATCATTATATACGGAGGAATTATAATATAACAGGGACCTTTTGGTAATTAGACAGAGTGCAACAACTCGGACACGGAGTAGTAGTGTATAAAGAACACGGGATTCCCATGCTCATGGATTAGATCATTAGAATGCACACTGTTTCGAAACGAGCGACGAATAAAAATATACATTTTTGCAGTCAACATTTGCGAGCAGTTAAGAAGGAGAACGCGTCTAGGTATTTATATCTCTACGATAATTTTCCTTTCCCTTTTGAAAATTTCTGCGGATCAACTTGATTTTGGCGGTTCTAACGATCATTTGCTTGTCTGATAGTTGCCGCAGCTGATTCAGGATGGAAACAGTAGCTACTTTTCGGGGTTCTGTTTGCAGTATTTCCCCCAATTGGGCGTCCCGGTCTGGCCCGGCCAGACTCGATATCAGGGTCGGGTCTAGTCCCGTGCTCTCTAACGCTCGGATTCAGGTAATGATCGGTTGTTACATCTGCACTGTGATTTATGATTTTGTGAGGCAGATGTAATTTGATTAATTTAGGCTGAGCAAATTAGTATGATTTTCAATTATATTGGTTGAATAGTATGATTTGCTTTAGAAGTCCGTTGAAGAAGTTTCAATTTTTAGTTCGTGAGAAGCTAGTTGCTGATTTACTGTACTTTTTGCCATTTTCTTCTTTTTGGTTGTGGTGGGGGAGTTGAAGAGATTTACAATTTCTGCTTTTATCTGGCCTTCTATATTGGATAATTATCTTTATGTAGTGATAGGAGGAGTTTATCAATCTATATCTGGCTTTGTATGAGAACTTGGGAATTTGGTGCTTAATCCTTTGTCTTTTAATTCAGCTTTATGTAGTAGTGCACAATAAAGTTGCGATTCCATCTAATTATAGTAGTAGTAATATTCAGTCTATTTATTCCTTTCACTTGGTTGATGAACTAGTGTACTCTATTGATAAAATAACTTATTTGTATTGGGATGGTGAACTGCAGCAAACACCACTTGTTTCTAAATTCAAGATAGGAAACAACAAGGCGAGCTATTTGAGCAGGAGGCATACTGCAACCAGAGCTTCTATGCAACCTTCTGACTCTGGCAGTTCAGAAGCTCGTATTGCTCCTCTACAGATGGAATCTCCGATTGGGCAATTTCTCTCCGAGATATTAGCTAGTCACCCACATCTTGTTCCTGCTGCTGTAGAACAGCAGCTTGAACAGCTGCAAACTGACCGTGAGGCAGAGAAAGAGAAGGAAGAGCCATCTGCAGCTGGAACTGATCTTGTTTTATACAGGTAACTAGATTAACTGTTACAACTTATAACGCTATCAATTTAGTGATAGAGCCACATCCCTGAGTAGGTGGTTCCATATTTAGACGATGCATAAACCATATAATCATAATGACAAAGTATGAGAATATGGATTTCTAAGCTTTGAATAGTTTTTATCTAGATCATTGTTATCATACTTTCAGTGAAGACTGAAGTGGACTGTCAATTATATCATCTGTTAATTGCTGAATTGTGTCCTTTCAATTTTAGGAGAATAGCGGAGGTTAAAGCTAATGAAAGAAGAAAGGCCCTGGAAGAGATCTTGTATGCATTAGTGGTACAGAAATTCATGGATGCTAGTGTATCCCTGATTCCTCCAATCACTCCATCAACGCCTGATGATCCTGGTCGTGTCAATATTTGGCCCGGCCAACATGATAAATTGGAGCGGCTCCACTCTCCTGAAGCGTACGAGATGATTCAGAATCACCTGTCTCTCATTCTTGGGAACCGGCTTGGCGACTCTAACTCTGTAGCTCAAATAAGCAAACTGAGGGTTGGGCAGGTTTATGCTGCTTCAGTGATGTATGGATATTTCCTTAAACGTGTAGACCAAAGGTTTCAGTTGGAGAAGAGTATGAAAGTCCTTCCCCAGGGTATTGACAATGGAGAGGAACAAGTTGCATGGGAGGCAACGAGACCAAGTGATGATGGCAGTAATATTTCTCCCAGGAATACTCAACCTCACTCAGAAATGTCGTCATTTTCTGAAGGCGCTGGTCTTGGTGTTGGTTTTGAAGGATAAAGCCATCCCGATTGCGAACTTATGTCATGTCATTTGATGGAGAGTCACTTCAAAGATATGCAACCATCAGATCTAAAGAGGCTATTAGTATCATTGAGAAACATACAGAAGCATTATTTGGTAGGCCTGAGATCAAGGTCACACCTGAAGGAACAATTGATTCCCAAAATGATGAATTCATCAAAATCAGCTTCGGTGGTCTGAGGAGGCTTGTTTTGGAGGCGGTAACTTTTGGTTCTTTCCTTTGGGATGTTGAGAGTTATGTGGATTCAAGATATCATTTTGTTGCAAACTAAGCTTAGTGGTGGTGGTTCCACTGACGGTCTTGATAATGGTTTTACGTAAAGAGGAGATGCTGCTGTCTTGCTCTACTTGACCTGTAGGCTGTACATAATAACCTTGCTTTGAATTAGTTGAATGTATCTTGATGTTGTCAAGAAGCTGCGGGAATGCATACAAATTCAAAATTCTCAGATTAGCTCTTTCAGATTCTGTGGATTCAAATTCAAAATTCTCAGATTAGCTCTTTCAGATTCTGTGGATTCAAATTCTAAATTCTCAGATTAGCTCTTTCATCTCCCATTAAAACTTCCATCACATGCAGAGACAGAGATTGTAATATGTAGGCTAGTTTGGTTGCTATGTTTCTTGACTGCTTTGTTAGTATCAAACTTATGGTTATGGAATCGGTTGTTTCCAACATTATGTTTTCACTCATGTATCTACTCTTACGCATAATTAGAGTTCTTGTCTCAACACCACTGTTATTATTCATGTTGCTGTTACTACAGATGATGGGATGGATACAGGGAAGGTTATTCGTTCACGGTTGCAGAGATGTGCCTTCAATTCTAACTTCCCCTATTTTTCAGCTTGAAACTATGCAGGGTTTTGCCAGAAGCATCGTAGAAAGCTACATTTGCTTCGGTTCTTGTAAGTTGAACTGAGACGAACCCTTGCCCGTCATAGTAGAACTTCAAGTTGTTCTTGTATCTATCGTAATGAGTAGTATTGCTCCACGCCCTTGACCCTCCTCCACTCGTAAGGAATTCGATTGGGCTGCAAATATCGCCAGTTATTCATATATATATCAGTTACACTGATAACTATATGAAAAGATCTATAAACGGTTTATTATCCTTACATTCCAATGTTGTGGATGTGTTCCAGACAGTGGTCATGTCCATTTATGTAAATAGAAACCTTGTTTTCCTGGAAAACGTCATAAAATTGTGGATAATCATTGTATAATGTCTTCTTCTGACTGTCTAAACTCTGAAACTAAGTTTTTCTCAGGTGAAGAATAAGATTACATGTGCCTAGATGTTGTTTTAGTGCTTATATCACAGGGTATACCTGTAAAATGGGAGGATGTACTGCAGAAGTTCCACAGTGTCGCCTCGTTGCCCGATGCTTCGTATGGGGTGATGTCCGACCACGATCTTCCAGGTAGCTTTCGACGTTTTCAGGGCTGTTTTAAAATCCTATGTAATATAATGCAGGATGCAAATCTTCATTGATGTCTGAAATTAAAAATAAAAATAAAATGTCTAAGGTTAGATAAAACTGACCTGTAGAAGGTTAGAAAGGTATTTGTCTCTGGGGAGAACGCCTTTCCAGTTAAATTTGCTTGGTTTTTAAGAAAATACTTGTTCACGAAAGGATTCGTGTCGATGAGGAAAATCTGCAGGAACCCTGCAAAATTTTCTCATACTTTCAGTTGAAAACTGAATCCAGAAACCAATACATTTTCTTTAAGCAAATTTGATTGAATATTACCAGCTTGTACAGTGAAAGATCTGAAGCAATTCCACCGGCTGTCGCGCTTTTGAGCAACGGATTCAACTGTGCCTCGGTGTTCCCGTGATAGTCATGGTTTCCCAGTACTGCATTACTTATTTGAAGATCCAAGATCATATTGAGAGAGAGAGGAGAGCGGGTTGTTTAGAACTTACTTGCATACCAGGGCTTCTGAAGGCTTCTTGCACTGTACACTTTGGTAAATGATTCTGCAAATGCAGAGTCGTTTGTCCCCGTCAATCCATCGCTGTAGAAGTTATCACCAGTCGAGACTACAAAGTCGACACTTAGCTTCACCCCGATCACTCCCATCTGAATTCCATTTTCCGACACCAGAAACACAAACATCGATCTTTCTAGTTCCCAAATAAATAAATAAAAAATGCACACACACACACACACACACACACACACACACATAAATTCTTAGAATATTTAGTGAGGGAGTTCTTACGCTTCGAGCGACAGCAGATTGATTGTAGCCTCCTTTTCTTCCCCAGTCTCCGACAGCCAAGAAGCTCACTTGGTTACCGTCTCTAATGCGGTGTCGAATCTGTACAAGTTTAGCTGAAACGTATGCTTGGCTCAGGCAGAGCCAAATTACCATGAATGGCAGCAAAGGAATCGAATTTCTGTGTGTATCAGCCATTGTGCTGTTAAAATGCTACATGTGAACTGTCAGCTATGCATACCTTTATATGCTTATGTGAAGTGGGATTATGTGGTGATTAATTACTGGTCCATGCATATATTCAGGCATTTTTCATTTAAGAGATCGTCTGCAGCGCAAAAATATATGCATTTTTGCTATTAAGAACTTGAATTTTTCGACCCATTTTCTATTGGTGGAAATAGCTGCAATTGCATTTGCCCTCTGTCCAGTTAAAGATAATATCTAAGCTCATTTTTCAATTCTATCGTAAATTATAGACATTGACAACACAAACTACATAAAACTACACAAATCTATCTACAGACAAATTTTTCAGTTCCTAACCTGAGTAGGACGTCGTGAACTTGGTATGGACATACACATGTAAAATGAACTTTTAAATGTCACATTCCTTTAAAATGACGTCGTTTGGGGTTGATTTTTTTAATTAAAAAATTGAGAATCTTTCCGGATTCGCTCTGCCTTTCAGCCTTGCTTCCCATTGTAAATTGTAATTGCCATTGTAGCACGTGTGTGGTTTTTTTTTTTCTTTCTAGTTTGGATATAAATTGGTCAAAGTTGATAATTCAGGATAGAAATAAAAGAATAGATGATAGTTTGAGATAAATTTGAGTATGTAGCTTTATAGAAGTAGTAGTTTCTTATTTTCCTTTTAGGTTTATTTTTGTTCTTCTTTATACTAGTCAGTAATCATGAATTTTCGTATACATCAAAAATAGATTTTTATCATGATTTCGAAGGATTTTTATTTCAATTAAACAAAATAAATCGTATATATATGAATTAAGTTACTAAACACTTCTTGTAAATTAAAACAAATATGGATATTATACGTATATCAAAATTTATAAGAATGTAGAATTTGATAATTTTTCTTTAAAAGAATGTAGAATTTGATAAATTTTCTTTATATTTCTTGATGCAATGTATTACAAGTAGTATGTTAGGCATTTGTCGAGCTCACACAGAGTGATTGTTGTCGTAATGCAAACTCCGGTTTTGAGCTTGCAGAAGATGAGACAATTTTCTGATTCTCACGAAACAAGAGGAGGAAGCTAGTGAGTCTTAGTAATTTGTATGATTACAAGTTACAACCAAACAAAACAGCGATATTGCATGTCAACAGAGAACACATCATCACATCTATTTCACAGTTTGAACACTTGTTTTTTGTTTGGACGATAAAGAGGCCTCCCAGAAACTTGGTAAAACGCTATGTTTGGCTTGGCCATGATGATAGAAGTGCATGCTCTCATTCTGCATTCCAAAATGGATTGTATTAATTCTTCCAAACCACCCCCACTTGTTAGGAACTGCATTGAGCACAATTCACAATCCATATGCCAAAGGAGAAGTGTCTAGAACATTCCCGCCCCTTTGCTCGAACACTTGACCTTGAACATACGTGTTAGGGTTATTTGCTATTTAATGCCCAACATTTGGGGTCCTTTGCAATTTATACCTAACCTTTAAAACGTACCAATAAAGACCAACTTTAACATTCTTCGCAATTTAACCTACTCAAGATTTAAGCATTATGTTGAAACTCGATCATAATTGATAGAGGTGTTTCAGAGCCCATTGTCTTTACTGCCGTCTCGTGTTAGGGGTTCGTAACTATATGAGGTGTAATTCTGGACATTCGACGATGATATTGCTATGCGAGATGACAAACATATTGACAGTGTGAGAGATGACAACCCAAACAAGAAGTTGCAAAAGCCCTCAATTAATTTCGAGTTTTGACGTTAGATGGACGTCTAATCTCAACTATAATCTCGTGCAGAAATATTGGATAGATCTAAATTGCAATGAATGTTAAAGTTGGGTCTTTATTACTACGATTTAGAAATGGGGCCTAAATTCAAAATGACCTCAAAGATTGGGTGTTAAATTGCAAGTAACCCTTCCTGTTATAGAAAGTACCTCAAGAATTGGGAGAAAGTGATCTAGCATTTCTTGAGTGTATCTAGCATTTCTTGAGTGTCACCATGATATCCAAATATAAGTTTATCTCTCAAAACAACACCAAGAATTCGTGATAATGCTGCATAAACCAGACTCACTTTCGAGGTAGAAGAGAGATATGTCTCCCTTGGCAACACGTTTCTCCAATCAAACTCCTGCTTCTTAGGATTGTCAAAATACTTCTGTACAAAAGGAGTCGTATCAACAAAGAACGAGTTAGTACTCGTTAAGGCCAAGATATATTGAACCAGATAGAAGAAAGCACATAGTAGCTACTAACTGCTTCAACTATGAAGTTTCTCTTACAAACCATTTCTTGTCAATTTTTTTAAGTGCCGGACTTAACTGAGCCTCGACGTTCCCCTGATAATCGTGGTTCCCCAACACTGTTCTTCGATGCAAGGATTGTTAGTATCATAATATGTGACAAGAGTGAAGCAATAGGCCTTAATATATGAGATCAAGATATAAGATTTTTTCCTGAGTACCATGGCTTTCTAAGGCTTTTGGCAGTGTAGATGTTAGTAAATGATGTTTTAAAAGCTTGATCATCCACACCCTTCAATCCGTTATCGTAGAAGTTATCACCGGTGGAGATAACGAAATCAATTCCCAACTTATGGCATCTGCATAGATGTTGGAACACAGTTACATCACACTGTTTTTTTTTGTCTTGCACAATTTGCAGTGTGCTTAATATTATATGGCATATAATACCAAAATGAAGTCCAGTCTTTTTATTATTTTATTTCCATGCTGTAACATATCACGATCTAGATGAAGCTCAGAATAAGAGTTATACAAAAGGACATTATATATAAAAACTTTTAGACTGAAAATTCAAGCAGGATAGCCAATACACCTGAGTATAGCAACTCTAGATTGGTTAAAATTCCCATCTCTTCCCCAATCTCCCACCACCAAGAACACGATCGAATCATCGTCTCTCTTGCTAAGATGTTGGATTCTGGAAAGTTCCACCTCATTGCTTGGAAGTTTCAGAGAGGAGCAAGTCATCAGCAATAATGGCCATAGAAGTAAGGAGCTATAACACAAATGAAGCATTTTGAATGGACTTATTCATAAATTATGTGACAAGAGTATATATGTAGAACACTCGAGGCACATAAAGCACATCAAAATGGATGCAGTTAAGACCAAAAGGCATAAAGATTGCAACTTTTCTACGTCAATCATAATTCATAAATAGCATGCTAACGATACAAGCAAATTAAATGAAATATTCGGGGTCGATGCAATGATGCATGCATTATTAATTCATTTTGAAAAATTCGCAAAATGAGGAAAAAGCATTTTTAAGTTCTAACAATTCTGTTTGTCATCAAGTTAAATTTGAGATGATTGAAGATCATGAAAGAACAAATTTTACTTCATTTTGCTATGAGGGCCTACTCATAAACAACAGATTAACTAAGAGTAAATTTGATTTTCCTCATTTGAAATTATTCTGCAGATGACTCAATAGCTATAAAGGTGTTGGGATATTTGCTTCTACTGAGTTACGTGAGTAGCCAAATTTTAATTTATAGATAATTGAGAGCCTCAAACTTTAATGAAGATTTCTTGCGGACACCGTTTCAGCCATGTTGCGTAATTTGAGGGGTATTTGTAAAAACTAGTGTATAACCCGTCGAAATTTCGACGTGAAATCACTTTACATTATAATTTAAAAATATTGTATTTTAACAATTCATTGAAAGAAGTGTTGAGGGACAAATAAAATTATAATAGAAAAAAATATCAAAGATGATGTTTAGTATATTTTTTTTCCACTTCCTTTACCTGCAAGGAACTAATAGGAATTAAAATACACATAATTATAAAAAGATGATAATAAAAATAATTTTCTAAATATAAAAAGTGAAGTCTAATTTAAATTAAATATTTCTCTAAAATATAAAAAAAAATTAGAAATAAAACTCAAAGTATAAGTTTGAAATTATTCAATCTATGAAATCCATTTAGAATGTGTGCGTGTGTTTCAAATGTGATTGTAAATTAAACACACTATTTCTATTAAATATTAGTTCAGTATAGTAATATCATCTAGTTACTCGAATTAATAAGCTCATCTATTTAGATATAAAAATATTTTCAATCATCTTGACTCGTCCAGAATATATGTACATATACCAGTCTCAAATCCGATTAAAAATTGACTATAAACAAGATTAAAAATTAAATTCAAAGTATATATACAATCGACAAAATTCATTTAGATGTATATATATGTATATTTCTTAAACTCGATTAAAAAATTATTTTACTACTCGTTCTCGTACCAATCTCGTATTATGCTACCCCGTTCATTATCAAAATTAAATATGCTATATATTTAGATATAAAAATATTTTCAATCATCTGGACCCGTCTAAAATATATATACATGTATTCATCTCAAATCCGATTAAAAAGTGACTTTACTATAAATTCTCGTCATTATTTGAACCTGCTTGAAATTATAAATATAAGTTGTTACAATAATTGGTACTACTCGTACCTATGCTAGTCTTGTAAAGTAGTAGTCGCTAATTACTCGGATATAAGAGGTCATACATTTAGATATATAAAAAAAAATTAAACCAACTGGACTAATTAATTTATAATGTATATATCGTCCCACATCCGATAAAAACATGACTAAAAAAATAGAAATTATATTCAAAGTAAGATATTTACAAATTATACTCCTTTTATCCTCAAAATTTATTTATATGCTTTTATTTTTGGTACGTCTCCCAAATTCGCTCTCTTTCCATTTATGGAAATCAGTCTACAAAGTACTTCATACTTATTATTTTCAACAACACAGTTTATCTACATGTGTTACAATCCATGGTCCATCACTATCTCTACTTATTATCCTTAACAACAATACTTATTTAAATAATTTAATATCCATGACCTACCACTAATTAATTTAACATACACTAATATGAGACTTTTACTCCACTCACAAAACACTAAAAAACTTTTATTAAAATTTGCACAGAAGACTCCCAATAACATATTTTTGGGACAGAGGGAGTGAAATATATGAAATCAAGATAGGATATATATGTCATATACTCGATTAAAGAGTAATTTTACAACTCGTTCTCGTACCAGTCTCGTATAGTAATAGTCGTTAATTATCCGAATTAAAGAGGTCATATATTTATAAATAAATATATTTTCGTCCCACTGACCCATCTATAATGTATATAAATGCATCCATGCCAAATTGGATTAACAAATGACTATACTGCTCGTTCTCAACTCAAACCCATATAATTATACTCATAATTACTAAAACCCATTTAAGGTTGGAAATTTAAGTTATAATAATGAGTACTCCCTCCGTCTTATCGAACTTGGTCTATATTTTTTGGTTGTCCCATTCAACTTGGTTCATCAATAATATTATATTCCGTTACGTATTCATGTCACCTCATTTATCCATAATCCTACATGGCATCACACGAATTTTAGATTTCTAATTTTCTAAATTCTTCATTTTAAGTCTCCTTAATTCTATATTTTATTTCCAATATCAATATTTAATGCAGACCTTAATTATAAATATGAATGCATTAAATTATAACTTACGATTTCTTATGCACTTGTATTCTACGGAAGCATATTTATTCAAGTTGCCATAGTTGTGTATACAATAATATTTATTTTGTTATTATAATATAAATAGATACAAAAATGGTAGTTGCTAGCAAGTATTTTTTTTAATGGATGCTAAAATATATTAGTCAATCTATTTTAGCTATTTAACTATACATTGAGTGTACATGTATATGCGATTGCATAAAAAAATCATATTTATATTTTTTGCATTGTTATATATCTATCAATATATATACATATTAATATATTTGAAATAGAAATAGTGATATAATTGCACGTGAAATATTATAAATTTAAACGGGTTCAGATAATGACGAGTGTCACTATACGAGCTTTAAGATGAGAACCGATTGGTAAATCACTTATTAATCGGATTTGAGACGGACATGTGTATATATACATTCTAAATGTGTCTAGGTACCTGAAAATATTTTTGTACCTAAATATATGTCCTCTTTAATTTAGATTATTTTATAGGGATATTATACGTGATCGGCATAATTATTTAGAATAATGGTATAAAGCCTCACATTTTGAAGAAATGATTATTTCTTAAAAAAGAAATGAACCAAGTTGAAAAAGAAATGTGAGGCTTTATACCATTATTCTAAATAGTTGTGAGGCTTTATACCATTATTTCTTCAAATGTGAATTAATAAATCCTAATTATGAATTAATAAATTCTAATTTTGAATAATAAACCCTAATTTTGAATTAATAAATCATAATTGTGAATTAATAAACCCTAATTTTGAATTAATAAACCCTATTTGGAATTAATAAACCCTAATTTTGAATAATAAATCCTAATTTTGAATTAATAAATCCTAAATGAAAATAATAAACCCTAATTTTGAATAATAAATCTTAATTGTGAATTAATAAATCATAATTTTGAATTAATAAATCATAATTATGGATTAATAAACTCTAATTATGAATTAATAAATTCTAATTTTGAATTAAAAAACATAATTAAAAATTAATAAATTTAATTATAAATTAACAAAATCTAATTATCCTTATTCACCATAATTAATATATAATTATTTTAACAAAAACAAGTGAAATTTCGCGGTGGTGAGCACACCCAACTTTTTGTCATTCTCTAAAACCAATTAAATTTCTTCGTTTATCCAAACACACATATACACGCGCACAAATAAATAAATAAATAAATCGACTAATCCCATTCCCCTAAAACAAATGACTAATCCCTTTTGTTTTACTTGAACGAAACTATAACGAAGAACTAGGGGTGAGCATTCGGGCGGTTCGGTTCAAAACCGAACCGAACCCGAAAAACCGAAAAATCAAAATTTTTTTAAAATCCAAACTGAACCGAACCGTTTTCTATATCCAAATCGAACCGAAACCGAACCGAAATATTCGGTTTGGTTCGGTTTTACCCGAATTTAAATTATATTTAATATAAATATTGTAATATTTATAATATAATATATATTATATATATGTATATAATATTAACTAATTTAAGTATTAATAATATAAATAACATATATATATACATATATATATATATATAATATATAAAAAAAAAAAAATTCGGGCGATTCGGTTTGAAAACCGAATTTTTTTCCCCAAACCGAAACCGAACCGAATTAATTTCGGTTTAATATTTTCAAACCGAACCGAACCCGAATTACTGTGCAAACCGAACCAAACCGCTAATTTCGGTTCGGTTCGGTTCGGTTCGATTTTTCGATCCGGTTCGGTTTTTTCTCACCCCTACGAAGAACAACATAAAATTTAGACAAACACTTGTATACGCGCGCCCTTACGATGCGCGCGTACAGGTGTTAAGTTCATAAATATAATTTTTATTTTATTGCTTTTATTCATTGTTTTTAGTGTATTATTTTATTATTTTATATTTTGTTTATTAATTCATGATTAGGGTTTATTAATTTATAATTAAAGTTTATTAATTTAAAATTATGTTTTATTATTTCTAATTAGGGTTTATTATTCAAAATTAGGGTTATATTTTCAATTAGGGTTTATTAATTTAAAATTAGGGTTTATTATTTTCAATTATGGTTTATTAATTCAAAGTTAGGGTTTATTAATTCATAATTAGGGTTTATTATTCAAAATTAGGGTTTATTATTTTCAATTAGGGTTTATTAATTCAAAATTAGGATTTATTAATTCAAAGTTAGGGTTTATTAATTCATAATTAGGGTTTATTATTCAAAATTAGGGTTTATTATTTCCCATTAGGGTTTATTAATTCAAAATTAGGATTTATTAATTCATCATTAGAGTTTATTATTTCATAATTAGAGTTTACTAATTAAAAATTAAGATATATTAATTCAAAATTATTATTTATTAATTTACAATTAAATTTTATTAAACTAATTAATTTTAATTAGAATTAATTAATTAATTAGAATTAATTAATTAAGATTAAGGATTAATTAATTAGTTAATTAAAATTAATTAATTAAGGGATGGTCACACTGCGCGCGCGCAGGAGACCATCTCTAAAATTTAAGCTTTGTTAATTAATCCAATGTACCCGCAAATTACTACCAGTCCATATCGAAAATTAATTTTTTTTATTAGTGGATATGTGCACGAGAATACCATATAAAGTCATAAAAACTGAAATTAAATTAAATCACACACCCATTATGAATCCAATAAACCAATCCTAAATAATTGCTCATATAAAACGTCTATACATAAAAATCTCTGACTCCATAGAAAATTAACAAAAAATAAATAAAATTAATGTCATTTTCCAGTTTCCCTCTTGATTCGTTATCTGGTTTTTGTGCTCCCTCTCCCAACAAACTCGTTCTTCTAAACAAAGAAAAGCACACGCACACACGCTGCTCAGAGCCATGGGGAGTTACCACAAAACAATGGTTCTGTTAGGCGTCGTGAGTTTATTCATGGCTGCAAAATCTCGCGGAGTTAGAGATTAGAACAGACCACAAAGGTGATGGAACCCTCAGATTCCTGGTCGTCGGAGATTGGGGAAGAAAGGCCGAATTCAACCAATCACGAGTTGCTTTTAGGTACGCAATGTTCTTATTTTCTAAATTTTATTTGATTTCTCTGATTAATTGTAAACTTTGTTGAATTTTTGCAGATGGGAAGAATTGGAGAGGAGCTGGACATAGATTTGTGGTGTCAACTGGTGATAATTTCTACGATAATGGATTGAAGGGCGTGGAAGATCCAAACTTTGTTGATTCTTTCACCAACATTCATACGGCAAGAGACTCCAAAAGCAGTGGTTTAATGGTTAGTACTGCAAAAAAACATCTTTATTATTTTCTAGAAAATTGAGTCTTCATTTTCTACTACGATGTTACAGTCACATTAATATGATGATAATGCAGTTGGATTTGTTAGATAGTTCTGAAAGAATTGTTGAATTTGTTGACGATTCTCGACTCCTGCTTAATGAGAGTAATTAAAACTCCAAAAATAGTAACAGTTAGGTGCTTCTTGTTTCAATCTTATGGATATATCAGATTATATATTTCGAAATTGATAAAACTTTAATCGCATAACCAAATCCAAAATCCGCCCATAACTTAAATTAAGCTAATGTAGATATGGCAATAATAACTTGTGCTTTTCCTTTTTAAGGGAAAAAGGGCCATAGATTTGAATTTAATGTTTCTCAAGCTAGAAAATAAAAATAAATGAATTTTGTAATTTGGATGCAGTTTGGGAACCATGATTACAGAGGTGATGCCCATTGCTTAAAGAAATCGACAGTAGATGGCTTTGCTTGAGGTCCTTTGTTGTCAATGCTGGTAGCCAACTTTTTCTAGTATATTTTAATTCGAACATCTTTTTCAAATCGATATCAATATGTAATTCATTTTATTACATATCTTAACATTCAAATATTGTTCCTGTTTTTTTTTTTTAATATTCTTGAATTATATTGGACTGAGATTGCAGAATTGTTCTTCGTCGACACCTCTCCATTTGTGGATGAGTATTTCACAAACCCAGGCGATCATGTCTATGATTGGCGTGGCGTGTCCCCTGCAAAAACCTATGCTGCCCACTTACTAGAAGCAAGTTCAATCTTATCGACTTTATTTAAAATTAAATTTATTCTAAACTTTTTAATATGCTATATCTAATGAAATATATCATATAGTACAATTTTTAGCGTTTATGGATACTAAATTATGTGTCACGACTCAAGCTCTATGAAACTATGACATTGCTATCGGCCAAATTTATTATTATTTTATCATGAGAATAGGTGTGGGTGCGAATAAAACATTGTGATAAATCTCAATAACTCACGTATCATTTTGGCCTTTCGGGCAACAAAGTAAACAAAATAGTCAATATTATTAATGTATCAAATCACACATGTTTTGGATGGACCTAATTATTGTTGGAAATCGTATATATATTTATATATATTATATATGGTCGAGTTCTTGGGAAGCTACTTTGACCAAGATTTTGAGTGACGTAACGTTTAATTTTGTAAAATTAAATGGCATAGGATCGATCTACGTTTTGAGTAGATGATCGTGGTGTATTCACATTCTCAAATCCGATTTCGGTGAGTGAGAAATAATGGATCAAAGTTGGTCACTTAAACATGAAGTTATGTGCTTAGGGGATAAGCATGGATTAATTAATCCTTATCCACATTGATTAATGTACATACATTAATTGTCTATATAAGTGGTTCATTGAACACTTAGTATAATTGTGTGCACAAGTGATGGGTTGTAAAGCCCACACGCGCCGCCGCCCGGGCCCAGTCCGAGTTTCGGTTAGTGGATCGTGGATTTTGGACTTGTTCGTGGGCTTATTTCGTGGGCTGGTTCCGTGGCCCATTGCGTATATTTTGGATCAATGTTTGATCGAGCCAAAGATGGAGTTGGTGCGAGGCCCTGACTCGTGTGGCCCAATCCGTTGGGCTGCTGTGCACTGAAGAGGCGTCCGGATCGTCCAATGAACACGGGCGACGCGTTGTCGATTAAATCGTCGCGTCGGTAACGTTCCGACATGATGGCTCCGCTGGAAGCGTGCCCACGTTGTCTCCGAAACCGCGGCGTAACCCTCGCACTCGATGGGGACATAACCGTAACACCCGACATCAATGCGGTGTTGACTCAAAGATGCTCCCATGAGGGACGGCGCTATAAATAGGACATGTCTCCAAAGATAAACCACCCTCGCCAATCGCATTCCAGCATTCAAAGCACTCTTGCATACATAGTTCGTGTCGAGCTCTGTCGCCGCCTCCGTCCGGTTCACGGAGCTCGTTGGTTCTTGGTCTTGCCACCGCGACGCTGCCGTTTATCTTTGGAGCGATACGCCGCGAGCGAGAGCACTACCGGGCGTATCTCGTCTTCTGGAAAGAGGCCTCCTCGACTCGGCATTAGTATACGGTTTAGTTTCAATTGTATTTCAATTACTTTTAAGTTCATTGTTGTTTGATCTCCTACTTCTACATTTACATTAAGTTAATACGCCCGCAAGTCTGTACTATTTTGTACACGTTTTCCAACAATCGCAAGGCGAGATAGTACTTGCCACGAAGGAGTTGAGACATTAAAATTGACTAAAACTTTCGAAACTAAAACCTTCGCTTGGAGATGTCGACTATTCCGACCACCGACTCTGCCTCTCCGCATTCTGCCGCCGCTTACATCGCCGCCTCTGCTGCCGCCTGGTCGGCACTATGACTTGGTCATGTTTGGTTCGATGCCGGGATCAACCATTGGACCCTGGGGTCATTGTTAGTTCCACTTTTAGTGGTTCGACAATTGGTTCCACTTTAGTGGTTCCATTGGTTCGACGATCGCACTTTTCGGTGGGTGTTTGTTGGATCCATGGGATCTAACTGCGGTGGTTCTCATTCGAGTTCCATGTTCCAAAGACACTTAGTGGTGTTGGTGGATCCGGTTTGGGATCGATCTCGGCGCCTGTTCATACCGCGAGGATGATGCCGCCCGCCGAGAAGCCGTCGAAGTTTGGAGGATCCGACTTCAAGAGATGGCAGCAAAAGATGCTGTTCTACCTCACGACATTGGGCTTCGCCAATTTCTTGGTGGAAGATGAGCCCGCCGTTAGGGGTCGGTGACGGACTTTCACGTCCGAAAACATATACAATCTGGCGCCTTGGCGACTATCTTTGTAAAAACTTTATACTTGGTAGTTTAGAAGATAGTTTGTATAGTGTTTATGCTGTTGTAACGACATCCAAATGTATGTGGGATGCGCTAGAAAAGAAGTACCGTAGTGATGATGCAGGTACGAAGAAGTTTATTGTAGCCAAATATTTGGACTACAAGATGGTCGATTCTCGACCAATCATGGACCAAGTCTGAGTTTCAACTCATTGTACACGAGGTTCAAGTTGAAGGCATCTTGTTTGACGGCTTTGTCGTCGCTGATGATGAAGCTACCCGGGTGGAGAGACTTGAGGTCTACCTTAAGCCTGGCGAAAGGATATGACGCGAAGACTTGATCGTGGCCGCGATCGAGTGCGGCGTGAAGAAGCGAGATATAAAAGCAAAGGCTTGCTCGATGCAAAGGCCAACTGTTGGAGGCGGTCCTCCAACAAAGCGTGTTCGTCGATGTCCATGACAAAGCAAAGGAAGGTGCTTGCCGTAAGTTTGACGGATCATTACAATTGTGACAAGCATGGCCACACAGTAAGGGCGTCGTAAGCGAAGGAAAGAAGACTAAACAAGTTACCAATGTTGTCGAGAAGGACTTGACAAATGGGACAAGGATGACTTGGCTGCTGTGGTGACCGAAGAAGTCAACCACGTCGAGAATCAAGGTGGATGGTTCATCGACATTGGCGCAATCTGCGTCTGCGCCGAAAGATGCGTTTCTCCACCTACAAACTGTTGAGGAGGAAGCTCAACATGGGGAACCAAGCTTCGTCCGAGGTTGCGGAGTTGGTGATGTGGTGCTCAAGATGTCGTCCGGCATTGAGATCACGTTGAAGGATGTCTTTGCGTGTTCGGACATCCGCAAGAATTTGGTGTCGGGCTCTATTCTAGTTAATGAGGGTTTAGACTAGTTTTGAGTCGGACAAGTTTGTCTTGACTAAGTTTGGGAAGTTTCTTGGTAGGGTTATCTTCTTGGGGTCTTTTCAAATTGAATGTAATGGTGTCTTGTCGTGTACCCAAGATTGCTATTAATGAAAATGCATCTACTTCTCTTACTTGATGAGTGCTTTCGATTTATGGCATTGTAGATTAGGACATGTTAATCTAAATGCAATAAAAGATTAGTAAATTTAGATTTACTAAAGTTAAATGAAGTTAATACACAAACGAAATGTGAGGTTTGTGTGGAAGCAAAATAAGCTAAGTTACCGTTTCATTCGGTAGAGCAGACACTAAGCCTCTAGAACTTATTCACACCTGATGTGTGTGATTTAAAGTTTGTACAAACTAGAGGTGGTAAAAGTACTTCATCACGTTTATTGATGGTGTACAAGATATTGTTATCTTTACCTTCTAAGAAGTAAAGACGAGGCTATTGAAGCTTTTAAAACTTGAAGAACGGCCGAGAATCAACTAATTGTCGAATTAAGGCTGCTCGAGTGATAGAGGGGAGAATATGTAGCTCCGTTTGAGGCATTATCAACGAAAGTGGTATAATACATCAAACGACGACTCTATTCACCTCGCCTAATAAGCGTTCTTGAGCGTAAAATCGAACACTTAAAGAGATGATGAATGCTTTGTTGATTAGTTCGAGGTTGCCCAGAACTTGTGGGGAAGCTGTTTTGACGACCAACTACATCTTGAACAAGATTCCACTCGAGGTAAGGATGTCACTCCTTACGAGTTGTGGAAAGGAAGAAAGCCATCGTACAAATATCTCAAAGTGTGGGGTGTTTGGCGAAGGTTGAGGTGCCTCTTCCTAAACAAGTTACAATTGGACCTAAAGCGATCGATTGTATCTTTATTGGGTATGCTTGAGCAATGGCGCTTATCGTTTCGATCCACGGTCGAGGTACGGATATATTGTGGGGCGACGATTGAATCAAGGAATGCTATATTCTTTGAAAGTGTTTATCCCTGTAAAGACAAGGATAAAAGTGAAGCCACTCAGCAATAGAAGCGATGGTGAAGCTACGAGTTCTAAACCTTTGGAGGAAGAACCGATATCGCATAGCGATCGAGGTCTAATCGGATAGTCGGGCAGAGGCGAGGCGGTAGAGTCGAGCGCGAAAGATTTTGGTCCCGACTATATTGCGTTCATGTTGGACGAAGAACCAGCGTCGATCAAAGTAGCCTATGCTCGGCAGACGGGATGCTCGGCGAGGTCATTCAAAGTGAGATTTATTCTATTACGCAAAACCACACTTGGGTCTTTGGTTGATTTGCGAAGGTTGTAAGCCCTTAGGATGCAAATGGATCCTTAAAAGAAAGTACAAGCGGATGGATCAATTGAAAAGTATAAGGCCCGTTTGGTTGTCGAAGGGTTTAAACAAAGAGAGTGCGATTTCTTGATACCTATTCACCGCATGCGAGGATTACGTCTATTCGGTGCTTCCGCAATTCTTCGCTGCGCAATCTTGAGATTCATCAAATGGACGTTAAGACTGCGTTTTGAGCAGTGACCTCGGGATGAGGTATATATAGAGCAACCCGAAGGGTTTGTAGTACCGGTCGAGAGGCAAGGTATGCAAACTCGTGAAGTCTCTATATGGTTTGAAACAAGCGCCGTTGCAATGGCACTTGACAATATAATGTTGGCAAATGGTTTCAAGATCAACGAGTGTGACAAATGTGTCTACGTTAAGAACAACGATAATGGTTATGTCATAGTGTGTACGTATGTAGATGACATGTTGATCATGGGTAGCAATACTCAGTCATTAATGACCAAAGCGCATGTTAAAAGAAATTTTGACATGAAAGACATGGGATTAGCGATGTGATTCTTGGAATCAAGATTCTAAGAAGATCGACGGAATTATCTTGACACAATCTCACTCACGTAGAAAGTGCTAAAGAAATTCAACGCGTTTGACAGTTTACACGCTAAGACCCATTGGAGCTCAATGTTCACTTGGTAAAACGAGGGTGAACCTGTTGGACAAGAAGACTATGCTAAGGTCATCGGTGTTTGATGTATCTTACAAATTGCACCCGACCCGACATAGCTTGCGGCGTGAACAAATTGAGTCGTTACGAGCAATCCAAGCAAGGAGCATTGGAAGGCTCTAGTGAGAGTTTTGAGGTACTTGAAGTATACTCAAAATCATGGGTGCATTTCACGAGATATCCCCGGTGCTTGAAGAGTGCTGTGATGCCAGTGGATATCGACACGAAAGATTCACTTTCTACAAGTGGGTGCGTGTTCACGATTGGGAGGTCTTGTTTCTTGGAGATCCATGAAACAGGCGTGTATAGCCCGATCCACCATGGAATCGAATTCATAGCTTTGGATAAAGGCGGTGAGGAAGCCAGTGGCTCGTAATTTTGGAAGATATTCCATGTTGGTCTAAACACGTGCCACCGGTGATGATTCATTTGTGATAGCCAAGCGGTATTGGAAGAGCGAAAAGTGGTTTGTATAATGGTAAGTCTCGACATATCGTCGGCGACATAATCTGGTGAGGCGTTTGATCTCAGTGGGGTTATATCGATTGACTATGTCAGTCGATAGATAATCTGGCGGATCCGATTAACGAAGGGTTGAACCGGGATCAAATGATCAAGTTCTTTAGGGAATGGGATTAAAATCCACATCTTAAGAACAATCATAGTGGTAACCCAACCATGATGTTGGAGATCCCAAGAACTTGGTTGATGGGAGAACTAAGCTATAAGAGTTCATGTGTAAACACTCGAGTTAGTCTGTTCCTAGAAAGCAAGCGAGTGTTGAAAAACTTGCTAGTGGTGAGGTTGAGTCGTTGACTCTTAATGATTCTAGGATACCCGAGGAGGTTGAGTATGGCAAGATACTCGGTAAAGAATCACCTATGTAAGTGCAGTGGGCGCTCAAACAAAACACTTATGAATCCAAAGTGGATGTCCATGGCCAAAATGGAATCAAGCGTGAGAGCGGATGAGGTTGAGGTGTTAAAGTGTTAATACCATTGTCTCGATTGCGTTGTGGGGAATAGTTGAGCATCATGTCCACTAATCCGCTGTGTACTCGATGGTACTAACTATGGAAGGTTCAGGCCATAAACCACTGTCGAATATTTTAACATCTCTTGAGGATCGAATGTGCTCGCATACATGCATATGGCTATTTCCACTCATGTGGGGATTGTTGGAAATCGTATATATATTTATATATATTATATATGGTCAAGTTGTCAGGAAGCTACTTTGACCAAGATTTTGAGTGACGTAACGTTTAATTTTGTAAAATTAAATGGCATAGGATCGATCTACGTTTTGAGTAGATGATCGTGGTGTATTCACATTCTCAAATCCGATTTCCGGTGAGTGAGAAATAATGGATCAAAGTTGGTCACTTAAACATGAAGTTATGTGCTTAAGGGGATAAGCATGGATTAATTAATCCTTATCCCACATTGATTAATGTACATACATTAATTGTCATATAAGTGGTTCATTGAACACTTAGTATAATTATGTGCACAAGTGATGGGTTGTAAAAGCCCACACGCGCCGCTGGCCGGGCCAGTCAGGGCCGGCCGGCCCGGTCCGGGTTCGGTTCGAGTTCGACCGGCCCGGCCCGACCGGCCCGGTTTCGTTCCGTGGATGGTGGATTTTGGACTTGTTCGTGGGCTTATTTCGTGGGCACGGTTGGTGGCCCATTGCGTATATTTTGGATCAATGTTTGATCGAGCCCAAAGATGGAGTTGGTCGAGGCCCAACTCGTGGCCCAATCCGTTGGGCTGCTGTGCACGAAGAGGCGTCGGATCGTCCATGAACACGGACGCGCGTTGTCCGTTTCGTCGAATCGCTTCGGTAACGTTCGACATGATGGCTCCGCGGAAGCGTGCCACGTTGTCTCCGAAACCGCGGCGTAACCCTGCACTCAATGGGGACATAACCGTAACACCCGACATCAATGCGGGTGTTGACTCGGCATGCTTTCCCGTGAGGGGCGGCGCTATAAATAGGACATGTCTCCCAAAGATAAACCACCCTCGCCGATCGCATTCCGGCATTCAAGCACTCTCGCATACATGGTTCGTGTCGAGCTCTGTCCCGCCTCCGTCCGGTTCGCGGAGCTCGTTGGTTTGCGGTCTTCGCCACCACGGCGAGACATTTGTCGTTTTATCTTTGGAGGCGATACGTCGAGCGGAAACTACCGGGCGTATCTCGTCTTCTTGGAAAGAGGCCTCTCGACTCGGCATTAGTATCGGTTTAGTTTCAATTGTATTTCAATTTTGTTTTAAGTTCATTGTTGTTTGATCTCCTACTTCTACATTTACATTAAGTTGTAATACGCGTGAAGTCTGTACTATTTTGTACACGTTTTCCAACAATTATTTCAAGAAAAACAAGACTGGAAAGTAAGGATTTCATAAGATCCATAACAAAACTGTAGGGATGCATCTAGACTAGAGCACGTCGATTAAGCACCTTATAATTAAACTTGTCGGTCGGCGTCACTTAGGGGGTGTTTGGCTAAGCTTATTTTAGAGAGCTTATAAGCTTTTGATGTTTCAAAAGCTTATAAGAGGTAATGTCTCAAGTGCTTATAAATTGTTAAAATGTTTGGAATAATTGATCTTATAAAATAGAGAAAGAATCGTGAGTTAGAGAGAGAAAATCATAGTTAGAGTGATAAAATTGACGAGATGTGAAGTTGATAGTGTATGTGTAGGAAATAACGAACAATAATAAGGTTATTTTGGTAAATTCATGGTTGCTTATAAGTTTATGAAAAAATAAGTTAGGATTGACCAACTTATTTTTAGGGGAGCTTATAAGCTGTTGGAGCTTATTTTGCCAAACACATTGCAACAACTTATAAACTCCTAAACAGTTTATAAGTTGTTTTAAAGAGCTTATAAGCTCAGCCAAACACCCTCGTAATTATTCATTAAAACTTTTCCAATTCCGTCCAATATTTCTTTTACTGCACTCGTTACTCTTAAATAAAAGACACATTTCTTGAATCTAGCCCAATAGTAGCAAATTTGAAGGCTCACTTAAAAATGAGGTTGACCTTTAATTGGCTAAATTAGCTGGATTGGCCGATTGATTAATTGAATTTGTCCCTTGCTTAAATCTAACTATTTTATTTGTGGGTGCAAAATAAATAGGATCTTGAATTAGCATTGAAGAATTCGAAAGCAACATGGAAAATTGTGGTGGGTCATCATGTTATTCGAAGTGTGAGCCACCATGGGGACACTCGAGCTTGTAGATCATTGTCTTCAACGCATCAGCGACACCAAAAGGTACCACCCCTATTTTCATTAATGTTTACTAATAAAATATACAATTCCAGATTTAATCATAGAAAATTAATTTACTTTCATATGTTTTAGTTAGAAATGTGTGTTTGGATTTGGTTGCAGCCGATTCAGTTTTTGTGAGTGGGGCGGGTCGGCGTGGAGGAGAGATTTGAATACATCCAACGGTCGAGGCAAATTCTTCTATGTCTGTTGAATTGACACAAAGTGACATTGTAATTGTATTTTATGACGTTTATGGTATGATTTTACACAGATGATGTTGAAGCCCATACTTCCTTCGATTACTCATTATTTATTTATCATTTTTGTGCAAGAAAAAATACTTATAAGCTCCAATATGTGAATGTTGGAATATAGTTCGATATCAATCTATATTTTATGTCTTGTAAATATATTCAGCATATGGCATTTTAGTTTGTAGTCTTACATTTAATTCTTAAATTAGGATTTCGCATTTTACCCCCTATTCACTGAGAAAATAACCTATAGGTAGGGATCAGTTTCTTGAGTGGGTGAATAAAATTTTATTGGAAAATAGAGATACTACGCAATTTTGAATCGAGTAATGTGCAGATTTTGATCCTTGAGATCATTTGGTACTTATAATACAATTGACGAACTACTAACCATAGCTTTTGTAAATTGTTCCTTCAACAACTAAGTCAATTTCTCACAAGCCAGCTAAGACATATTTTATATTACGAAAAGTATCGTGAAATGAAAATAAACGAAGGTACTTAGGAATTTTAAAATAATGTATAAGGTAAAAGTTAGAACACTTCAATTTCGCAGCTCGATTTGAAGTTTGTCCACTTTAACTAATAAATTGGGCTCGTCCAGCAAAGTTTTGGTACATAATTGACAGTGAATTGTGATTACCGGATTCATAGATTGGTTTTGAAATAAAATCAGCCCAAGTATCATCAAAATTTACTCGGAATAGTGACCTCATATGCGGCCAGGCCACCCCTTTCCTTTTCTAGATATATAATTTAATTAGTTAATATTCAATTAAATTAATTAAATATTTTTTTTAATTTTTAATTATAATAGATAATAAATCATAATTGAAAATTAATAATTTTAATTAATGTTAATAAACTATAAATTGTTAATATACCAATTAACCTTCTCAATTAACTAATTAATGAGATGGTCTCTTGTACATCCGTCTATACATGTAGATTTTGATATTTTTTTCAGAGTAAATGATATTTGATATTTTTCTTCTATGTAAATTATAGTCTTCTGTTGATAATAAATAATATATATTTTAATGTAAATAATATTTTTTAATAACTAATTATACTTTTGTTCTTCTTATAAGAGTTTTTGTATTAATTAATTGAGGCGGGCTGTCGGCACCAAAGTTTTTGTGTGGATCAAAATTATAGTGACCACATAATTTGTCACGACTTCTCTTTGTTTCTTTCTTTCCTCCCCAACCCCAACACCCCAAGAAGAGAGAGTCCTATTTTAGTATTATATTGGGATTGGGATTTTTTTTTCTTTTGTGGAGTTGGGGTTGGGAAATCAGGTGTTGGACGGCACTATTTAAAAAATGTGTTTATATTTTAATTGCGCTATACTATTGTGAGTACTATATACTCATTCATCAATTAACTTTTGCTAATATCCGGAGGTAGATGCTACGATGAGGATGGTGACTTTTATATTTATCTAATGTATTGTCTTTTCTTATGGACGACTTTTAAATTTGCTAAATGCTTTTTCTATTTAATTATTTCTTTTCACTCCTTATTTTATTTTTGAATCGTCGAGCAAGGCTAGATTTGTTAAATGGATCGTTAATTCCTTTCCCAAGCAACAATCAACATGACCAAACCAAAGATTTTGGTGAAAATGAGAATTTTCTATTTATAATATTTATATGGTTTCTTGAGTAATATTCTGAATGAGTTAGCTGGACTCAATTATTTTATTCTCTTTTCTTTTATTCTTTTTAGCAGATTATTACTATTTTCTTTTTTATCAATTAAATCTCATACATCAATTACTCTATTACTAAATCAAAACATTGTAAACACTATTCTCTTTTCCATATCTCCACATGTTTCGTCCTTTTCCAATTTCTACGACTTCGACTAGACACTTCCACAGAAAATGTTTATACCTGATCGGACTATAATACCCTAGCCATTAAAACCTTTACAAATTACACCCATATTAGCTTAATTCAAGTTCCAAGCATGCCCAGGTGTAGCTCCATCTCTTCAACGACCCCGTCCCCACAAGACCATAAATCCACTATTCTCACGCCACGTGTCCTCCAAAGATCCTTCATTCGTACTGTTCCCCGTAAAAATGGTAAAAAGGAAAATAGACCGCCGCATAATTCGTACACGACGAGGCAGCCCGTGGGCCGTTTCCCTGTGAGTGACCCACTTGTCTCTTGCACCTATTTATTCTGCCTCCCAATTTTTTTCGGTCCCAAAACAGAAATCAATTTCCATTTCCATTTTTCCTCTCCATTGATATCTGAATCTATTCTCTTCATCTATTCAACTTTTCCTCTGCATTTATTTTTTTCAGGAGGAATTTTGTGAAGCAGAGATCTTTCTTATTTTTATTTTCTAAATCGTTGTTTTAACCGTCTGCTAACGTTAGAATCTCTGAAAATTCGCTGCCAGCTTTGGTGGTTTGCTAAAAATCGCGGCAATCTCTCCCCATTTTTCTGGTATATGATTTGCTCGGCATTACCGAAACCTAAATTTCAATTCCAAATGAACGTCTTCCCCGATCAAATATCAGTGCAATCTTAAATCCGAGATTAAAATCTAAAAAGTTCCGTTAATCACAAAAAGCATTATATCAAACAGCCGGAGCTGATATTCGTGAAAAACGGAATGGTGACGAAAGCAGGCGACGGAGCCGCCGTAATGCTCACCTCAGGCGCGAGCAGAGAATCAATGCGCTGCTGTCTCTGAGCGCGTTGAGGAGCGTGTTGCGTCTGATCAGCGCGTTTTCCTGATCCTCCTACTGCCGTTCCGAGGAGGAGGCGGTGCGCTGCGGTGGGGCCGCGCCCGAGTCTCCGGATAAAGGCGGCGGGAAGGAGGAAAAGGCTCCGGCTACGACGGGTAAAGTTGTGAGGGTGCCGGCCGCGATGGTCCCGATGAAGAGCGTGGCAGCGGTTGTCGACAAGGATGTGGCGGCGCGGAGGGCGCTGGCGATTAAGAGAGTGGAGGAGGATAATGGAGGTGGAGATATTGAGGGTACGGTGAGGGTATTCGTTGTTTATTACGTCGAGAGGTGACACCGTTTTACCCAGTCATGGACGCCCGTTACCGTTCAAGTCAGGTAATTAAATTCGTTATTGTCTGTAATTTATATAATTATTTGATTTTGCGTTTTGATTGTATTTATTAATGTTATATAAATTACGCTGCATCATTTATTTTAAATTATATTTCTATATATGCATCACTAAAATAAATTACATGCAGTTAAGATCATATTAAATACTCCCTAAATTTTCTTCCTAGCTTTCCTTTTTGATATTTTCTTCAAATTTCTTCTTATTCTATTTATAAAAATAATCTCATAAAAAATACTCTCTATTTATGAGATTCAATCCACTCATAAAATTAGTATTGAAGATTCCAAAAAATAAATTGGAAACAGAGGGAGTATAATTTAGCATACATGATAATAGTGGAATAGGCCACATTTCAATGGTGTATATGCTTTTATTGCTGACTCATGGAAGGAAAATAAATGTTTTTCTTTTTCTTATCCTTTTCTGGTTTTAGTGATTATAGCCATGCTTCACTTTAATATCTTTGTCTTCCCAATCTTGGATATTTTCCTTGTTTGTCATTTTGTTTTTATGTCTGGTTGCATTTGAGCTGGTTGAAGAAATATCAGCTAACCGATGGGTCCTGTTTCAGTTTCACCTTCTATTTCGGAATCTTATCAATTTAAACTTACTGGGACATTGACGTGACTATAAGAAGCACAGCAATGGCAAAATGGCAATCTCGGTAGTTAAAAGCTTTAACGAACGTGATGTCTTAAGTTTTGTTGAAAAGTGGAAATTGATTCTTTTAGGGAATAAAATATTGCAACATGCACATTATGATAAGAGTGAAGGTGAAACAATTAACAAACGAATTGATTGAATAAAACCCTCAAAATAAGGCTCATGTGCCCAGGGCCTTGCTAATTAAGCAAACTATTAGAACTTAATAATTAATTACTAACAACTTATAAAGTTTAAAATTAAATGATCTTCTCTCCAGGTGCCATTATTGTGCTGCTACCATATTACTTGGTACACGAGTACTGTTAGGAGCGCAAAGAGGTGTTTGGCTAAGCTTATTTTAAAGAGCTTATAAGCTCCAAAAGCATATAAGATGTTTCAATAGCTTATAAGACATAATGTATGAAGAAATTATAAGTTGTCAAAGTGTTTGGATAATTGAACTTATAAGCTAGAGAAAGAATCATGAGTTAGAGAGAAAATCATAGTTAGAGAAAGAAAATTGACGAGAGGTGAAGTCGATGGTGTATATATAGAAAATAACGAACCATTGTAAGGTTATTTTGGTAAATTCAATGTTACTTATAAACTTATGAAAAAATAAATTGGGTTGAGCTATTTATTTTTGTGAATCTTAGAAGCTGTTGGAGCTTATTTTCACAGCTTATAAGCTGTTTAGGAGCTTATTTTACAAACACTTTGCATGAGCTTATAAGCTCTAAACAGCTTATAAACTGTTTTGAAGAGCTTATAAGCAGCCAAACACCCTCTAAGTATAGGCTTCTGCTGCTTCCTCTTGTGTTATCGCGTTAGAGACTCGAGTGTGATGATTGTACAAGATGTCATAGTGAGTTTTGTCCGCACACAATAGGTCGATGCTAGTTAACAAGAATATTCCTCGAATGATATTGATACAACATACTTAAACTGATGTTCTTGTTTTAGACACCTATTAACTGACAAGATTCCAAGAGCTTGCTTTATCCGAACAGCTTTCATGAGGCTGTCTCTTGTTTTCTTCCCAAAAGATATTTTATTGCATACTAAAATGAATTCTTGTATTTAGACACCTATTTTCCGACAAATCCCAAGAGTTTTCATAATTTGAGCACCTTTGATGAGGCTGTCTCTTGTTTTCTTCATCAGTGTAATTTTTTATTTGGGAAGATAGGATATTTCTGCCTTCTGCTGTATTCTGCAAGTTCTGGGATATCCGGCACTGCTCTCAATTTCAAACAATTATTACTGACATCTCTGGTTTCTGATGATTGCTTATATATTGAGCCAATCCAGACTGGAGCTGAAAGAAAGGGTTGGACTTTTCTCTTCTAACTCAACTGATAAGAAAGGATTCAGGATAAGTTACTTGTTAAGGAAGTATCTTATTTTCGCTAGTCAAGGAAAACAATAAAACAGTAAGCTGATCATAGCGCTCCAACTCTGTTGTCAACATAGTTTTAACTTCAAGGAATTGGATGGTGTTAGTTGGTTGATTTGCTCTCCAAGTCTTGTTATGACCAAGTCATCTTGGTCTACCATTTTATCAAGTGTAGTGTGATTGTCAATATTAACAAATGCATTTCCAACATACATTGCTTTGTAATTGTATTTCTACTTAGAGGTCTAGTGGAACTATAGAAACTGATGCTCAGTATCAAACTCGAATTTGGAATCCATTGTTTTTATCATGGTATCTCACCTGCATATATTTTGAAGATTTGTAGGCGACAGCCTTAGAACAAATAACAGCTTAGTTGCAGACAACTCTGAATTCTCAACGTCATTAGCCTCATATTGCAAGTCTGCACCAGTAAGAGTATTCAATCCACATATCATCTTTAATCATTGAGAATCTGAAGTTTTGAAGAAAACAATTCGAATAAGATCACAGTTCACTTTTTTTTTTGGGTGTATGTGTGTTTATGACTAACAAGGATATCATACTTTACATCATCACTAATCAATTCAAGGGGTAATTACATGTATTGGTGTACATTTCTAGCCACATTTCTAAAAGGAACTTCATGATAGAACGTGTACCTTGTTGGTGCATTACTTTTCTGGCCTTTATCGCGGTTCCATGTGTCACACAAATTTTCTTGAATTTGTATCCTAAAATTCTTCTTGGTTTATTTTCTGGTGTACAGGGGACTCGTTGTTCTCTTGCGGTCTCAATGAACACAGGTCTGCGCCTTACTAGAGCATACTAATGGGTCTGATGCAAAAAATTCATTTTGGTTTTCATTTTCAGTTTTCTTACCTGCACTAAGCTGAGTGTATTTGTTTTCAAACAGTGGAAGATATGATGTGTTCGCTAAGAAACTGAATGCAAATGGTTTCAAAGTTTATGGAATGGACTGGATTGGTGAGTTGAAATTACTGAATTGATTTGATAAGATGCAGAAATAATTTCATTGTGATTTTGCTAGTCTATTTATGAGATGGAAAAACAGAGCAATGGTTTTATTTGCTCTCCATATTTATTAACTTTTGATAAATATGATTTTGCTTCATGCTCGTTATTTTGTGCCTATCCAACAAAGGCGGAATAAGAACATAAGGTAGATGTCGTACTACCTTTAATTTGATCTGCACTCTAGTTGCACTAATAAAATTGATATCTGTTGAGAACTCTCTAAAATGTGGTGTAACAACAAAGGCCCTTTTTGGTTTGACAAAAGATGCATGTGCCTTTTTACTTATAAAGTTCAGCCAAAAAAGGATAATTCAATTTTAAATATTTTTTGTAATCATGCAGGATTGGTTCATATGTGAGTTTCCTCTAGTACGAACATCTTTGTTGGTTTTCAATGCTACTATACATATATGAATATAATATGTTCAAAGCGAGTTCTTTCGTCCCTATAGAAGAAAGTAAAACTTGTTGAATAGGGGATCAAAGAAAAACCTTTTCTCTACCTTTCTTTAGCACTGAGGACCTGGCTGAATTGGGTATTTCCTAGTCAATTACTGCACATTTTATGGACCTTTTTGTGAATAAACTTGGAAAATGTGTATGTATGTTTGTGAAAGTTTTGTTTGAGAGAGAGAGAGAGCTTTGCAGGTTGAGAACACAAAAAATGTTTTTTAAGTGTGTGGCATTAACAAAATCTTCCTTGGTGTTTTACAAGTAATTAGTCACCATGTTTTCTTAGAAGATACAGTCATTTCAAATTTTCAGTTCTACATGGAAATTAATCTTGCACAATTTAGCGATGTTCTCAATCCTTTTCAACAAGTATTCTTTGCCTTCTTCAACTACATGATGGTCACGGCAGTGAAAGCCCTGTTTGTTTTACTATTTTATAGTCTAGATGTAATAGAATTCAACCATGCATATATATTTGGATGTTGCAGGGTATGAATAATTTTCAATGTGGATGCAATTGGTGCCTAAAAGTACCATGTCAAAGCCTCCTTCATGAGTAAGCTTGTTATTTGAGTCTTTACGTCTACCTTAAATGTAACAATTGGTGGAAACAGTCGTGCTTCTCAAATTTGGACAAGGAAAACCTCTCAAGAAATAGAAAGTAAAATGAATATCTGCCTAAACATACACAGTTCTTCCATACTAGACCATGCATGTAGCAATGTACAAATTGCTGCTGTGAAGTGAATTTGTTTGGGAAGAATGAGGCACTGAATAGTCGATGAATAAATTTGGGATGACCTAAAAACCACCTTCATGGTATAATCGATAGACAGCCTACAGAGTAGACTTCGGTCTTATGTGTTTGTTTTTTTGCTGTGATTCCTTGGTGCAAGTGTTATTAAGAGTTGATTCTATTCTTCTTTTATGTGACCAATAATTAAGTGGCTATTCTGTGGAAACAGACGTCATATGGTTGGCTATAACTGAGGCACTTGGATTGCAGCACTTTTTGCTGGATATTGATTTTACTGCTTGTTTTATGAAAACATGTCTATATATGAGATAGATCTATGCCTCATTAGCTCAATCCTTTACCTTATTTTAGGACATGGCGGCAGTGATGGATTGCACGCCTATGTTCATTCTCTCGATGATGCCGTTAATGATATGGTATGATTCACTTCTGTACATATATCAACTAAGGTTGCAACTGTATAAAATGTTTTGCTGATTTCGCCCATCTTCTATGGTCACAGAAATTGTTTCTCGGCAAGGTTTTAGCTGAAAACCCAGGACTTCGATGCTTCTGCTTCGGACATTCAACTGGTGGAGCTATAATATTGAAGGTAGCATTTATATATATTTATTGACTATTCTGATTGTACAATATACCTAATGGATGAATGCTACTTCACATGCACGATGAACAGGCAGTACTTGATCCAAAAGTGAAACAGCGTGTAGCTGGCATTGTATTGACTTCACCCGCCATAGGAGTCCAGCCATCCCATCCAATTTTTGCTGTAAGTTGAAATCTTTTTACATGCACTCACTGATCATTCAAAGAGAAAATTATCCTAATAGCCCTGTTCTTCAAAATGTGAAAGCATGTTCTTCCTTGACATATATTTCTGCAGAACAAATTATTATAATAGACCTGTTTTCAAAGAGAATGTCAAAACATGTTCTTCCTTGACATATATTTCTGCAGAACAAATTATTATAATAGACCTGTTTTCAAAGAGAATGTCAAAACATGTTCTTCCTTGACATATATTTCTGCAAAACATTATATGCAGCTTGTAGAACGAAGCATAATTCCTTCATGGTTTCAGGTGCTTGCTCCGGTTTTTCCTTCCTATTCCCTCGGTTTCAGTTTAGTGCAGCAAACAAGAGGGCATTGCGGTCTCAAGAGATCCAGATGCACTGGTGGCTAAGTATTCAGATCCACTGGTATTCACTGGAGCCATTAGAGTAAGAACAGGCTACGAAATACTTAGGATCACAGCATACTTGCAGCAGAACCTAAGCAGGCTGACAGTGCCGTTTCTTCTTCTTCACGGCAGTGATGATTCAGTAACTGATCCTGAAGCATCCCAGAAGCTCTACAAGGAGGCTTCATCGAGTGACAAAATATCGTGCTCTATGAAGGGCTCCTGCATGATCTACTTTTCGAGCGAGAGAAGGAAGAGATCATGGAGAACATAATTTCATGGCTGGACAGCAGAGTGTGAAAGTAGATACGGAGCAGAGGACATTGATGAAAAGAGACATTTGGGAGTCGAGTAGGCGATGAAACACTTGTCTCGATGAATAACAGCTCTCGATATATAAATTAGCAGACGCGGGCTATGGATTTCTGCCTGGTTAGTTATATGCAGAAGGGCAATCTCGCTAATCCCATTCTTTTCCTGGATATAATTCCTAGGAATTGACATGAAAACTGGATTTAACACGTATTAGAAGGTGTTATTTTGTGTAGAGCGATGATCAATGCTGCATTCATCAAGATTGATCGGACTCGCGGTTTGAAATGATAATTCAATCTTTTTAATATCTAATTTAATCTTTTTCTTCTTTTCAATTTTTTTTTCAACAATCCAATCATATTAATTTTTGATAGTTTATCAATGATCACCTAACCATCTAATTATTTATATTTTATTTTATTAAATTATTATATAATCAATTATAATAAAAAAGTAAAATATTATTATTATGGAAGAATTTTAGAAACAAAAAAAATGACAAACGAAAATATGATAAAAATACATATTAAACAAACTAACAACATGGATTACAAAATAGATAATGAAAATTATACATTTAGTTGCAGTCTTCGAATTTTTATCATATTTGCTCAGAGTTTCTCTATTTCAAAGTTGTGACCTAGTCTTCATATAACTTTGATATGCTTGTAATTTTCTCCGTAGAGAATATTAAATCATTTCTTCTTCATCTTCACTTTGTGATTGTTGTCTAATTTGATCTTCTATGAATTCCATCGCATCATGATAGTTTAGGTAGCGCTTATTTAATCTTCCACTACCATATTGTGCGTGATAATGCAAACAAACATCATTTTCTTATAATGTCATGATCCCAAATAAGACATGGGAGCTTGATAAGCGCAAAATGAGCATGTGGAACATCAAATGCTCGCTCAACATCGTTTAGGGCAACTTCGATGTTGAGCAAACAATGGTGCTTAGAAGTTGTGGGCAGGAATAGATTTGATAAATGTGGTGGCGAGGATATATGTCATCGGTGAGATCTTATCTCATATTCTTTTCTTGGTCATTTACCACATAATTGACCTTTGATGCTCGACCTTCCAAAATATCATCAAAATAGGAGATTGATCAAGTACATTGATATCATTTTTGAACAAGTGGTTTCAAAAATGCATGCTAAATCCATAGGTCTTGTGATGCAATTACCTCCAAAATGATTGTTAGCTTACCGCTTCTTCTTATATATTTCCATGTCGCCCATGCACTATGGCAATGTTTCCATTCGGTGCATGCGATTAATATTACCAACATGCGAAAAATCGCATCGTTCTCGGTCACGAAGAAGTATTATCATGTCTTCTTCATTTGGCTTTCTGCGATACTCGACCGAAGTTGAAAATTACATCTTCAACGACTTTGATGATCGATTCTGAATGAGTTGTGCATTCATTCATGAGTATTCATCATGCAAGTATATTGATGTTACGTAGGCGACATCCTCATAGTTGCAATACATTTTTGAATTACGACATACCTAGATGACCGGCGACATCGGGCTTTTGTTGAAAAAAATTTCTTGGAGGCAATAAGCTTGTTTATTATACGTTCGAACAATGTCTTTCTCATACGATACCTTATTCGAAAAGCTTAGGGAATATAGATTGGATCTTCGAAAAGTATTGTTCGAACACACTTTCATGACCATTCTCGCGTTTCCATTCAATAAACCGCCTCGTAGCTCTAACGATATGATTTGTAGGTTGTAAAGATAGAATTTCTGCATGAACAATCATATTCTCAATGATGGGGTCAAGTTGTCGATTATGTTCGACAATGCTTTGTTCACATTCATCATCATTGATGAAATTGGAAATATCGAAACTAGAATTTGAGGTATTCTTTCAAGGATGGTGGATTCGAGATTCGAGTATGAAAGTAAGAAGAAAGATGCACAAAAGTTTGAGGAGAGATTTGTGTACATCGAATATGGTATATACTTTAATATATATCGTAAAAACTTCAATTATTTGTCTCTTAAAAGTTATTGATAGTCGTCACATGCATGCTAGTGTCAAAAGCATGTGATATAACTAAAGTCACTTGACACTTTGTGCTAATTTTTTTTGCTCGACTGTTCAAAAAAGCATGTGATAAAGTATAGATATCAGATCCATAATTTAAGTGTGTTGCTTCACAAAAATTAAAAAACTACATAATTGAAAGGTCATATGAATGCAGGTTATTGTTAGAAGCATGTGATACAACAACTTAACTCTTAGGATTTCACAAAAATTGTTTGTCTCTTCAAAAAAAAAAGCATGTGATAAAGCATAGATGCCAGATTCATAATTCAAAAAAAAAGCACGTGATAAAGCATAGATGCCACAATAATTTTAAAAGCCACATAATTGAAAGGTCACATGCATGCATGCTATTGTCAGAAGATGGAATTACATAAACCACTTAATTAAATTTACAAAAATTCAAAGATACTTCTTGACAATAATTTAAACACACACAATAACTAAAATTACAAGTAAAATCACATCCTATATAGTTCTGATATTATATGACGTTTTAGAGCTTCTTTTTCTAGAGATAAGTGATTTTTACCATCACTATATTAATCATAGATGTTTTCATCTTCTCCCTCTACACATCAATTTCTTTTTTCACTTGTGATCCTTAATTGACGAAGTTTAGTAGTGAAATTATCGAAAAGTAGGGAAGATTGTGATGCCGTTTCTTTTTCTTTTCTTTTAGCATTAGCCTTAGCTTTATCTCTACCAATAGATGGTGAAACCTTGAAGTATCACTTTCAAGAGTTTCGGGAGTGGAGTTGGTTGGAGGGTCTCCATCTTCATCGGTCTTTGATCTTTTTGAGTTGCCTCAACTTTTTTCAACACTATCTTCACCGTATGGCTATGAGCGTGTATAACCAATACTATTCAATTTCAATTGCCACTTGGGATAGCCACTCATCACTTTTCAAACACCTCATGGTGCGTAAAATTAGATTTTTTCATATATTATTTGTTGCTTTCTCGATATCTTCTCTGGATTGCTCGCTAGTTTTCGATCATATGCTTTCTTGTATGCAGTGACCTACATGGTTACATTTTATTGAGGCGTTTGCAATCTGCCTCAATGATTCCATGACCTTGGGCCGCCAATTTTGAATTTTTGCTCGACCATGGTCATACATATTTATAACTTTTTCCAAAGCGAGGCACTACTTTGGTTGATGCCAACAATTCGATTAATCTTGACAAAGCGTCAAGCAAACATTAGTGCTACATCTTCACTACATATCCAGCTTTGTGGATTGCTACAAAGGTTGGTGGGTGTTTGTTGAACATTTTGACATGAGTGTTGTGAGATGTTTTAAGGGTTTGGTGGTATTTGGGAACATGAAAGTTCATATCATCATCGAATTCTAGGAAATTATCGGAGTTTGAAAGATTTTCAAGGTTGGGATAGTAATCTTGGGATGAATTTAAATTTTGGAAATTGTGGAATGAATTATTGGCTCAATCCATAGAAAAATTTGAGAATGGTGTAGAGAAAATGAAGGATTTTTTTTTGTATGTGAAAATATAGCAAACTTAGTCTCTATTTATAGAGAATGAAAATACAATAATTTTGTACAATTTTGTTTTTATTTATATATTATACAAAAGATACAATTTTAACTATATATCTAAATAAAATGTAACCAACCAATAGGATGGAGATAGAGATCATGGAAGGTCTCATTTAAGCTGTGGTCAACTTGCAGTATTTTTCAATTATTTTTTAATTTGATTGTGGTCGACCAGGTCTCATTTACTGCACCGATAAACACAGTCTAATGCCTAAATTTAATTTTGCAGTAGTTTATATACTTTGTTTTGAAAAATTCTCCAATCACACGTGCTTTATATATCTTCCTTCACTTCTAATTTTTATTCATTTTCAATAATTTGCATACGAAAAATATTAAATGAAATAGTAATATGATTAAAATGAATATGGATTTTTTTAGATTTTGAGGATTATTTAAATAGAAGACTTACTAGTTGAATTAAGTAGCCAATCGGACCAAAACAAACGATGTATCGGATATTAAGTCTGATGAGGATTAGTCCACTTGGTAAGGCGATGGAGCACTAAAGACTTTTTTTAATGAAGTGGTTATTGATTCGAATACTATTTATACATGGATTGTAGTTTTATTTTATATGAATATTTGATTTATGTTATGTATTAATTTGGTTAGGGGTATATTATTTGAAATTCTGTATAATTTATTAGTTTATAATTTTTTACATAATATGTGTCTTCTTGTATTTATATATTCGGTCCTATTTGTATTAGTTTATTACTATTGAACATATATGGGTTAAACACACATTTTCCCCATAACTAGTGGCATAGAGTTGTTAAAAAGATGAGTCTAAACGTATTTGCTCAACATATACATATACATATACATATACATATACATATACATATACATATACATATACATATACATATAAACTATATTGGCCGTGTCCATAGCGAAAATAGTATTCCTCATTTTCAAGTGTTTTCAATCATCAAATTATACTTATCTAGAAAATATAAAAAAAATTGTATAACTTTATTAATTACTATAATAAAGATATACATATAACAAAATTATTAAATTACAAAAGGATTAAAATAGGCCACTTATAAAAAATTAGAGGAATAAGTTAAAAGTTAAAATTTTCTTTTATATATATATATATATATATATATATATATATATATATATATATAGGAGATGGAGCAGTGGAAATGATAATTTGGTAGGAAATAAGAATGAATCGGGCCTTTGATTTGTTGGATCAATGGTTGAGATTTAATTTCGGTTGTCTTCTGATTTTGTATTTTGTGTGCTAGCGGATTGTTGTATGACACTAGAACCCTTTTGTCTTCTGTTGTAATGAAAGATATGTTAAACTAATATATATAGCGTATGTCTACGAATGGATGAAATATGTACTAAACTAACATATGCGATATAGTAATTACGATTGTGCTACACAAATATGAAAGATGTCTAGACTTACATATCTATGAAAGATGTCTTGACTTACATATCTATTCATATTTCATATATATATATATATATATATATAGGGGTGAGTTATAGTAAAAACATATTTTTTTCGTAAAAACCTAAAAACCAATGTACTTTACGTATAAAGTTAATGTATTTTATGCATAAAACAAATGCACATTTGAGTTCTAGTAAAAGACGATACTATTCATCAATATTTCGTAGTGCGGTAACTTTATACATAAAGTGCATTAACTTTATATGTAAAGTGCATTGATTTTTAGGTTTTTACGAAAAATAGGTTTTTATTTGAACTATTCCATAGGTTTTTATATATATATGGGTGGATTATGGTGAGAAAGCTCCTTAGTGTAGGAAATAGGAATAGTAGCACATCTTTCATATTTGTGTAACACAATCAAAATTACTATGTTGCATGTTGGTTTACACATATTTCATCCCTTCGTAGCATATATGCTAAATATATTAGTCTAACACATCTTTCATTGCAGCGCACAAGAAGGGTTCTAGTCTTTGCACGATAATCCGCATAACACACAAAACATAAAGCTGTAACACAACCGAAATTAAATCTCAACCATTGATCCAAAGAAATCAAAGGCCCAAATTCATTCTCATTTCCTATTATTATTATATATATATATATATATATATATATATATATATATATATATATATATATATATATTGGTTATAGAGGAACTACATTTGGATAAGAACTAAGAACCAATAACCACCGTTAGATTGAATAAGATCGGACGACTTAGAATTATCTAATGATAAAAATAGTTAAATCTCTAAATTTTCGCTATTTGGATCTTTCATATTCTATTCTTCGTTGTAAATGTAATCCATGTTGTTTTCATGTAATAATAGTTTTTGTGAATGTCATCACATTCCAATTAATTGTTATGTTCATTGTAATGCATGTTGTTGTTCATGTAATCGTAATGATTGTGTATACATGCATAGTTATCGTACATGAATATATAGAATCCTTTAATTATAGGGTTAAGCGGTTACTACTAAAATTTGAGGATAACAAACAATTTATAATTAATCTTGACCGTTAGATTAAAAAAATGGATGAACCATATTAGTTTTAGTTCTAAAAAAGTTGGAGTTCTCATTTGATCAACTATATATATATAGGGGTTGGATCTAATGAGAATTCATCTTTGAGAACTTGAAACCGTCGTAAGGCGTTGAAGATAATGCACAAAGCAGTATAAAGTTGTGCATAAGTAAAACTTTCTAAAAATGTTGCACAACAAAATAATTTTAGAAAGTTTTGTTATCATAACTTTCTACCGTTTTATTCATCATCTCAACGTCTTATCATGATTCGTAGAGATAGAAAAGATATGGTTACTCATTGATCCTATATATATATATATATATATATATATATGTCTATTCTCCACCATTGCAACCGAAAAAAAATGACTTATATATTTGTTGTCGGGATCTGAGACCTTCAGCAGTAAGTTTGGATTCGTAATAAATATATATATAAATCCACGAAAATTAATGTATTTTTTATCAATTTAATATAAAAATTTAAAGGTCAAACTCTTTGCGTCTTGGTGGCCACTTCTAGCTCTGCTTTAACACACGCACACTATTAATGTATTTTTAATGTGTGTATGTGTCAAAAGTGTTTGAGATAATCCATATTTGTGTTGGTAAAAGAAATAATAAAGTGCAGAACGCACAGCCCAAATTCTAGAAAAACTTATCTTAATTTGTCAAAGGAAAGGGCCCTCAAGTTGGAATATAAGTATACAATAAATGTGGTAGATATGGAGATGCTCATTAGCTATTGCAAAATAAATCAAATAATATGAAATGGTCCACTGCTAATACTACAAACGATAACAATTTAAATTTGAAGTGTGTTCCATCACTACACTCACAGACACTATTACTTTCTTTTCACAACAAATTATGCAATGCCACCTTGTCATAATATCATCTAAATAATTATAATAACAACAATAAATAATAAATACTGGTTAAATAGGGAATTGAGAATTCGGCCCCAATATTAATATTATCCCATATTGCGACTTCACATTTCATATTGTTATTTAAGAAAGCAATGCATCAATTCATCCAAAGTGATTTTTCATTTTTACTTAAATTTGAAAATCCAAAATTATTGATAATTAGGTAAGCAATGACGGTACAGAATGCTGTCTGCTTCCTAACTCTACTTATCAAAGAAGGCTCAAGGCCTTGCACCTATTCTTCTACAACTTGGATTGACGTAGTCATCTTACATAACAAAATATAATGGGAAATTACTATCTCTTTGTTGTCTCATTTCTACTCTTTTTTTTTCAATCTCGTTTCTAATTGAGAAAGCATATCGATTGAGAACTTGCTTTGGTGGTTTCTATGGGGAATCCATGAAGTGAAAATATTTTATAATATTTATGTTTGTAGAAAATTACATTATATATGATATTCAAAGATAGAGTTCGGTCTACGTATGTTGTTGGCCTCAAAAAACAAAAGGTCTACATATTTCGTCGCTGTTGTTTGTAATTGTTGGCAAGGGAACTATTAACTTTTTTAGAAACCTATTAGTTTATTTAATTGTAGCTAGTTATGATGAGATGAGATTATTAACTATCGTTTTGTAAGATTAATGGTGAAATATATTTGTGGAACATAGACGAAACCCCCTTTTTCCGACATAAACGTTAGAATGAAAAGGTTTAAGCTAATTAATATTCGCAACTCAAAAAGAAAAGTATTCTTAAAAAATAAATACATAAAAAATATGACAAAAGAGAAATTCTAGTTTTTTATTTTTACGTATTGATATATCTGAAAATTATGCTTCAGATTGAAAGTCAAGACTCAAGAGTGTTAGATTGGGTATATACGATGTATCATGTATATATATTTGACTAGTGCGGCATGTGCATGGAAAAATAACGTCTGTTCAATTAGTCCTATGTACGATATATTATATATGTGAGCGTAATATTTCCTTTTCTTATATTTCTTAAGACAACTGGTATTTGCATTGTCCAGATGCGATGATGGATGCTCAAGGAGATGTATAGGTTTATTCAAAATGTCAATATATTTATATCTAACATTCTTCAAATTTGTGATAAAATCCATTTTAACATATATTTATTATTTAAATGTTAACGCTTTTGCTAGTATTTTTATAAACGTGAGCGTGATTATAAAAGTTATCTTCTCATGCCCTTAGATATTTCTGTTTTACTAAGTATTATATTCGCGGTTGGTTCAACCAAGAAAATCGATTGGTTGAAATACACCGAAATTGACCCAATAATATCCATCATTGTATGTAAAAATATCAAGAAACGAATGACAATTTGGAGATGCCAAAGTTGATGGCGTGCACCCCATTATGAATTTGGCTTATTGAAATACTTGGCATATAATATGCCCCCAACTGAAAACAACATAAATATCATATTCCATGATTTATTTATATTGACTTAACCAGCTTTATTAGGATTTTAAACATGGTCCCCCTCCATGAACCATGCTACTTAATTGCCCTTTTTCCTACTTTCATTTTTTTTCCAGAAAAATAAACGCATAAACTTTCGATACGTTTCTCCAAACTTTCTGATCTCTATGATGATTGGGCTAAACGGATCAAGAAAAATATTTTTCTCAGCCAATTAGAATAATTTTAGCAGACGCGCATCAACTGTTTCACTAGTGGTGAGGCTGATTGGTTTGGCTTGTTTTTTAATGGTTATTTTAACATCGCCCCAAGAGTCCAAGACCAATAATTAAATTAATCCCACTGTCATATTTTATGTATTATTTAATATTTCATACGGGTTTTATTATTACCGGCCAGCCAATCAGATTGCGAGGACTGCGTAAATGACAATAATGCTCTAACACTAGAAGAAATCAAACAGAGTAGTGTGATTTGCTTAATAGTTTCCTCTTTGTCGACTGTTGATTGGTCTTCCATTGTTTTAATAAAACATAATCTCATTACAACATTGCACTCTAATTAAATCTCATTCTCATGCAAACATATACACGAGAGGCACACAAGCATTAGACAAATATAATTCGACGAGCTCAAAGTAAAAACAATAATAATAATATAATTCCAATTTATGACATTTTAACGACGTTCTTATTTATTCTATCAATAAGAACAATCCAGTAAAATAAATTTCATACTATTTATTTAGTTAGTGCCTGATAAAGAGATCCTTATTTGTATTTTTAGAATTCTTTTTTTGGTGGCAATAGTAACACCTAAAACAACCCTCAAACGTACATAATAGACGTCAACTTGTTAGAGAACAGCTAAATGACCCCACAAATGCACTACATTTTTATTATTTAATTGGCTCATAAAAGTAAACTTTTTACCCCATAATTCACATCTTCTTCTTCTTATAACAGCAACAGAAACAACTAACAGTTAAAAAAGCGAGGCAGACAAAAGAAAAGACAGGAACCTCACTTAAAACAAATGAGAATTCATGGGTTGAAAATAATAAGATTTTATGTGGCATGGATTTGTTGGAGCAGCAAAGATCGCCTGCCTAATTCTCAAAATGTCTAGCATTTCTCATCTCAAACTTATTTTAAGCTGCATTTTTTCAGATTTTTTGGCGCACTCAGCATCAAGTGGTAATGCAGATAAGAAAAAAGTTGGTCAAGAATGATAATTGAGTATCTAAAGTAAAAGCTCATTTTTATCTTAATAAGAACAGTAAGTCTCTAATCTAGGGTGGGTGTTGAGATCTTTGAATGCAAGTTAATCCTACTTCCAAGTTGAGGTTGTCTCATCCTCTTCTACATCATTTTCACTAATAGTTTATCTCATAACAAGAGTAACTTTTCCTTCTCAGTAGAGCCCACCAATTAAAAGCCCCTTCCAACAAGCCAAACCGATCCCTTTCCATTTCGTTACTTTCCCACTGTTGTTGTTGGATTCAGTCAAGCCCTACATATTCACCCACTCACCTCCCTTATATGTCCTTTTATAAGCTGTATATAACCTGGACAATTTTCGGCACTTTTGTGGTTTCACTTCCACCTATAAAGAATACTGCTCTACAACACAGATACTCGACCACGGAAGTAGGAGAACGTAAGTCTATATTTAAGAAAGCAAAGTTTGCCCGTTGACACCATGGTTGCAGAGCTTATCATGGAGGGAAGTAATATCCATAGAAAGAGAGTGGCCGGAGATACTTTTATTCCATGCTGTGATAATATGCTGGAAACTTCAGCACAAAACTCAAGTCAAGCTTACTTCAGCTCCCAAGAGTATTGTATTCATCAAGAATCTTTCAAGTACAGTCAACTTCTTTATGCTCCAAAGCATAGTAATCATAACCGTTATGATTCTAAGTTCTAACCTATCTTTATCAGAAACCCTTTTAAATTATTTTTGACTCTTCTAAACATAGTTAAACCTGATACCACATATTTCTTCTTCTTTTTTCTTTCCCCCTAAAAAAGACTCTTTGTAGGCTCTTGGAACGTAGGAGGCATCCGGCCTCCAGAAAACTTGAACCTCGATAAGTTGCTCAACACCCAAGACACCATGGCAGATATATATGTGTTGGGGTAATCTTTTAACTTTTATGAGCATGTAAAGTTGCATAACTATGATTTCCAACAACAATTCAGTTTTTTCTTCTTCTTTTTTTGGCTAACTAATGATTCCATGGCAGGTTTCAAGAAATTGTACCTCTCAATGCTAGAAATATTTTGGCGGCAGAAAATAGTGATATTTCAATGAAGTGGAACTCTTTAATCAAAGCGGCCCTCAACCAGATAACACAAACGGAAGATACATTACAAAAGACAGATGTTGGAGAGTCGCAAAGAATTTATCCCCTAACACAGAGTTCCATCAAGTCAAATGCTACAGATTATAAATGCATAATAAGTAAACAAATGGTAGGAATATATATTACCATATGGGCAAGAACCGAGCTACACCAGTACATCAGCAATCTGGGTGTCTCATGTGTCGGATGTGGTATCATGGGGCGCCTGGGAAACAAGGTAATGAGTTTGAATTAGCCTTGATGAATGTTAATTTAAAATTATGATATCTCATACATTTTGTTTTTTAGAATGGAAAATTAGAAAAACTAACTCACCTACTCTTGATGGAAAGTATGGTTTACTCATATTGCATGCAATATTTCTTCCATATTTGTTTCAAGTAACTAACTCAATCTATGTGATATAACAGGGCTCAGTCTCCATCAGATTTTGCTTGCATGAAACAAGCTTTTGTTTTGTATGTAGCCATTTGGCTTCAGGTGGCAAAGAAGGTGACGAGACACAGAAATGCAGATGCAGCACATATATTGAAGCGGACCATATTTCCGCCTGAACCCCTCCAGCATTTGCCCAGAAAATTCTAGACCATGAGTATGTACATCAGATCTATTGCTCTAATCTTATAGTGATTTATGCTGCCTATTTCTTTAAGGAAGATGAACTTAAGTTTGATCTTTTTAATGCAAACATAAGCATATTATTTATCTCTTGATCTGAACTTTTATTTTTTACTTTGAAAGCACTAGTCACTTGGTAACTTGTTGTGCTAATACCTTCTTTACATGGAAAATATGAGCAATTTACTTGAGCTTTATATAGCAGCCTTTCTAACTTATTTTATTTGGGCAATCATTTCAAAACATTACTAATATCAATATTGGATTCTATCATTCTATGTAGCCTCTAATGCTATAAAGTTGCTCCTGTTTTCCAACAGCCGGGTGATTTGGCTAGGTGATTTAAATTACAGGATTCACCTTCCTGAGGATACAACAAGGTCCTTGGTGAAGAATAAAGAATGGAGATTATTGTTAGAAAATGATCAGGTAAAGAAAAATAGGAATACATTTCATTGTATTGAAAAATTGCACTTTACCCAGTAGCAAGGGTCAGTTATCCTAATAACTCAAACAGTGCAATTTTAAAATAAAGCTGAGAGCTGAGATGAACAAAGGCCGTGTCTTTGAGGAATGGCATGAAGAACTAATTGAGTTTGCACCTACATATAAATATGATCAGAACTCGGATGATTACTATGGATCCGGTCACCAAATAAAAGTGAAGAGAAAGCGAGCTCCTGCATGGTGAGTCATTTCCCCCTATAATTCAAATTTACTACTCAGCGAACTGTTGCCAGATGTGATAGAAGTACAAGTTTGCAGGTGTGATAGAATAATTTGGTTTGGCAAAGGACTGAAGCAGATAGAGTACAACAGAATTGAATCTAGATTATCTGATCATAGACCTGTTTATGCAATGTTTACTGCATATGTCGAGGTGTCTAAACTCCCAGGAATGCAAGGCAGCACCTTTCAAGCAAAACTGCTGATTCAGAAACCAATTTAATTAAGTAAATCTGAATGACTAATTCCTACATTGTGTAGCCGCCTAGTGCTTCAAGTATATAAGCAAATCTCAATGTACCACTTCCATCAACACCCACCGCCAGATATGTATATTTATGATAGCAAACGTAAGTACAGTTAGTGCTGAAGATACAATGAGATGTATGTCTGCCACCAAACTTTTGAATTGTTAAAATTGATCAAGTTCAACTTTCACAGAAATGAATAATGAATTCAAAAATTAAAAGATAAAATGGAAGATACTAGACAAACAGAAGAGTACAAATCAGTTGACTGAAATAAAAGTTGCCATGAAAATGGAGATTGTTTGGTAGTTACCAGCAGTAATATTTACTGTTTCAGATTGCCAGACTTATCATAGCTTATGACATAAATCATTTTTAATTGTGGAGGGGAGAGGGGCTGGTATGCACAAATGAGGTGGGAATGGAATATGTGAATTCCTAATCTCATGACTTGGTATCATTTACAATTGGAAATAATCATTCTCATAGGAATTAGTAATCCATGAGGACAGGATCAGTCATCCTTCCTCCTCATGGTATTATCTATTCCTTATTTTCGGAATGAATTTTATCTGTTCTTTTGACAATAATACTGTCCTTTACTTTTGGTGTTGATAAATTAACCATTTATTCACCTTTCTTGAATATTATAGAGGTGTCAAACTGTCAGGGCAAACCAATAAAAAGATGGTCAAACTCGTCCGAAAATTGAGCTGCGTGGGTCGGGCAATTTTGACATCTCTAGATATTATATCAGTACACTAGATAGAATTGTGAGATAAATATGACACGCTATTGTAGAGCTTGAACCTCCAAGAGTGCCAGAGCTTCATGGTCAAACATTCTACAATAAATTCCATAATATCTTTTAGGGTTTTCATTAAGCAAAACAGCAGTTCCCTCAATTGTGGAATTCATGCTCAGAACTGTTTTAGCTGGTTTAACAATATAAGGCGTCAAATTGTATTGGCTGAAAATATCATATATTTTTACATGGCAAATACCCTTGAATTAAAATTAACACACCTCCAAGACAGCCTGAGCTTCATGGTCTAACGCCTTACAAAGTATCTCATAATTTCTCTCTGGTCCTAACTGCAAGAGGAAAATAAAGATGAAAGTGATATGAATACGATAACTCAAAAGGTTTTAAATAGCAAAATTTTCCATCTTGGAGAAGTTGAGGGAGATCAAAGTTGTCAGTGTCAATAGAGTGCTCTAACCGGATTAACTATTGAGGTGAAATTGCAGCAATTGTGTACCTGCAAGAGATTAAAATTCAATAAAGAGTAGATGAGCAGCCATGAAATACCACCCCCACCAAAAAAAAAGAAGCATCAGAATCAAGGAACTGGCCAAGCCACTGAAGTCTGTCAAGCATGAAATTGCAGGTGTGCAGCACACATAAATTGTGAGAAATGTATTTCTTTTTCTTTTCTTCATTAAGCTGAACAGAAAATAAAGGCTGAAAACAAATTTCACTGGAAGAAATGTCTTGTGGCTTAATATTGAAGTCCCTTGTATAATGAAGTTCTTCAGCAATGTCTAAAGGTACAAATTATGCCACAAATTCTTTGGACAAGATTGGTTGGTAAAAGGCTGTTTCAGTCTAGCTCCAGAAGCATTTTCTGAAGCAAGAATAAAAAGGAACCCCCGGAAGTTCTTTTGTTTTTTAATTCCAATGACCAATATGAGACAAGAACACTGTTTTGTTTCGGGAAAGTCATTATAATTTTGCAAGAGAAATTTGCAGTTTGCTTATAAGTGACATTTTGACCAGAATGTGATGACCTTAAAAGTTACATAAGCAATTTTAGGCAAAGCAATTATAAATCAACATTCTCCTATAAGTAAATTGCAGGAGCAGCCCCAAAAGAATCTTGAAACTGACTAAATGTGTCAGCCTGAGTGAACCATTACTAATAAATGATGTCTAAGAAATTCTTCTATCAAGTTTATAGTGGGATTTAGAAATATCAAGTTTTCAATATAGTATTTTTCTTGTCATTAATAATTGCAGACATCAGACAGGGAGAAGTCAAGTGTCAAAGACATGTGCTGCAACTATTCTATATAATGCATTGCAGAACCAGAGATAAAGAGTATTTACAAATGCCATGGATACAAGTCATATGACTATGTTCATTGGGTTGCTTCATAATACACAGAATAAAACCCAATTGAAATGATCTATCATTTGGAATAGAATACTGATGCACTGGAATAAGAGATGCATCTCAATTAGCTAGTAGATCGTGATGTCATAGCCCTGACAGTTGGCGGTTCAGAACGTTTATTCTCTTTCCAATTCTATACACAAAAGATAAATGATAAAGTGACCATTTAAATAATTTCAAACGGTGGTATAGACAACTACACACCTCAGCTTACAGATATAGAAGTTCATTGCTAATGGATTTGCTCTTTGAACGGTTAGAACCACAGCACCCATTCCATTCTGAAATAGTAGCAAGATAAGCAATGAGTTTCTCTGAACAGATGAACCTCACCATTAGGCATTAGGAGAAATCTGTTTATACCAGAAAATGAGTGGCAATGGATTTTGTTAGGCCATGTTAGCGAAATCAATGGAAAGAGAATTCAAAATACACCATATACTCATTATTCATCAATAGTATAGACAATTAGACATCACTGTGGGTTGGCATTTGCGAACTAATATGCAAAATGAACTTTTCTCACATAAAGTCCTTATTCTGCAAAGGTACTTTACGGGTGAGTTTGGGAATTTATGGGGAATAGGAATGGAAATGGGAATGGTTGTTACCTACCCAGCCCCCCAACAAACACGCAAAATGGATCTATCCCCACTTTTTGGAAATAAAAATGATTGCGGGGAGTGATTCAGCCATGCCAAGCCTCGCTAAGTTTTGATATGAGAAATATATTACAGCTAATTGAAAGTAGTAATATGTTACTGTACCTGAGAAGCAATAAGCTCAATTAGTTGCATTAAGAATTGTCCAAGTCCTTTTCCTTGAAGACGATGCTCAAGCTGTAACTCGTAAACATAAAGTACAGGCACTTCTTCCTCCAGAGTGAATCGGTAATGTACAAAACCAACAATAGGGCCCTTACAGTTGCATGTCTGCTCCATGTCCCTGAACTCTAACACCTTATCAGCATCCTCATTTGATACCTCATGCACAAATATGTAACGAGCTTCTGCTGCGACCATATCTCGTCTCTTGATCTTTTCTTCATCTGACCACTCTGGTCCAAAAGGTGCCTCCATATTTAGCTGAATAAGAAAATATATCCAGAGTTGTCAAAGAAAAAACAAAAATTAACATATGCATGTTTTGAGAAATGCAACAGAAGAATTATTATATGCCATCAAGGCTACCTTAAGAAGGTATTGTATATACTGTTTTGTATGAGCTGGGAGCCTATTGCCATGTCCTGACTCCAAATGTGTGTGCAAACCTGGTAATGACATGATTTAGATAGTACTGTAAATATATAAAACAAAACGTGTGCAATGCATAAATCGACAAAGAGTAGCAATTACAAAAGCATGTCTGCTTAAACAGCATGAAAAATCAATTATAGGATACATAGTCCACTGATTTCTTTTTCAATTATTCCGTTACTGGGTAAGCCGGCATGCAGCCAATGAAAGGTCACAGAACAACCGTAGTCGACTACTTAGCCTACATTGTGATCTTAAAAACCAAAAACAACAACAACAAAAATAATGGTACCAAGAGATGAAGAAAAATCTCTAAAGTATCCTGCCAACGAAAACTGAATCTATCTTTTAGCAATAAATTTCACCTGCCTAAACCATTATTTCATATCAGAAAAATTGTAAGAGAAGAAGCTTGAGATGCAGACAGAGTGACAGACCGTTTCCTCTATAGTGGCAAAAATGCGGGAAATTAGCGAGATGATCTTTCACCGAGAAAGCTGTTTTGATCTTGTTCTCGTTTGATTTCTTCTTCTCCAGCATCTGCCTTCGAAATATGGATTGCGAAACCGATATTAAATCGAAATCGCTCGTTTTCCAGCTCAAAAAACAATCATTACAAGATACAAATCAGTTTAATTGATTGATAACCACATGTACCTCTCTCCGCGTCTTCTTTCTTGGTCTCTCGCAAATTTTTCCTTCAGCTTCCATTTGAGCAAATCTTTTGTTTCTCTTTCCCTCGCATTTTTTGTTTAGTCAGCGATTTGTATATTTTCGTTGAAAAAATAAAATTAAGAAAGAAACCCCCAAAAAATGGATATTTTGTTATTATATTTTTCTTTCCTTTTCTCAATGATACTTTTATCTGACTAACGTTTTTCAAATTTCAGATGCTTGAGAAAACAATTGTTTGCATTGTCTGGGTGAAAAAAGTATAGTTATTTTCTATTAACGGATGGATGGACTGATTTGAATCGCACAATTTAGATAGTGTTCAACCGAGTTTATAAATTTTTGAAACGTATTTGATATAATTTTTTTATATAATCATTATATGTACGATACTTAATTTAGTTGCAATAATAATATTCCTAATTGCATTAACAGTTATGTTGGTTTTATCGTTTGAAAAGAAACGGAAATAAGGAACGACAAGAAATTTACGTGGTTCGCACTCAAGGCCTACATCCACGAGAAGGTGATCGAATCTTATTATTAAATTGGTGCGAGAGAGATTACAACGACGAGCTTGAGCTCCAAAACAAGGCTACGCTTAACTCTCGTATTTTTCTATCTCTCTTTCTATAACTTCTTTCTCTCTCTATCTTTTGAGATGAAAGTTACACACTGCTCTTTTCATAATGAAAACCGAGCTTAAATATACAACTAAGATATGATATAAGCTGCATGATTGTGACTTGATAAACTGCATAACTAACTCTGCAACAAACAGCATGCAGCCTTCCACGTCAGCTTTATAACTGACTAATTTCTCAAGCTTATACGCAAGCACATTTCACAAATCTCCACCTTGCTAAGAATAAGCTCCAACTACCTCTTCTCATCATTTCATTCAATTTAGTTTCACCAAATCCAGACAGTGCCTGAATTTCACTCTAGGCAATGCCTTGGTCAAGACATCGGCAGCATTTTCTTCAGTCGGAACCTTGGTCACCATAATGAGACCCTTGTTTACCATATCCCTTACAAAATGATATCTTACATCAATGTGTTTGGACCTCTCATGGAAAACTTGATGTTTGGCTAGATGCAACGCACTTTGACTGTCACAAAATATCTCAACATTTTCTTGACGAATCCCAAAATCACCAAGCATCCCTTTGAGCCAAACTCCCTCCTTCACAGCTTCTGTCATGGCCATGAATTCAGCCTCGGTAGTCGATAATGCTACCACAGATTGTAGCATAGATTTCCAACTCACTGCCGTGTTGAATAAAGTGAAAATATATCCTGTTTGTGATCTTCTACAATCTGTGTTTGCAGCATAGTCTGCATCCACATAACCTCTTAGTGGATTTCCCTTGTAGTCTTGCTGTTTCTCGAACATTAGTCCACACTCTGCGGCCCTTTTATGTATCTAAGAACACATTTCACCGCTTCGGTGAACTCTTCCGGATTAGACATGTATCTCGCTCAAGACACTAATAGCATAAGCAAGATGCAGTGCGGTACATATCATCATATACATGATACTCCCTATTGCATTAGAATAAGGAATTTGGATACATATCTTTCTTCTCGACACGTTTGTGGACTTTGAAATTGCTTCGAGATTTTGATCTGTTGAGATACAGGAACAACCATACTCTTGGCTTCATGCATTTTGAATTTCCTGATCATTTTGCCAATATAGTCAGTCTGCAACAAGCACAACTTTCCTTGGCTCTGATCTCTGATTATATCCATACCAAGTATCCTTCTTGCACAACCCAACTCTTTCATTTCAAAAACTGATTTCATTTGATCTTTTAGTCTTTGAATCTCTACCTTACTCTTGTTGGCTATCAGTATATCATCTACGTATAGAAGCAAATATGTCACCGTTTTCTTCCCATCCTTTTTCAGATAAACGCAACTATCATGTCTTGATTTAGAGTATCCAGAACTCACCATAAATTCATCAAATCTGATATACCATTGTCTTGAACTCTGTTTAAGACCATATAAGGACCTCTTCAATAGACATACTTTGCTTTGTTGACCTGGTGGAATGAAACCCTCTGGCTGCTCCATATAAATGGTTTCTTCCAATCTACCATTCAAGAAGGCCGTTTTCACATCCAACTGCTCCAAGTGCATATCTTGTTGTGTTACCAAAGATAAGAGAATTCTGATCGAACAATCTTTGACAACCGGGAGAAGATTTCATTAAAGTCAATTCCCTCTTTTTGTGTGTATCCTTTTGCAACTAACCGTGCTTTGAATCTCACAAGTTCCTTTCCATTTACCATCTCAATTTTCCTTTTGAAAATCCACTTACATCCTCTGATTTACGATGAGTAGGTCTCATCAACCGAATCCAGTCTTGTTCTTTAGTAATGAATCCATTTCCTCCTTCATTGCCTTAATCCAATTCTCTTTATCCTTGCAACTCACAGCCTCCTTATACGTTCTTGGCTCCTGAGATTCTAGATTTTCTGCTATGTTGAATGCATAAGCAATCATGTCAGCTTGCCCAAACCTGTCCGGAGGTTTTACATTTCTCCTAATTCTGTCCCTAGCCAACATGTAATTACTTAGTTCATCACCATCATCAAACTGTTGATCTTGAGCTTCTTGTCTGACTTCCACTTCTTTTTACGAATCAATGTCGATCTATTTTCATCCAATGAGCCCACCTCGACTTCGTCCACTGTACTTCCATTGGTTTGTGATTTAGAGCTTGGTTTGAACAATTATCTTTCTTTATTAAAAGGCGTGATATTCTCCTGAATATCACATCTCTGCTCACAATTATTTTGTTGGCTCCTGGTTCTATGCACCACAACCTGTATCCTTTGATACCAGTGGGATACCCTAGCATCACACACCTCAATGCCCTCGGAGCTAGCTTGCTTTGTTTAATGTGAACAAACGCTTGGCATCCAAAAATCCTTAGATTTGAGTAGTCTGTCACATGCCCACTCCATAACTCATCTGGAGTTTTAAACTTAATTGCAGAAGAAGGGCACTTATTGATGAGATAGGCGTTGTTGCGCCTCTCCCGAATCTTCGAGATAATCACGAGGTAATAAGCATACACCTCATTCTCTCCGAGAAGTGTTACATTCGTCCTTTCAACAACCCCATTTTGTTGAGGGTTTCTTTGGGACAGTTTATGTCTTTTGATCCCTTTCTTCTTGCAGTAATCTTCAAATTCTTTTGTGAAACTCCAAGCCATTATCTGTCCTTAGGCACTTCAAAGACATCCTCTTTTGATTCTCAACTTCTGTGCACCATTCTTTGAAAAAATGAATGCCTCTGACTTGTGTTTTAAGACATATACCCATACTTTCCTACTGTAATCATCAATTATAGACAAGAAGAATCTTGCTCCTCCTTGAGTAGCAATGTTAGAGGGTCCCCATAAATCAGCATGGGCATAATCTAAAGGTGCTTTAGAAAAGTGCATTCCTTTTGGTAGGGCGATTTAGTGCTTTTTCCTAACAAGCATGGCTCATGATGATTAAGTTTGAATTTAGTTGCGGTGGATATTATCTTTGTCTAACTAGTTCATTCAAACTTTTCTCCCAACGTGTCCAAGTCTAGCATTGTAATATTCCAAAGAAGCGAATATCGATTACGGTTTTCTAAACCCGTAATTGGGGTTTCTTAGTATATTATCTTTTACGACATCGAATCTTGTGATTTCGACACGATATCGTTATAGCAAATTCTATCATAATCCACTAAGGATTGTGAATTAAAGGGATGGAATATTACGAAATGATTCGTCGATATATTTTAACGTCGAACGCATATCAAACGTCGCTTTTCATGAAATTTTACGGCGGTGAAGCTTGAAATAATTTCCATCTTAATTCCTTTATTAAAAGGAATATATATTTACTTAGTAAGTATGAACTTCTGCGACCATTTTGAGATGAGTCGATTTTGAGCGTTTGAGGCGTTTTGAACGTCAACGTCTGAGACGATTTGAAAAACGAGTTTAATGCTCGTGAAATTATAATAATTAATTTCCTATTATTATTTTATATAATTACAGTATTAAGGATTATTAAAATCAATATTTGAGTTATTAAACTCGATTATTTCAATTGTAATTTCGAAAACCCTAATCTTATAAATAAGGGTTTTATCACATGAAATGATACCATTAAATTATCCTATGGTATCTAAACTTTATAATATGATATATATGAGTGTTATTAAGCTATGAAATCAGTTTTTGATCATTAAAATCGATAATGATTTTATGAATTTCAAAGCTAATTTTGAAATTAGGGTTTCTTATGCATTGATTAATGCTATAATTTTATCCTATGATATTATTTAATATCTAAATCATATATTATGATATATATGGGTATATTTGGAACGAAAATGACATGAGTACCAATAATAGGTGTGACTTGTATTTTATTCCTATTTTCCCTATTTATTCTCGCCATTTTCGTATATATGCTATATGATTGATTTAATTATTTTTATGGCATGTATTATATATCTATGATCTATACTTGGATTAACATTGTATTATGGTACAAATAAAAATTAATCCTACCCCTAAACCCCTATAAACCGTCGGCCATTAAGGCTTCCAACAAGCATGCATGCTCACTTTTGTTGCTTGACCCATGAAGCTCCTTTCTAGCATAGCCTAATGATCACTATATCCCCATCATTTGGCTGCAGATTTTAGCCCACTTGTTGGCCAAAATCGAGAGAGAGAAGGAGATGATAGGAGACTCTTCATAACACTTATACTCTCACACATATCCTCTCCCTCACATTTCACTCTCACTCTCCCATTTTCTGCTCAAAACAGCTGAGCCAAACACTCCCATTATTTTCAGATTTTCTTCCATTCTTCTTCTCCATTTCTCTTCCAAAAAGTTGATACATACCTTGTTCTTGTTAATCTATACCATTCAAGGTAAATATGGTCCATTAGTGTCGATTCTTACCTCATTTATTTCATGAAAATCGAAACTGTTTCATGTATATATTCATGTGTATTTCGAATGCTATATGTATGTATATATATGTTTTAAATGTTCTTGAGCATGAGAATGTTGTTCTTGATGATTTATTTGAAGAATATATGAAATGTATGCTTAGATAATCATATGTTGTTGTTCATTTGATTTTTAAATGAATCTAGCATGTTTATATTATTTTCGAACCATAGGATATGTTAATAAAATTTTCGAAAGCTTTATAAAATAAAATGTTGATGACCGATTGCTTCTTGAATATTTTAGTGATGGATTATTGTTTATTATCATGTTTATAATCCATGGTGTTGATTTGGAAATTTTTAGAAAAACCCTAGGTATTTTGTTAAAAATACCGTGAGCTTATTGAATAAAATGCCTTGGTGTATAAATTTTGTTTTAATCATATAATGACATATTAATGCTCTAATGTATTGATTATATGTTATATGATTTAATTAGAATTTTTAAAAATCAAATGCATGATTTTTGAGAAATTACCGTGAGCATTAGAAAATACATGTTGGTGTATGATTTTATTTTTGAACATGTAATGGTGTTTTAATGCTTTAGTATATTATTTATGCATTGTGTAAATTAATTAGAATTTTTAGAAATCAATTAACTATTTAAATCAAATAAACCGAAAGCTTGCAAGCTTATATGGTGATGATTTAATTAGTTCTTGATGATTATATGATGTTATATTAATATACTATATAAACATAGTATATAAATGTTGGAATTTATTTAGAATTTTTAGAAATTGGTTGCTATTTATTTGGTAATTATCCTATTAATAGTGAATATTGTTACATATTGTGAAATAAATAGTTATGAATAACTATGGGTTATATAAATATTATATACTGATGTTGGAATGTTGTTATAAGTATATATCAATTTTGGGAATTTTGGATGATTATTCCTATTATTTGGAATTACCGAAAAATATATATATGTATATATATAAATAATTAGCAACAATATTATATGAATTTCATAAATTCATATTCGGACCATAGTGTATAATAATACACTATATGAATTTAGAAAATTTTTCAAAGGTCATTTAGTATTTTTAAACTAATCATCGAAAATATCGATAATTAATAAGGTTTTAAAACCTTTTAAAACAGTTTATTAATGAAAATTACTAAAATAATATTCTGGACAGTTTTAAATTTTACAAAATTTTATAAACATAGATTGCTATGTTTGAAACAAGCGTTCATTTTATAACGTTTTAAAATACTAAAATACGCTTTTATTTATAAAAGGGTTATTAAAATGCGAAAATAATCATAAGTCCTTGATTTACAAGATAAATCGAGCAATAGGACTTTACGTTTTCAAATCGACCAAATTCGATTTATAAAACAAAAATAGTAGAAGTTCTTATTATTAAAGGTCAAAATCATTGACTTTGTTGATCGATGTTGACTTCGTTGACTTTCAAGTCAAGCGTGCGATTATACATTTATAAATACGTCGATGCGCGTAAGATATACTAATTGAGTATGATACCTCATTAGTAAGAAAGGATTTCACAAATGAAATCCATATATCAACGTCTTATACATTGAAAGCATCTCGAAGAGCGAGAACAAGTCGATCGTATACGTGTTAGAGGCGTATTGAATTCACTAAGGAATTCGGTCTACATCGATATGAAATATCAAAGTTTATCTTAGTTTTGAAAGTCTCGAAAGACTTGAGCGACGTACTAAAACCTCGCTTTTTCAGTAAAGGTGTGGGCCTTGAACGCAATGACGGATTTTGTGACGAGCGAACTTAGGACTTTACAACAAACCATAGTCCGGTGGGCTTCGCTTATCTTCAAAATGTGGGCCTTTTCACCCCACTAAGAATTGCTTTCTTGTTATTCCAAATGAGTTTATTTACAGACTTATTTTACAAGCTGTTATCAAATGTTTTTACCGCACACCGCCAAAAATATTTCGTTTTGTGTATGGATCCTATCTGTTATGCCGGGTAGAGGTGTGGAGATGTTGGAACTATTATATCATTTGTTGTGGTGGCCAACCTTTTTTTTTAATGTCGGGTCTGTCTTGGGATGATAAATGCCCAGCTAGGATTGGCGTGAAGGTTGGAACTACTGTTGTGTTAACATATGCTTGCAGAGTGATTTGTGTCTTGTCGGGATTACGGCGGTCACGGCGTCGTAGATGGGAGGCCTCCTCTCGACGCTTATTATTTATTATTATTATGTATTGTGACTATGAGATACGGACCATACACACCAAGAAAATGCTCGCCGAGCTATGTTTCTAACCGAATGATTTGGTAAGCCTGAGGCATTTTAACTAAAACCCTCGTGACTTACCCGATATTGGCAGTAATCCAAATTTATCAAATGTTTTCGGCATGAGCCCACTAAGTGCAATTTCTTGTACTTAGCCCGCATGTTGTTTTAAATGTGAGGTTGAGCTCGATGGTGATGATGGGGAAAGTGTTGAGAGTCGGTGTCCTCGACCGATTTACTTCAATTTGTGGCTTATACTGAATGCATATCGTCATATATGTATTCACACACTTTCCGCTACACTCTGAACTTCCTTATTTACGCTTTATGTTTTTAAACTATTGAGGCCCGTCGGATCGTGGCAAGTTTTGGGGTCCGGTGGCTCAAACCTTTCAAAAACAATATAACATCATCTCACATTCTGTCCAAGCATGTTAGTTTAAATTTTATACATCTCGTTCTATCCATGCAACCCTAAAGTACTACTCTAGTACTAGTCACCCTCCAATCCGGGTTGGTTCGGAATGGGGTCGTGATGAAGTGGTATCGAGCCTTTGCTCTTTGAAACCCAATTCTTTTTATTCTAAGTCTAGATCGAGTCACTGGACTTCTAGAAATCTACTGACTCCTCTCAACACTCCATCACATCGAGCTCAACCGGGAAAGAGGTAACTGCATTCCTTTCTCAAACTCATGAAATGGAAATTTTTACATGATTGAACAATTGATTGGACTTTTGAAGGATTTGATTATTATGAAAATTTTATGATAAAAATGAAAGTTGAGCAAGAAAATTTTTCCAAAATACTTTTAGTTGAACTAATGCAATACTCAAGTATCGATATGAAAGTACATGGTGGTACTAGTTGAATAATCAACATGGGATGAATGAATCCATTTTGATATGCATATAAGTTGATTATGATTGCTATGTTGAAATCGTATTTCAAAATTTTCAAATTAAGACATCTTTCCAACTTTGAAATTTTATTTATGATGAGCGATATGTTATCATAAGGCGAACTTAGACTCTAGGGAGCATGTTCACGTATCGTGAAAGAACATAGAAATGCGAACTTCTTTTCCCTTACGAGAACAAAAGAGCGATAGGAAGAATGAAAGTAACGATACCCTTGGGCACGAACGACGGAAGGCGGCGAGAAGGATGGGCGAGGACAACCTCGACCTCGAAGATGAGCGGCGTCGACACTTCATCACTACTTCGACACGAGTGACCAGTAACACGAATCACGACATGGACGTCACTACGGCTTCAGGATGTTCAGCCTCAACTTAAAGACCTGAAGATGGTAGACGTATTACGTCGACATACGTCTCGTTTTGCAATTTGGCACGATCGCGCAAATTTCCTGCACTGCGCAGTAGATTTGTTTTAGCTAGATCTCTCTCGTTAGGACTCCGATTTACGCATGGTTTTCGCCCGCGTACTCCTAACGCACTGATCTTCATTTGTTATGAAGAACAGAATCCTTAATTCTGCCTCCAGAATACGATAGAGTCCGTTGAACTCTAGTTCGAGTGTTTGGTATAGAATAAGGATCTCATAGCTCATATTAAGATGTTGTTGGCTTATGTATACGTTTGGGTAAGACTAAGAAGGTAAGTTGTGGTGAGTATTATGCAGTATGATGTTACCTACCTTATAGACTTGCTTGACCTTATCTAGTTGCTTCACGTTACGTTTAAGATATCCTTGCCTGCTATTCGATGACGATAGTTGACTTATATTAGTTTTATTCGTGACAGATGGAGGGAATGAGATATCTCGCGAGGAGGAGGATTGGACCACACCCCACCCCGGAGGAGGAGGTGAGTATATATCGCTCTAGTTGGATGTGCGCTGGGGAAGACTTGGGTGAGTTCTTGGCATATTATCTCCGTCTTTGGAGAGACGCCCGAGCTCACGGAGTGACTGATTATGACGGCATCCAGCGCCTTCTAGCGATACTCCCCTGCACCTGGGATGGATATGCTCGAGAGATATCGGGGGATTACATCTACCGGGCGATGGGCAGCTACGACTTGGTGGGAGATCTGCCCAGGTTCGTGAGTCACCTGACTTACGTATATAGCATTTACGGGGCAGCACCTAGAGGACCCTACCTCCTCCGAGAGTATACCGGCGGGATGAGTCGCGAATGGCTTTTTACAGAGGTTCGAGGCAGATCGACCCAGTGGTACCTCCGTGTCGATTCGACGAGGGCGGACCGCTCGCTTAGAAAGGCAAAGACGCCCTGCAGCCTTGGGAGGCGGTATTTCCACCCCACACAGCCGGACACCCGTCGTCCACCGTACCACCTCCACCACCTATGGTCCCAGCCATACCACCGGTCGAGCACTTTCATCCGGACAAAGACGGATGAGAGTATCGGATGCCTTCGGCTATGACCCGACTCGAGTATGCTACGGTCCGATTCGCCCGACTACGAGCCTCGGCGAATCGACCACCGCTTTTAACCCCATGCGAGATATACCGATGGTGGAAAGCAATGGGCCGGACCATCAGGGGACTACCCGTATGGACATTTCGGACGCGAAGATGATTCGGAGGAGGAAGACCACGAGGAAGACACGGAATAGGGAAAGACCTCGTGAAGGCACTAGGCGACGTTTTAATTAGGATTTGTTTTGTTATGTCTAGCGTGTGTGCTAGCTTTTCTCTTTTTTCTTTTGTTGCACCTTAGTTCTAAAACTCGAAATCTTTTTAGGCCGTGTGGCCGGATTTCGTTTTGCGTTTACCGCTATTTTGAACATCCTGCCTATGGCAGAAATTTTTTGGATATATATACACATGACCCTAATAGGGCTTTTGCGGCAAGTTATGTTTGTTAAGAATGTTATACTCTGTTTGGGATCGCTTTGTGACAAGACGCAAAACAGTGTGAGTGGATGTGGGCTGTGAAAAGAATAAATGCCTAATGTTTACTTGTTTTCATAGCGACATGCCTCAGAAGGAATCCGGGCGAGGAACCCGAGGTCGAGGGGGGGAAGGCCAAGAGGAAGGGGTAGGATCCCGAGCAAGAGCGAAGAAATTCCCAACCACCACCTCCACCACAACCCGATCGCCGAATCGAAGAAATGTTTTAAGGCAGAACCTCCATCTTTAACGGAAAAGCAACCCGGAGGAAGCCGAACAATGGGTTAGGGCCGTTGAGCAGTTTTCACTTTCTTAAGGTGCGGCACGGAGAGGATGTCGTGTGTTACCTTCCAACTTATTGGACGGTGACTTACGGTGGGAGGCGGAAAGAAGACTTTACTGTGAGCAATTTGGAGGAATTCTCGTGGGAGGATTTGAAAAGAGCATATGAAAAGTATATCCCCAAAGTTATAGGGGAAAAGAGGCGGAATTTTTCCTGCTAAAACAAGAAAAATTATCCAGAACAGACTACGATCGCACTTTCTGCGAGGCGTCGAGATATCTTGCGGATCTAGTAGACACCGACTTGAAGATGTCGGAAAAGTTCGAGCGGGGGCTAAGAATGGAGATCGCATGTCTCTTGCCACCATGGAGACCTATCTTACATCAAGCTCTAGACGAGCTTTGGATATTGAGGCGGCTATGGCGAGAATAAGGCGGTGTCGTCTCGGGCACACGGTAAGTCGGATAAGGAAAAGGCTGGGAGCCCAACCGCGGAAATAACAACCGCGGAAACTACGGAGAAGCAAGTTACAAGCGCCGTGGCGAAACCCGTAGCGGCGAGGACAAAGTGGAAGAGAGCAGCTCATGCTCCACCGGCAAGGGACCACAGGACGATCGAGGCACCTCAATGCCCTAGATGCCATAGACACACAAGGGTGTGCACGGCAAGCGTGGTAAGTCGTTATAAATGCGGGCAAGCGGGCATTCGCCAACAATTGCCCGGTGTCACGTTCGGATGGAAGGCCGAACCAAGCGAAATGCTTTCGACCATTGAGGGCTATCGACTTCAGCCCACCACCGCGCGGTTCCATTTCAACCCCAAGAACTCGGTGGCAAACACCCGGCCTCAACAACAACAACTCCAACAACCGCAATAATGGCGGCGGTAGAAGAACAAATCCTGCGACACAGTGGCGACCACCGCCTAACAACAACAAAGACAGCGGGCGGCGATACCACGGCGTCAACGCCAGCGATGGCGGCATAAGGCGAGCAACAACCGCCGAATCGGCCGGGACCGGCGCCCGTCGGCCTCGGTAAGCTCGGGCGAGCCTACGCTGCGATAGGAGGCGAGCTAACAAAACCGAGGAAACTTGGCGGTATGGGAGTTCTTCTCAACCTACTGTTATAGTCTTGTTCGATCTGGTGCTTCGCGTTCTTTCATTGCAAAATCATGCGTGAAATCTTGGGCCTTAGGTGCGAAAGATCAAGCCGGGATATGAGAATCTCATCGCTATAGGAGGAATTATGGCCGTTACACACTTTTGCTCGAACCTAGAGTTGACATTAGGATCACTTAAGGTTCTGGCTAACGATCTAAACATAATACCCATGGACGATGTAGACATAATCCTAGGAATGGACTGGTTAGCTAAGAATCATTCCACGATTCTCTGTAAGGAAAGGAAAATTTCGTTTCACTTTCCGGGACAAGAAGCTACGCATTTCCATGGGATCAGCATGGGAAGAAGAGTGCCAATAGTGTCAGCACTACAAGCTAGGAGGATGATGAACCAGAAAGGATGTCTTGCATTCCTCGTTTATTTGAATGATGAGAATAAACCCGAAGCACGGGTAGAAGACATTGAAGTTGTCCAAGAGTTTTCGGACGTATTTCCCGAAAATCTACCAGGACTACCTCCTGATAGACAGCTAGAGTTTACCATCGACTTGGAGCCAGGATCAGCCCCAGTGTCGAAGGCGCCCTATAGGATGGCCCCAAAGGAGCTAGAAGAGCTGAAAATTCAAATCCAAGAGCTTTTGGATCTAGGATTTATTAGGCCGAGTGTTTCACCTTGGGGGCGCTGCTTACATTTGTTAAGAAAAGGATGGTTCTTTGAGGATGTGCATCGATTATAGAGAACTAAATAAGATGACACTAAAGAACAAATACCCTTTACCGAATTGATGACTGTTTGATCAATTGAGGAGGCGGGTGTATTCTCGAAATTGATCTTAAGTCGAGGATACCATCGGTGAAAATCTGTCCGACGATGTACCCAAGACCGCATTCAGAACCGAGATATGGCCACTATGAGTTCATAGTTATGCCATTCGGATTAACCAATGCACCGGCCGTGTTCATGGACCTCATGAGCAGTATTTCATCCATTTCGGATAAATTTGTTTTGGTCTTCATAGATGATATCCTTATTTACTCAAAGAATGAAGAGGATCACAAGGAACATCTCATGACGGTTCGCAAACCTTGAGAAATGAAAGACTCTTTGCTAAGTTTAGCAAATGTGAATTTTCGTGAAGGAAGTTATGTTCCTTGGACACATTGTGTCTGTTGAAGGTATAAAAGTAGATCCGACCAAAGTAGAGGCCGTGCGGGAATGGAAATCACCTAGAACTCAAAGACGAAATTAGAAGTTTCTAGGATTAGGCGGCTACTATAGGAGATTCATGAAGGATTCTCCAAGATTGCAAGGCGATAACCCGACTACTCGGGAAGGGATCAAGTTCAATTGGGTGATGAGTGCGGCGAAGTTTCAAATACTTAAAAGAAATTGACGAGTGCACCGTTCTAGCATCCCGAAGCGAGACCAGAGTATGTGGTCTATCTGACGCATCTAAGACCGGGTGGGTTGTGTCTTGATGCAAGAAGGAAAAGTGATAGCTTACGCATCCCGACAACTCAGACCCCACGAACTGAACTACCCAACCCACGATTTGGGCGGCGGTAGTAGTTCATGCACTGAAAATATGGAGACACCATCTCTACGGTGTGAGATGTGAGATCTTCACGGATCATAAGAGTTTGAAGTATTTCTTCGAACAAAGAGATCTGAATATGAGACAAAGAAGATGGCTTGAATTGGTAAAAGATTACGACTGTGGTATTAACTATCACCCGGGCAAGGCGAATGTAGTAGGCGGCGCTTGAGTCGTGAAAGCCGTACAAGTTAGGATGTCTCTTTGTACAAGAGGAAAAACTCGTTGAAGAGTTTGGCAGGATGAAGATTGAACTGGTTGAACCACCCAGGACAATTGTGAGCTGTATCGCTACACTCACACTGACCTCTGATCTAAGAAAAAGAATTGTCGAAAGACAAAGGATTGATGAAAAGTTGGAAAAGATCCGAGAAAGACTAAGGTCTGAAGGATTCAAGAATTTTCAAGAGGCACCGGATAACGCCTTATTGTTTGAAGGTAGGATATGCGTTCCTGATGACGCAGAGCTTGAGCGAAATCATGAGTGAGGCTCACGATACACCCTACACCGCCCACCAGGCGATGCAAAATGTACCGGGATCGAAGGAAAAATTTTGGTGGGAAGGCGTGAAGCGAGACATAGCTTCTTTAGGTAGAAGCATTGTCTTGTTTGTCGACAAGTGAAAGCACTACACCAGCGACCCATGGGAAGTTACAACCATTAGAAATCCCGAATGGAAGTGGGACGATATAACGATGGATTTCGTTACAAAGCTACCCAAATCGAGAAGAGAAACACGGCCATATGGGTAATTGTGGATAGACTTACCAAAAGCGCTCACTTTCTACCTATTCAAAGCACTTATGGATCGATAAGTTGGCTCGGTATGCGTTAAGGAAATTGTGCGACTACATGGAGTGCCAAAATCTATTACCTCGATCGAGACTCCAAGTTCACATCTAGATTTTGGATTAGTTTGCAGAAGGCTGGTGCAGATTAAACTTGATCTGACATTCCACCCACAAACCGATGGACAATCGGAGAGAACGATCAAACGCTAGAAGATATGCTTAGAGGCGTAATTTTGGATCGCGGTACAAAATGGGAAGATATTTTACCTGATTGAATTTGCTTACAACAACAGTTATCAGCGACGATCGGCATGGCCCCATCTGAAGCCTTGTATGGCAAAAGTGTAGATCACCACTTTATTGGGATGAAGTCGGTGAGAGAAAAGTCATAGGGCACGATGCGGTGAGTGAAATGATCGAAATCGTTCGACAAATTAGGATGAGGATAAAAGAGGCTCGGATGACAGAAATCTTACCGATACGCGTAGATCGAGCTACGATTTGAGGATGGAGACAAAGTATTTCTTAAAGTCTCCATCAAAGGGATTGTCGGTTTGGCACGACGGAAAGCTTAGACCCGTTTCATAGGACCTTATGAGATCTAGAAAGGATAGGTCCGATGAGCTTATAGGTTGGCTCTTCCGCCAAACCTAGGGAATGTGCATAATGTTTTCCACGTCTCGTGATTACGAAAATCGTTCACGACCCAAAGCACGTGATTCGCCAAGGCGGCGTGATCCTCGAGCGGACATGAGCTATAAGGAAGAACCGCGACCATACTTGACCACAAAGTTCAAAGAACTACGGAGCAAGTCGATTAGTTAGTCGAAGTCTTTGTGGAGACACCACAGACGAAGAAGCCACGTGGGAGCTTGAAGAAGCAATGAGAGAAAATACCCGATCTATTTTTCTAAAGGTATACAAATTCGGGACGAAATTTTTCGTGAAGGGTGGAATGTAATATTCCAAAAAGCGAATATACGATTACGGTTTTCTAAACCCGTAATTAGGGTTTTGTCAGTATATTATCTTTTTACGACATCGAATCTTGTGATTTCGATACGATATCGTTATAGCAAATTCCTATCATAATCCACTAAGGATTGTGAATTAAAGGGATGGAATATTACGAAATGATTCGTCGATATATTTTAACGTCGAACGCATATCAAACGTCGGCTTTTCATGAAATTTTCTGAGCAGTGAAGCTTGGAAATAATTTCCATCTTAATTCCTTTATTAAAAGGAATATATATTTACTTAGTAAGTATGAACTTACTGCGACCATTTTGAGATGAGTCGATTTTGAACGTTTTGAGACGTTTTGAACGTCAACGTCTAGAGACGATTTGAAAAACGAGTTTAATGCTCAGGAAATTATAATAATTAATTTCCTATTATTATTTTATATAATTACAGTATTAAGGATTATTAAAATCAATATTTGAGTTATTAAACTCGATTATTTCAATTTGTAATTTCGAAAACCCTAATCTTATAAATAAGGGTTTTATCACATGAAATGATACCATTAAATTATCCTATGGTATCTAAACTTTATAATATGATATATATGAGTGTTATTAAGCTATGAAATCAGTTTTTTTGATCATTAAAAATCGATAACAGATTTTTATGAATTTCGAAAGCTAATTTTCGAAATTAGGGTTTCTTATGCATTGATTAATGCTATAATTTTATCCTATGATATTATTTAATATCTAAATCATATATTATGATATATATGGGTATATTTGGAACGAAAATGACATGAGTACCAATAATAGGTGTGACTTGTATTTTATTCCTATTTTCCCTATTTATTCTCGCCATTTTCGTATATATGCTATATGATTGATTTAATTATTTTTATGGCATGTATTATATATCTATGATCTATACTTGGATTAACATTGTATTATGGTACAAATAAAAATTAATCCTACCCCTAAACCCTATAAACCGTCGGCCATTAAGGCTTCCAACAAGCGTCGCATGCTCTCACCTTTTGTTGCTTGACCCATGAAGCTCCTTTCAGCATAGCCTAATGATCACTATATCCCCATCATTTGGCTGCAGATTTTAGCCCACTTGTTGGCCAAAATCGAGAGAGAGAGAAAGGAGATGATAGGGAGACTCTTCACTTAACACTTATACACTCTCACACATATCCTCTCCCTCACATTTCACTCTCACTCTCCCATTTTCTGCTCAAAACAGCCGAGCCAAACACTCCCATTATTTTCAGATTTTCTTCCATTCTTCTTCTCCATTTCTCTTCCAAAAAGTTGATACATACCTTGTTCTTGTTAATCCTATACCATTCCAAGGTAAATATGGTCCATTAGTGTCGATTCTTACCTCATTTATTTCATGAAAATCGAAACTGTTTCATGTATATATTCATGTGTATTTCGAATGCTATATGTATGTATATATATGTTTTAAATGTTCTTGAGCATGAGAATGTTGTTCTTGATGATTTATTTGAAGAATATATGAAATGTATGCTTAGATAATCATATGTTGTTGTTCATTTGATTTTTAAATGAATCTAGCATGTTTATATTATTTTGAACCATAGGATATGTTAATAAAATTTTCAAAGCTTTATAAAATAAAATGTTGATGACCGATTGCTTCTTGAATATTTTAGTGATGGATTATTGTTTATTATCATGTTTATAATCCATGGTGTTGATTTGGAAATTTTAGAAAAACCTAGGTATTTTGTTAAAAATACCGTGAGCTTATGAATAAAATGCCTTGGTGTATAAATTTTGTTTTAATCATATAATGACATATTAATGCTCTAATGTATTGATTATATGTTATATGATTTAATTAGAATTTTAAAAATCAAATGCATGATTTTGAGAAATTACCGTGAGCATTAGAAAATACATGTTGGTGTATGATTTTATTTTGAACATGTAATGGTGTTTTAATGCTTTAGTATATTATTTATGCATTGTGTAAATTAATTAGAATTTTTAGAAATCAATTAACTATTTAAATCAAATAAACCGAAAGCTTGCAAGCTTATATGGTGATGATTTAATTAGTTCTTGATGATTATATGATGTTATATTAATATACTATATAAACATAGTATATAAATGTTGGAATTTATTTAGAATTTTTAGAAATTGGTTGCTATTTATTTGGTAATTATCCTATTAATACCGTGAATATTGTTACATATTGTGAAATAAATAGTTATGAATAACTATGGGTTATATAAATATTATATACTGATGTTGGAATGTTGTTATAAGTATATATCAATTTTGGGAATTTTTGGATGATTATTCCCTATTATTTGGAATTACCGAAAATATATATATATGTATATATATAAATAATTAGCAAACAGTATTATATGAATTTCATAAATTCATATTCTGGACCATAGTGTATAATAATACACTATATGAATTTAGAAAATTTTTCAAAGGTCATTTAGTATTTTTAAACTAATCATCGAAAATATCGATAATTAATAAGGTTTTTAAAAACCTTTTTAAAACAGTTTATTAATGAAAAATTACTAAAATAATATTCTGGACAGTTTTTAAATTTTACAAAATTTTATAAACATAGATTGCTATGTTTGAAACAAACGTTCATTTTATAACGTTTTAAAATACTAAAATACGCTTTTATTTATAAAAGGGTTATTAAAAATGCGAAAATAATCATAAGTCCTTGATTTACAAGATAAATCGAGCAATAGGACTTTACGTTTTCAAATCGACCAAATTCGATTTATAAAACAAAAATAGTAAGAAGTTACTATTATTAAAGGTCAAAATCATTGACTTTGTTGATCAATGTTGACTTCGTTGACTTTCAAGTCAAACGTACGATTATACATTTATAAATACGTCAGTACGCGTAAGATATACTAATTGAGTATGATACCTCATTAGTAAGAAAGGATTTCACAAATGAAATCCATATATCGAAAAACGTACTTATACATTGAAAGCATCTCGAAGAACGAGAACAAGTCGATCGTATCGTGTTAGAGGCGTATTGAATTCACTAAGGAATTCAGTCTACATCGATATGAAATATCGAAGTTTATCTTAGTTTTCGAAAGTCTCGAAAGACTTGAGCGACGTACTAAAACCTCGCTTTTTCGTAAAGGTGTGGACGCAAACGCAGCGACGGGATTTTGACGAACGAACGAACTTAGGACTTTTACAACAAACCATAGTCCAGGTGGGCTTCGCTTCTTATCTTCAAAATGTGGGCCTTTTCTTACCCCACTAAGAATTGCTTTACTGTTATTCCAAATGAGTTTATTTACAGCACTTATTTTACAACTGTTATCAAATGTTTCTTGCATTACACCGCCAAAAATATTTCGTTTTGTGTATGGATCCTATCTGTTATGCCCGGGTAGAAAGTGTGGAGATGGTTGGAACTATTATATCATTTGTTGTGGTAGCCAACCTTTTTTTAATGTCGGGTCTGTGCCGGATGATAAATGCACAGCTAGGATTGGCGTGAAGGTTGGAACTCTGTTGTGTTAACATATGCTTGCAGAGTGATTGTGTCTTACGGGATTACGGCCGGTCGCGGCGTCGTAGATGGGAGGCCTCTCTCGGCGTTTATTATTTATTATTATTATGTATTGTGACTATGAGATACGGACCATACACACCAAGAAAATGCTCGGCGAGCTATGTTTCTGACGAAAATGATTTGGTAAGCCTGAGGCATTTTAACTAAAACCCTGTGACTTACCCGATATTGGCGTAATCCAAATTTATCAAATGTTTTCGGCATGAGCCCACTAAGTGCAATTTCTTGTACTTAGCCCTGCATGTTGTTTTAAATGTGCGGGTTGAGCTCGATGGTGATGATGGGAAAGTGTTGAGGAGTCCGGTGTCCTTGACCGATTTACTTGAATTTGTGGCTTATACCTTGAATGCATATCGTCGTATATGTATTCACACTTTTCATTGCTACACTCGAACTTCCTTATTTACGCTTTATGTTTTAAACTATTGAGGCCCATGGATCGGGCGAGTTTTGGGGTCCGTGGCTAAACCTTTCAAAACAATATAACATCATCTCACATTCTGTCCAAGCATGTTAGTTTAAATTTTTATACATCTCTGTTCTATCCATGCAACCCCTAAAGTACTACTCCTAGTACTAGTCACCCTCCAGTCCGGGTTGGTTCGGAATGGGGTCGTGACAAGCATGCCACTTCATGGATTCATTATCAATGTTTGTTTCACTTTCCCCTGTTATAACTACAGCATCTAGATAGTATAAATTTTGATTCCTGTAGCCTTTCATCATCAGTCTATTTTCCTTCTTAACATGCAATTCACCATCATGTGATCCCCAATTAAAACCTTTCTTCTCAAGCATTCCTAGGGAAATTAGGTTTCTCTTCAATTCAGGTATATATCGTACATCTGTAATGATTTTCACAGAATTATCATGCATTTTAAACTTAATGCTACCAATGCCCTTAATGAGACATACCCGATTGTTGCCAAGCAAGAGCGGATCCACGGTCTCCTTTCTGCAGAGTGTTGAATAGGTTTTCTTTGGGCACATGTGGAAGGAGCAAGCTGAATCCATGATCCAGTTATTTTCTGCATCTCCTTGCATTACATTTAGAACTTCAGCTACCATGGTTTCTTGGACATTATCGGCATTCTTTGAAGGCTGTCTATTTAATTCTTGCTGCTTTCTTTTCCATATATGGCGGTTTTTCTTAGGTGTCGGTTTCTTGCATTCATAACATTCTTGACTTCCTTTGAGTCTTGGGGCTTCCCATAACCCTTTTTCTTGAAATCAGCATGAGGATTTTTCCCTCTTCCTTTGAACTTCTTGATGCTCAAGCTTTCTGGAAATTGTTCTCGCTTGCCTTCATGAGCTTTCTGAAGTTCCTTTGCACGAAGGGCATTCTGCACATCCTCTAAAGATATCGTGCCTTCCCTTCCAAAGATGATTGCATCTTTAACATGCTCATAACTTTTCGGAAGTGCGTTCAGTAAGAGAATGGCCTTGTCTTCATCTTTGATTTCTTCATCGATACTTTCAAGATCGTCGACAGATTTGCAAAAGTCCTCTACCTGATCTTCAATGGCTTTATCTTCTGAAAATTTTAAAGAATATAGGCGTTGCTTCATATACAATCTGTTTGCTAGAGATTTTGTCATATATAACGACTCTAATTTCAACCAAACAGCTGCAGCGGTTTTCTCATTCGACACCTCGCGAAGAACTTTATCACTAGGCATAATATGATCATGCTATGCGCCTTCATATCTATTTCCTCCTTGCTTACTTTCAGGCTGGAACTTGAATCTTCCATTTCTTCTACTTTCTTCTTTATCTTATCTTCATCATCTATGGCTCGGAGGAGACCTTTTGAATCAAGATAGCACGCATCTTGATCTTCCATAGCGTGAAGTCATTTTTGCCATTAAACTTTTCCATCTCAAACTTGGATGGATTCATTGCTTCCTTCGATTCCGATCAATCAATTAGATCTTGATGAAGATGTTGCGGTTGTCGTGGGTCGCTTCCCACAGACGGCGCCAATTGTTGGTTTTATCGTTTGAAAACAAACCGGAAATAAGGAGCATTAAGAAATTTACGTGGTTCGGCACTCAGGCCTACATCCGGAGAAGGTGATCGAATCTTATTATTGGTGGTGCGGAGAGATTACAACGACGAGCTTCGAGCTCCAAAACAAGGCTACGCTTAACTCTCGTATTTTTCTATCTCTCTTTCTATAACTTCTTTCTCTCTCTATCTTTTGAGATGAAAGTTACATACTGCTCTTTTCATAATGAAAACCGAGCTTAAATATACAACTAAGATATGATATGAGCTGCACGATTGTGACTTGATAAAGCGCATAACTAACTCTGCAATAAACAAAGATGTACCTTCCACGTCGACTTTATAAGCGACTAATTTCTCAAGCTTATACGCAAGCACATTTCACAAGTTATATCTAATCTTAAATCTGTAAATCATATTTGTTACAGGATAATTTAAAATTCCTTAAAAAAGGGAGGACTCGATGCTTTTAAATAATTTATAAGTTACAAAATAAGTTCCAATTACTATAAACTTCTTAAAAATAAATTTATTAATCCCAATTCATTTTTCATAATATTATAAGCAATAATAAATTTTCAAATAAATCATACTATGATTTGTCATTGTCATTATGTATGACAATTTTATTATCTCTTCAATTTTATCTATCTAACTCACAAATTTCTATCTAGTTTATAAGTTCAATTATTCAAACACTTCGAGAACTTATCAACTCTTAAAATATTATATTTTATAAACTCTTGAAACATCTTATAACTTGCTAAAACTTATAAACTCTATAACATAAGCTTAATCAAACACCCTTTTAATATATGAATATGTTTGATTTTACGTGTTTTCAGCTACTATATAAGAATTAGAGTAACTTTTTATAAATTAATAACTATGGGACTATGAAATTTTATTAAAATAGACATATTCAATAAATTCATCTAAAGAGTGATTTCAGCAATTTTATAGTTTTAGATAAAATCGTACATAAAAATTATCTATAATGGTCAATATATTAAAATTAAAAAGACTCATGTATAAAGTCATGTATCCAACAACTTTTATAACTAATTAAGGACCCATTTGGTAGGAGGGATATGATAATGTAAGATACATTGAGAATTAGATTATGATTGAGATTGGTAAGCAATCTGTATGTTTGGTATATCTCATAGAAAACCTGGATAACTTAGTCTTCCTATTTGATACCGGTTATAAGTACGATTAACTTGCACTATGACATTATTAGCCTCACGGTTGGTAAAAAGACCTGTTGCTACTAGGGGCATCGTTTCACATAGAAAATGCATCATGCCCTAACCCTTCCAACATCGAATAGCCGATCGCACTCAACTCGCCGACGACGAGAAGCACTCCGATAAACAATGCCTCGATAGAATCGTGGTGTTCCCCGCCCATCTTCGCTGCTGCCGTTATCTATTCTCCAAGACGAGAGATGCCTGCCCGTTCAATCTATCGCGCGATAATCACCACATCCTAAACACCATTCGATCGGTCGAGTCGTTTTGAAGTGGAGGTCTTTGTTGCCGTAATCTCCGATTACATCCGAACATTATTGAGGTTAGTATACATATGTGTTTTGTGTATTTAATTGAATGTCTAATTTTTGTGCTAGGGTTCCTAGTTGGTATGATTAAGAAATGTCTCGTTTTTTTAGTCGCTCCAAAATTTTGGGAATAATTTCAGAGCATTTTGGCAACAACCAACTCGTATTTTGTTTAATCAATGATGCATTTTTTAGTGCAGTTGTATTTGTCTTCTGTTGGTGTTTCTAGCCGTACATCAGGGGACGAACATTGGACTCGTCTTGAACACCGTAAATGTCCACGCTATGATTTGCATTGAACAACAAGAGCCTCCTTTCCCTTTGTTTTGGTGTATAATATGTGTGAAATTGTCAAGTCTTCACTTGTGCATAGTTGTAGAAACATTGGGAATGCCTAATGTTGAACAAGAACCGAGGATGGTTCGAGAATTAAATACACGTTTGGTGATGTATGCCTGTTGAGTTTTGAACCTGCATTAAAATTTCATATGAAATGAATTTTGGGATCAGTTTGTTAATTAAAGTTCTTGGGCGATATTAACAAAGTGTATTGAGTGAAAGGTTAGAATATGGTTCAAACATTAAGGTACAGAGATAATGAGCAGGCTTCTATTTCACGGGATCCAAAACCATTCGGGAAAAAGATTTACATCCATTCTCATTGAAAGGAAAACACCATCATTCGAAGGTAGCCACGCCTGTCGTGATTCTATAGCGATATGAATTTTGGGCGAAGGTTAGTAATCGTATGCATTATATAATGTTTAAAAATACGTGGGTTTCATGAAGGATCTTTGTTGAGGAATATCTTCATTGCAAGCTGGAACATATAGGATATAAATAAAGCTCATTTAACTACAATGAGTGTAAGTTATTCACTCTCGTGTTTCAACCATGATGACTTTTGCATGTTTTCTCAACTGCTATTGTTTTTGGAAATTAGATGTTAAAACACATCAACTAGGCGATCATTTACAGAATCTACTCAACGGCTGCATCTATGGTAGTACTACAAGCATGCTTGATGTTTTACAAATTCGGAATAAAGGAATAATTGTAGCGTCTAAAATATTCCGATAATGGTAGCAAACATGTTGATGACTAAAGCGTGTTAAAAAAGTGGATAAGCTAAACACAACAAGGACAATTTGGTCAAATCAATCTAAAACATTAAAATTTGGTTTGACCATACGACTATATAAGTGATATAATTACATGTAAAAGTTAATAATCTGACTCCATACGATGAAATATGATTATGGTTACACCTTCTTTATAAAACTTTATGATGGTCGACAATTTTTCTTGCAAGGTATGGACACAGTAGTAGCGATATAGTGCGTGGTGGGTAAGCAAAACCGATAAAACAAGGCATTGTTGGTCGCATAAAGATGAGAGATCCTTATTATAGCTTTGAAGGAACTTGTTGTACAAGGTTGGAAATCGACAACGGTTTTAAAGTCGGTTACTTGAACAAACTAGAAGATGCCATGAAGAAGGAATTTCCCGTGACCGATTTGAAGGGAATGTCACATATCAACTCGAAGCTAAGTACTTGAAAGAAGAATTACTATTCTCTAACCCAAATGCTGAGTAGAAGTGGAGTTGGCTTCAACTTGAAAGGGAATCATATGATTGACTGTGACAACGATCTATGGGATCAAATTTTCAAAGTAAACTTTGAACCTTGGTACTTAACATTTGTTTGAGTTTGTATTCGTGCACAAGTCATTTCTGTACGGGGATTGTTGCAACTTTTCGTTAACCCATATAAATCGGATTTTAATCAGCATTGCGACCGGACTAGGGTTCCTTAAAGTTTACACAATAAGCACTGAGGGTGGTAGTCGATTAATTTAAAAATTTGTTTTCCTTATTGAAATTATTTTGGAAATGGGTGTATATATATGCTTTCTTATCTATTTGACCGGTGTTCTACTATATTGGAGTTCATTAATCGCATCAAATGAGTCTAACAAATGTATAGAAATTTGTTGATAGTTCCATTATAATGACTTGGTTGAGAATTGTAGTGTATATATGCATTTAGCTATATTACAAAGAGGATAAACATAGTGCTTATCGATTTTCGAAACTCATATGTCGATGTTTGATTCTCGGAGTGATAACAATGCATGTCCGATGCGTTTTAAGTCATGGCCCTTCTTTGATGATTGGAAAGAAATTTTGGTAAGGACCGAGCAAGCGGAGAGAGTGTCGAGGACATTATGCGGCGATAAATGAATGTAACGGGAGGATGACATAGCGAGGAGGGGCATTGAGTGACTATCATGTTAGCTTGGAGGATATACTATAAGCGAGTGCGGAAAACAACGTATGCCAAGGTCGAGAAAGGGATCGCTTTCGTGATAATCCGATAAAAACGAAAAAGCGGTAGATGGGCTACAAAGTGTTTGTGATATGTTGGGATAAATTAGTCGCAATCAAATGCGAGATTAGAAAACTTGGCGAGTCGGATTGGATATGAGTTTGATTTGGAAAAAACGAGAAATGAAGTCTTTGATCTCATCGGTAATATCCATAGTTTGTAACTGGATGATAAATTCGATGTTTGTGAGATACTTGCAGACAAAGTCGAACGTCTAGAGATCTTCATGGGGTCATCGATTACGCTGAGCCACGTTATGTGATGCGTTTTCGAATTACGAAGGAATGTAGGTGGTTTCACTTCGAATATGTGTGCTCGAAAATGAATGACATCGTAATCTTAAATATGCTCTTTGTTTTGTTAGTTTTCGCAATGCTAAACACTGCTTCGGTATGTTCATAGCACTTAAGCACTCTATGTGTGGTCGATCTATGGAACAAACAAGTTACCACTTTGGATGATACTTCTCACGACTTATGTTTAATATTTATGTTATGTTCGTTGTTGGTAAAACTTGCATCCGTTATTTGTCGTTCATATCTCTCTATAATGCGATTATGATATGTGGCTTTGAGCTGGCGTATGTGTGAAATTGCGTAAAGAAAACAGCATGCAGTGACCATGAGTATTTTTTTCACCGGATGTATTTATGTGGTAATTGGAAAACTATATTACAATTGAATGTCGTATATTTGGACTCTTGTAGTTCTATAAGTGATTTAACTACAGCAGTAGAAGCCCATTCGTCCTTGCTATCTTGTACATGACATTACACTATGACATTCAGGAAGCATATTATTTGATTTGGGTTGGTTCCCAAAATAGAAATCATTTGGGATACGATAAATTTGGAAATTGTGCTTCAAAATTGAGGTTTGCATCGCCCCATTTTTTAAGATAAGCAATTGAGGGATGTTTTGGTACTTTGTGATGGTTTTGAGTTTAGGATCTTCAAAATTGAATAAAAACAGCCTACTTTGTTGTAGTGTTTGATTTTTTTCAAAATATTATATTTTCATTCTTAGCAAATTGTCAAATTGTCACACACCGTTTCAACATTCTTTCAATAATGTTAAGATACTCAAATTTTGCCTTCGAAAAACCATGTGGCAAACCAAATTTGACGATTTCCTTATATTTGATGACACATTACATCCGAGGTACCACGATACCGAAATTGAGTCTCTGTAATACCCCGCATCTCTAAAGTATATTATATCGAATTATCTAAACCTATTAAGGTTTGCATTCAGCTTAGATTATTAATCGAGCCGATAGAATTGTGTTTTATCGAATACTTAATTGCTATACATATTGGATATTCGAGAAGCGAATCAAAGATTAATACAGAAACTTTCCGAGCCAGATAAAATTTTATGGCAATATATGTCATATCATACTTTCAAGAATTTCTATCAACCTTTTTCATATTTTCATCTAACTTTTTAACCCTTACAATCAATCAATACCAACTCCCCATCAAAGTACCTTCCCTACATCACTACCTAGTTTTGTACTAGAACAAAGAAACAATTCAAATAAACCTTTTCCTTCATCAAACTTAATGTCACCGTCCCTGAAGGAGGAATGCAACTGTTTCTCAAAATGTGAGGTAAATGTTTATTCATCGTTCCTTTTCAAATTCTTTCATTCAACCTCTTTATTAAATAGCATTTATGTCTTGATCCATTGATAATTCGAATACTTACAACCGGTAGCAAACCAGATAGAAAACTCCAAACAACATAGAAGAAGGTACCCAACTGTATATCCATTTTTCCATTACTGCTTTTATTCAGTGTTAAATCTAGTCAATAAATGCATTAGGGAATGTAGAATCAACCTACTGCATCAAACCAACATATATACATTTCGTTTCCTATAGCTTCCATCCAAGTATAGAAATTCATTAGGGAACGCCAAGACCTCCACAATTCATAAGAATAGGTTATTGCCTCTTGAATCAAAACAAAGGAAGAAGAACAAAAAAAAGGGTTAAAGCAATAAAGCACATGGGGAGAACTCTATTTCAAGAGCCTAGGCTAACATCATTGTTGCACCGAGCTATTTAGGGCTCGGTTTTTGCCTGAGCATCAACGACGGGGCTCCGTCCGAACCATGATGGTTGTCGCCGACAGTGATGACGACGACGCGGCGTCCGAGAAGGGAGGAGGCGGGCCTCCTATGATTGTGTGAGAAACGAGAGAGAGAGAAGTATCCTTTTTTGTGCGGTGCGTTGAGTGTGGGAGATAGGAGAAAAGATGCTGCGTCGTCGGCAGCGACGGTGCTGCCGGAACCGCGACGGCAGCAGAAATGAGAATGAAGAGAGAGAGAGAGAACGGTCGTTCTAAGAGAATGAGAGAGGAGAAGATTAGACGATGGAACGATGTAGCAGTCGTGGCGTCGCCGGCCGCAATTATCCGCCGGAGATAAGGGAGGCGGCGGCAGTGGTAGGGAAAGAGAGACAGAGACGTTTTTGTGCATTGAATAACGGTCACAATAACTTGAAAATAATTAAATAATCATGAGGCCCGCATCAAGCTCTTTAATATTTGGAAACTCAAGTTTCTTGAAGGCTGGCTGAATAAATGTTTATCATATAAAATGAGTGCATACATCCATTATCCAATAATACTTGTGGCTCTAATGGATCACTAAATCTGGCAGCATCTACGAACAAAAGGTATACATCACACATAAGAACTACAATCTTGATTTTCAGTTAAACTTTTACTCCCTTCGTCCCGCTCTAAAAGATGTCCATATTTTCCTTCAGACTATCCCACTCTAAGTGATTCATTCTAAAAAAGTTAATATTTTTACACAAAAAATTTCTCGAATTTTGTGAACCACATACTACTTCATACATAAAAGACAACTTTTCTTAATTTACATATCCAAAAGTAATGAACCACTTAGAACGAGATAGATGGAGTATATATTTTGAATTGATTTTTTTTAAATAACATATCTTCCATTTAGTAAAAGAAAATATTAGTTACTATTCAAATAAAAAGGCATGAAGTTTTTTTTTGAGCAAACAAGAATAAAATTAGCACGAACAGGGAGAAAAGAGAAGACCCTCCACAAACGACGGGGGTTCTTCCCAAACGTGTGGTGACACAAAATCGACGGCCACCTTGGCCAAACTGTGTGCAACCTTATTACGATCCCTACCAATGTTGCTAATGGAAATGACATCAAAAAAAGACATACTTTCCCGACAACCGTGAGCCATACCACCGAGCTCGGATAAATTTTCATGCATGTGGTTGATGGCATCGCAAGCGATCTTGCTATCGCACTCAAGCACACACTTGGTGATGCCCCTTTCAATAAGCCACGCTAGAGCTGCATGGATTCCAACCATCTCACCCTCTTCCACTCTATTAATCCCAGGCTTCACAAAGGTTTTTGCAGCAATGAAAATTCCTTTCTCATCCCGGATGCAGATACCAATACCCATGCAGTTCTTGCTATTAAAAAAAGCCGCGTCGACGTTGCACTTAAACCAGCCTTCCTCCAGATCGTGCCAACCTACGCAAATGGTCCTTCTGGCAGCTGTCAACAAGCCATCCGCAACCCTCACAGAACTCTGAGCAGCCATCCATTGCTCCCTATAATCGATGGCTTTGGCGCAAGATCTAGCTGGGTTCGGGTAAATCCCCTTCCAGATCACCTCGTTCCTATCCTTCCAGATCTGCCACAAGACCATACCAATGATATTCGGGATGTCATTTTCAGCCTTGGAAAGAATGGAAAGAAGCCCGTCTTTAAACAAGGGGAAGCTCCCCTCCGCCGACCCCCAACGATTTTCAAGACCCATCTCTCTCCAGCACCTCTTAGCAAAAGGGCATGTCACGAAGATGTGCCACAAAGTCTCCACACCTCTCCTACACACGCTGCATTCCCCATCAACGTTCAACCCTCTACTCCATAGGTTCGTTTTAGTCGGAAGATTATCTCTTGCAGCCCGCCACAAGAGAACCTTCACCTTTGATGGAACCTGTAGCTTCCATATGGTGTTCCAACTACCTCCAATCGCGTGAGTATCATTGACAGTGAGGGAGCATGCAAGATGATAGGCCGACTTAACCGTGTAGATCCCATTTTTGGAGAAATGCCATATGAAATTATCTTCGATGGTTGCCACGGGAATAGGTTGATTCAGGATGACATCGACATCGTTCTCATGGAAAAGCCTCTTAACAAGCTCAGCATCCCAAACACTAGTGCCCGGAATCATCAAATCTTTTACCCTCATATCACCGGCCTCTGCGTGCGACGTATTAGTGGCATAGAAATTTGAATCCCTACGAATCCAAGGATCCCTCCACACCCTTATATTGTTACCATTGCCTATCCTCCATCTCATGCCTTTTCTCACAAAGTCCTGAGCCTCATGTATACTCCTCCACGTGAAGCTCGGCCTACTTCCCAAAGAAGCCGTCAGAAAATCCTCTCTCGGGAAATACTTCGCTTTGAGAACCTACACACAGTCGAGTCGTTCCTTTAGGAGTCTCCACCCATCTTGCCCAAAGATAGCAATGTTGAACAATTGGAGACTACTAAGCCCATGCCCCTTTAACCTTTCACGCATGTAGTTTTTCCCATCTCATCCAATTAATACCCCTTCGCACGCTCTTCTTCCCCACCAAAACCCGTTCATCATCTTCTCCATCCCATCGGTGACACTCAAAGGAAGCAAAATCTGAGACATGCGGAAAGTCGGTATCGCTTGAGCAACACTCTTAATCATGATCTCTTTCCATACCCTGGATAGGTTCTTCCCTTGCCAACCAAGTATCCTCTTCCACAGCCTCTCCCTAAGATAGCAGAAGATATCCTTCTTCTTCCTTCCGATAAGAGAAGGTAAGCCCAAATATTTTCCCGTGTTGAGGGGTTGTGAGACACCCAAGATATTCGAGAGTTGTACCCTATGGCTCTCGATAACATTTCTTGAAAACCCCGGACTACGGTAGTTTATGGTGCGGCGGATGCGATGCCATAGTTGTCCGAACCTTGCGATCTCGACCCTCTTCATACGACGCCCTGCAAAAAAACATGCAATCGTCCGCAAACATCAGATGCGAAATAGATGGCCCCGTGCGCCCGAGGCGTATTCCATGCAGCCTTCCTCTGTCGGTCTCATGCCTCAGACTCGCCGTGAGACCTTCGGCACAAAGGATGAAAAGGTAAGGGGATAGCGGATCCCCTTGCCGAAGCCCTCTGCCCGGTATGATAGAGCCAAAGAGCTCACCATTTACTAAGGTTGAATACTTCACCGATCTGATGCACATGTTCATCCACCGTCTCCATTTGACTCCGAACCCCAGCTTCTCAAGAACCGCGTCCAAGTAAGCCCAGCTTACCCTATCGTACGCCTTGCTGATATCAATCTTTAGAGCTAATTCACCCGTCTTCCCCTTAGCCTTTTTCTTCATGGAATGAATGGCCTCGAATGCAATGAGGATATTGTCTTGAATCGCTCTACCTTTCACAAAAGCAGATTGAGCCTGATCAATGAGAGTTGGCAGAACCTTCTTTAGCCGGTTGCAAAGCATCTTGGAAACGATCTTGTATAAAACATTGCATAAAGAGATCGGCCTTAGATCTTTCATATTGTTAGGGTCTTCCACCTTCGGAATGAGGACGATGGTAGTATCGTTTAATCCTTCCGGAAACGAGCACTCATCCAGCCACTTAACGCAATTCCTAAAAATATCATTCCCAATAAGATCCCAGAATTTCTGGAAAAATTTTGGATTCAGACCATCCGGCCCCGGAGCCTTGTCCGGATGCATCTGGAAGAGAGCCTCTTTTACTTCCTCTATACGAAACGGCTTAGCCAAATCCTCATTGTCCGAGTCGGTGATAATGGGTGTTAACAGATCAGTCACCAACTCATGCTGCTGCAAAGATTCATTTTCCTTGAAAAGGTCCGAGAAATAGACCTTCACTTCGTCCCTAATATCTCCTTCGGACTTTGTCCAGCTCCCGTCAGAGCGTCTAAGTTTATGGATAGTGTTGATCTTTCTGCGGGCCGACGCCATAGCATGAAAAAAACGCGAGTTCCGGTCTCCCTCTTTCAGCCAAAATTGCTTAGCTCGCTGCTTCCAATGTATTTCCTCGCGAAGCATAATATCTTGCAGCTCCTTTCTGGCTACGTTCAGCTCCCTACCCGATCTGACGTCGCTTCTTCTTTGCAGGTATCTGATTTTCTCTTGCAGGCATCTTTTATTGCCTTTAACTTCTGCATTCAGGCCGCGTGCCCAAGCTCCTATCTTCATAGAGGTCGCAGATAACCTCTCCAAAATTTGTAGCTCCCTCCCCCTAATCCAACTATTTCGCACGAGGTTCGGGAGATCCGGCTCCAAACACCACTTATTTTCAAATCTGAATCTCCTTTTCTTACTAGCCTCACTGTTACCAGCATCCGTTTTAAGGATAATGGGGCAATGATCCGAAATAGGAGCCGTCGCAGACAAGACTTTATAGTTCGGGAATAAGGATATCCAGTCTCCGTTAGCCATCCCTCTATCCAGCCTTTCCTCAACCGCGAATTCCGTTCCCAATCTCCTCGACCAAGTAAAAGGGTACCCCGACATAATCAAGTCATTTAGGCCACTATCCATGATAGCTGATCTGAATCCAGTAAACAACCAATTAGGGTGAGCTACCTTTCCTTTCTTGTCACCCACGTTGAGGATATCATTGAAGTCTCCCACAATAGCCCAAGGTAAAGAATCAACTTTGCTAATCAGCCGAAGAAGGTCCCACGATTCCCTCCTTCTACTTCTCTCGGGTAGGCCATAGAAGCCCGTAAGCCGCCAAGAACCCTTAGCATCCGTGATCATGATGTCGATGTGATTTCTAGAATAACCCAACACCCTACATAAAGAGGAGTCTTTCCACAGCATGCAAATCCCCCCACTTCTCCCTACACCATCAACCGCAAAACAGCCTTCAAAATTTAGACAACTTCGTAACGATTCCACCTTCTTCTTGTGTGCTAACGTTTCGCACAAGAAGATGAAGTTAGGTCTGTGAACTCTTTCGAGTTCCCTTAATGTCGGAATTGCGAGAGGGTGACCCAAACCTCTGCAATTCCAGCTTAGGACATTCATTGGGATCGGCCGGACCCGACCCCGGGTCCTGCCGTTAAAAAATCATTGCTTCGGTCATCTCCGGTATTTTCCAAAAGAAGAACCTCAGACGTCGTAGTGCCGTGTGATGAGAAAGAACCCTCCTCGTTTTCTCGTCTACGTTTTCTTTCCTCATTCGGGAGGCAGCTGTAAGCCCCACGTAAGTTATCAATATTTAGCCTTGCCACGTAGGCCCCACGTGGATTGTCTGGAACGTGGCTGATAGGCTCTTTCCCTGCTGGAGCGAATCCATGCATATCATAAGTTCCCTGATTTACTTGCGAAGATCTCGCCTCCTTCCCTCTGAATTCAAAATCATGCGGATATTCTTGCTGATTTCCCTCGCCTTCCCACCCAGGACGTAACGGTTCACCCTCTTTTTCGCCGTGATTGTTGCATGGTGGACTCTCCGATTTTTGACGCGGCCTCTCCGCCATCCTTCCGTGGGCGACCTCAACCATCTGCCGTTCTCACGACCTCCCGACCTTACATCTTCGCTTTCAACCATGCCCCCACTCCTTTTGATATTCGAACTATCCAAAGTAAAAAGATTACCACAGAAGCTTTCTGAATGGCCCAATTTACCGCATATGAAGCAGAAAACATTCAGTCTCTCATACTTGAAGTTGACGATAAAACTTGAGCCATCTCTATTTTTAATTTTCTTATATCGTTTCAGCGCAATTTCAACATTCACCGCAACCCTAATCCGCATATACTGTCTCCACACTCCCGTCGAGTTGGACTCGTCATATTCCAAGAAATTTCCTATGAAATCTCCCAGAGCTTTCCCGATGCTAGCCGACATGAACCCGGCTGGCAAATCATGAACTTGAATCCAGAACGGTAGAGAGTCGAGAGGGACTTGGAGCGGAAACTCGCCCCTTTGGAGTCGATGAAGAATGAGGGGAATATTTCCAAACGACCAAGGTCCCCCATTTAAGATCCGCGTAATATCAATAGCATGAAAAAACTGGAATATATATCTCCCTTGACCTATGTCTTTAACGAAGACTCCCTTCCCCGGCCTCCATATTCCTGCTAATCTGGACTTCATGAGATTGAAGTTTATCGGTTGTTCGGTGAGAAAACGTCCCACTAAACAGAACTCAACTTCGACGTAAGCTTCGTCTTGCGTGGGATTCTCAATTAATAATTCCTCCTCCTCACTTGAGATGTTTAGCCCTGCCATGTGGTTCTCCATACTCAGAGAGAAAGAGAAGAAAAACCGGCTGAAGAACACGAGGGATACCAGAAAAACTAAGGGTCTCAACAAGGGAGAAAACAAAGGCTCCCAATAAAGAGAAAACTTGAGTCTCGAAATTTTATATAAAAAAAAAAAAAAAAAAAAAAAAAAAAAGGCATGAAGTAAGATGCATAATATAGAAGATTAATTTAAGTGAATGACAAAAGAAAATGTTGACCGGCACGCATAAAATTGGAAAGAAATAATGAGAGAGGTGGTGGGAGAACGACGGCGTTACTGACATGACAACCACCAATACCCATCAGCTCCCTTAGCTTTTGCTACTCCTCCGAAATGAGAATGAAGAGAGAGAGAGAGAATGAGGGGATGAGAAATTAAGGGATGGGCTAGGGTTTGAATATTGGTTCTCTGTTGGGCCATAATTTTGGGCCGAAGTGGGTCGAAAAAAAAAGATAGATGATTATATTTTTTAACCTATTTAAAAGTTATTTTGGGCGAAATCATTTCTACAAGAGGCCCAATTCGATTTTTAGAAGTATGGGCTAATTTATTAGCCCAAGTATTAAACTAAATTTTCTAATTAAATTAATTGGGTTTAATTTATTAAATTTAATTTGGGTTATAATTTATTCTTTTGGGCTAACTAATTAATCCAAATGGCTTTAATGCCTTTAGTTAAAGGTGGGCCTTTAATTAGATTACTAATCGGAGTTAACTAGCTAAATCCAATGTTATTAAAGTATATTTTCAATTTCTTATAAATAAGATTAAGCTTTAAGATGAGTTAATTAGACTCATAAGTTAAGATACTTAGTTAGCTTTCAATTATAGATTAATTACTTAAAATTATTCCAACATCGATAATGTCTTAATGATCGATTTAATCTTAATTGATCCTCCATAGGAAGCGTTCTTTAATCTCTAAGTGATAAGGAGTGAGCTATGATTCCTATCGATTAATTAATATAATATAACGCTAGTCTAAACAGAGAATACAAAATCCCTAATAAAATCTCTAATAAAATCATGAACTCCTTTTAGTAAGAATTATCCTCTGTTTCAGACGTCTTATCTGTTATTTTTACAATAAAGGTTAAGCGAGGAAGTGACAATAGAATAACAATGAGGAGTTCATCGAATCACGAGTAAACTTTGCGATCAGGTGGGCTTTCTTATATATAAACAAAATCAAATGATTCATTCAAGCAGTTACTTTCTCTTCAAAATCTTTGAACTTAAAATCTTCCAAGTTTTGTCTTGCCATAAATGTTTTGAGATTTGTGTATGATACCTATCTGTGTTTGGCTATGCCAAAAATCCGAGAATCGAATTCGAGTCATGTGCTAGGGATCCCTAGGCAGGATTTGTGTACATAAGTAGCCGCAAGTCATCCTAAAGGGTTGGCCGGTCCGGTGACCGTGGATGGAGGCCTCGTTCCCGGGACACAACAATTGTTACAGATATGGTGATTATAAGAGAACTTAGACTGATCAGTCGAACTTTAAGATTCACAAAAGAATTTAGTAAGCTTGGGCCTTTTATGATAAAATCCATTGCATTACTGTTGGGATGACTTGACAATTATATATGTATCTTTCGGCATGTGACCACTGAGTGCTTTTATACTCAGCCCTGCATGTATTTCTAACTATGCAGGTTGAGCAGTGATGTGAATGGTGAAGTGCAGAGCCGAGCTTTTGTCAAGTTAGTTAAAGAATGCCCCGAGATACATGTCTTCATACGTGTATCTTTGCTATGCTTTTCCGCTGCAAAATACTTGACTATATTTTAATTACATTTATAAATTCAGCTTTTAATTAAGCAAGTTCAACCCCTTTCTATCCTCTCTCCTAATTTTCCATCACTGGTCATGATTTTCCGGCTTCGCTATCCTTAGCAAAGTCCGGTCGTGACAGTCTCGAAAAAAAATTAAAATGTTATTTATTATTCGCAAAAAATTGAAAAGTATGATATAATTTTTAAAAAAATCAAACATTACAAAATATGGTATTTTCATACAAAATAAAACATATATGTTTGTTATAGGGGATAAAAATGGAAATAGTAGTGATTCAACGTTTTAACATTATGGTGGATAAAAGAGGTGCGTGTAAATTTGACCAAAATTATAAAAAATCAGTTCATAATTATTCAATTCTTTTTGTGTGAAATTATAATAAAATTTATCTACACAAGTTTTATAGGTTTTAGAAGAAAATGTGCATCTCTTGAGATTCTGAAACATATAACGAAATTTAAATGTTTCGTCAAATGACGCTTAAAATTAGGAATCGATTTGCAGATTGGGTGTTTTAGATATGATCGTATTAGTAGTTTTGGTACAATAGAAAAAATAAAACGATTAACTTTGTTATAAACAAAGTTGGTTAAACATCGAGTTTGATCCTTAAAAAATGAATACAAAAGTTAAATAAAAACGATTACATTATATCGTTTAGTGTGTACGAATTGATCATTCCATAGTAGGTGTACAAATGGATTACTACGACTTATTTGAATGGGTTCTTCCACCATGTGGATGGGCTTGACGATGCACAAGAGCTCGAGCAACTCACTTTCGAAGACTTTTTTCCTTTTTCGTCATATCTGCCTGGAAAAACATTTGTTAATGGATAATGAAAAATAGATCCATGCATACCTTCCTCCATAAATTAATGTCCTCTATTGTTGGTTGACTCCAGATCCATAGGTTGACCGTCATCGTCAAACAATCTACTTCTTGATTTGGCAGCACGTGTTGGAATTGGAGACATTATTTCATCATCTGACGAAACATAAATAGTGATGTTCTTGTTTCTCCCTTCGGTTTGTGTTGAGTCACTTATAAGAATTATGATGTTTTCATCCTCACGTTTGATTGAATCGTGACCAAACAACATTGCGAGCTTATCAAACTCGGGCTTCCCATTATGATAGTATGCTTTAGCAAGTACGGCATCCTGCAGGAACAATTTAACATTATGGTATGGGAACGAAGCTAAGTATTTGTAAACCACTGCACTTAATATCATATCAGCTCACCTTGAATATCTTCTTCCAAATTTTTTCGTCAACCATGATGGAGTTCCCGAGAATATCCCAATGAGCCTGTGGGATGTCAATAATTTGTTTGAACGTCCGATAACGGGTCTCCAACACTTCCAATCTCTTATAAACATCGTTCCAACTTAAGCTACACCCGAACTTTTCGATACAGCTCCTTGCGTCGAAAGCAATGCATAAGTCAGAATGTCTGCATATTCCCAATTTTCTCGATTTTTGTGCTGAATAATTGATGACAGGAATACTGCATCCATCTCTGTTGTCCATTTAGAGGTATATAAAAAATAATTTTTTGGTGGAATTTGCATGATGTTTATTTAGTAGGAGGGATATAAAGGCATATATCTTTCGGGAGTGTATGCAAAAGGAGTAAACAGAGTGTTATAAATACCTACAAGATAAGCAAGAATCATTATTTTTATATTTCATACTACAACTCAATGACAAAGCATGTTGAAAAGAGCGAAAACATCACTCATGACAAGCTTAAGCCATCAAATCCAATCACTATTGCCTTTGTCCATGATGGTGGGCTCCTCATCTAGCACCGTTTGATTTTTATAAAAGTTGTCAGGAGTACCTTGCATTATTTCCATAGGACTCCCAAGATTATAATGAGTGGGTGGAATTACCACTACATAAATGCAATCTATAATGGAACGAAATCCGCTACAATATCGCGCAACAATACTAACAGGCGATAACAAGATTTGATACATAACCTTTAACTCCTAAAGCACTCAACCACATATTCAACAACCACATAGCCGCAAAAATTTACTACACTAATATGTTCAATTAAAACAATAGTTGGTATTTGGTAAAATTTTCCTGTTTGCTAGTCTTTTTTGCTTTTTCAAATATATAAATTCGTAATTATTAAGCACTATTTTCTCAAATTTTTCGCCCAAATACACCACAAATCTTTCTTCTTCTTTTTCTTGCCTTTTTCAAACAAATAAATTTGTAATTACTATAAGCATTTTGAATAAATTTTGCTTTTAAGTCATCATTTTTTCTAATTTAAAGCTACAATTATGTTACACAATGTGGATGAGACAAACCATAATATTTTACAATACATTAGCATTTCACCGGTGAAATTGCTATTATACACAAGACACGCAAAAAAAGCTTCGTATTAAATGTTGAAAAAATCTTTTATAGAAAAATGGTGTAACTTAACAAAACTTATCGAATATATTTTTAGTAAAACCATTGAAGCTCACACTGAGACCTGAGAACATTTCCAACAATTTGCTCTATTATACAACACTAAAATAGCATAAAATCATAGTTCCATACCGAAATAATATGCTCTTTTATATATATATATATATATATATATATATATAGGATTGGGTTCAAATAAAAACACATTCAAAAATAAGAAATGAGAACAAATTTGAACCATTGATTTTGAAGATGTGTGGTTGTGATTAAATCAAATTAGGGTATAATGGTAATTACGAATATTACGAAAATAACCGTCCCTTAATTATAGGGAATGTGATAACTTAATCTTTAACCATTGATTAATGGCAAATGGATGATCAAGATGAATTCTTATTTCTTATTTTAAGGGGGTTTGTATTATAACCCAACCCTATATATATATATAATGACTATTCCAAAATATGTTTTCTGAATTGTTTATTCCTAACAACATGCAAACTTTATTTAAACTAACAAATAAAGGGAATATAGTATAGACTCCATTTATAGGAAAAAATTCTATATAAAAAAAAACTCGAGATCAGACAAGCTTATGAATAACTCGACATTGTAATTGGTCATATTTTTTCGGTCTCATCGGATTAGATTTATACCTCCATATACGAATAAATAGTATTATATATATATATGTATATATACAATGAAATTTAAGATAACATAAACTACTTGCATATGGTACTACAAAAAATTGCAATCAACCTTGACTGTAATCTCCAGTTTATGTGCTCGAAGGACACAAAGAATTAAAAGTGGATTAAATGCATGTTGATTTAAGTACAATAGCTGATAAAACAATTATCTTGTGGTATGTTTACATTGTGTGTTGTCCATCGAAAACTGTAGAATCGTGTATTCAGCTGTTTGCTTTCTGTGCTTTTGCATCCATTTGCTTCAACTTATTACGCGATCACGGTTCTACACGCATAAAAGGGATGGAGATGGGTGGCAAAGACATTGATCATGTTGCTCTTGTGCTATCACATTCCAAACATTACACATTACTGACTATACATTACATTACACTGCGCTTCCAACTATGTCGAAGGATGAGTTTTTAATTTGTTCATGAATAGTGAAGACAAATGTGTCCCTCATGGTGTGGTTCGTGCAAAACAAAGAACAACAAGTCTGCCGCATAATTATAGGAAATTGCCATCTGCTTCAATACATACAACAAAGTAATAAAGTAGCTCAAGAACAACGATCATAGCCCATTCATCCTTTATGTTGGACAACATCAATGAATTAACAAAATTCTGAAGTCTAATGTATGTTTTTGGTATGTTTACACAGAAAGTTTATGCTTCAACTTCATGTCATGCATATAATGTTTAAACAAAAGATAAAATACAACGTGCGTATACTACTATGTTAATGGACTTTCGATGCACAACCTAAAACCGACTACAAACAAAGAACAACGATTATGAACCATAAATATTTTCAATAGCAAACATAAGCTTCTTCTTAATTAACACGGTTCTGGTTCCCAATAAGCAACGAACATTTCCCATAACCTTATACATAATAATGGGAATATAGCATTCCAAGTTCATGACAATACAACTTCAACACGACTACATACTATATTAATTTACCAAGAATCACTCCAAACAAGATCAAAACGATTGACATGAACACAAAGGTAATATAAACTTCAATGTAACTCCTTAAACGCATTGGTGTGTTAATGTTTTCTCTTCGTGCATCAATTGCTAAACTGGTTGATGACTGAGAGGAGTTTGATCCTTGTTTTGGGGTGTAAGCCTGATTCAAGACGTAAGTTGGAATTGTACTTGATGGATGACTTTGGTGATACTCATCACACCATAAGAAATACATGTCATGTTTGATATTTGCCGGACACTTGTAATAATAGCGGCCCGAATGCATGGCCTCCTTCCCAGCACACTTCAATATCATATTTCCTCTTCCACACCAACATTCAGGAATGATGTCCATGGCTTTATACAATGACACGTAGGTTAGTGCCTATTATAATGAAAATGCTTACACAATAAGGTACAATTTAGGTATGCAAGAATTGTAAAATAAATACATTATAAAGAAGAGTCAACTAAGAGACAATCACAATAGAAAAACGTAATGACTATCATGTCACTGGAGCAACTTATAATTAAATAGGCATAAGAATTTCCACCTAAGTTTTATATGTCACAATGATTATTGAACAACATAAAAGACAAAATAAACGATCAAACATTAATACATCAGGGGTAAGCTTGTAGTCAACCTAAGCAAATCCAGTCTATACTTGCCACATGGAATGTGCTATTGCATCTCTCGTTCGATTCCATTCAACACTTGTTTCAACTGCATCAACAAAATCATCATATCGTTCGGTTCTTCATTTTCAATTTGAATGGGAAGAGCGTCTATCAGTTGTTCAATGGGATCAACAACCATCTCACATCTTATGAAATTATGGATCAAAAAAGAAGCCATTATAAGTCTATTTTGGATCTTCACGGGATAGTACATAGGACTTCTAAATATTTCCCACCGCATCTTCATGATGCCAAAAGCACGTTCAACCACATTTCGGGCTTTAGTGTGTCTCATATTGAATATTTCAGCTGCATTTTGAGGCCTTGCGCTCTCAGAACCTCATTCATTCAAGTGTTACCTCACACCTTTAATATGGAGATAAAAAACCTTCGCTATTTGCATACCCATTGTCGCACAAATAGTAATTCCCTAACAAATGTTCACAAATCCAAAATCACAAACTTAAGTAACAAATTGTCACAAACTTTATTTGGTTATAAACAAAAAGATTATAAATAATTCAAATTGTTTATACCCTTTGGCACTTTCAAACCATGAACCTTGTTAACTACATCTCGTAATACCCTTGAATCAACGGCAGATCCCTCCCATCCAGGTAGGACATAAACAAACTTCATGTTTCGATCACATACAACCAAGCACCCCTAAAACATAAGATTAACGAATAAGTAATTAAGTATATAATTCTCTGGTCATATTTAGACCATTTATAATGTTTGATTCCTTTACAGATCTAAAAAATTATAAATTTGATACCTTAAACCACTTCCATCTAGGATCATTGCAATCTTCATCTACAGGCTTTGGTTTGAACAGTAGTATTCCATGGAGCTTTAAAATAGCCTTTAAAACGATATGAACACAGTACGAGATTGTTTGACCAGAACTCCAGAAATCAAAGCCGACGATTCTATTTTTCTTGTGATGGGCGAGAATTGCTAAGAACATTACGACTTGCTCTTCAACACTAACATATTTTCCGTCAGTCAAACCTCCTAGTTGTTGCAATATAAGACATAGTCTGCCAAAAGTGTTGCGATCCATTCGAAGATTTACTATGCAATCGGTATCACTAACTCCTACCATTCTATGTAAGTGTTTAATTTGGTCAGGTATCCTATCAATCATACAATATGGTGCAGCTATGTGCGTACGTTTTCTTTTTCTAGTTGTTATCCTAAGTAGGAGATAAATGGCACAAAATATATCGCGCACGTACTGATGCAATATCTCATCTATCAATAAGTAATAAGATGTGAGTCTATCATCATTAGGCGGCATGTCTTAGTTTGGAACAATGGATTGTTGCACCCACTATCTGCAACAAAAACATGTTATATAACATTAAAAAGGATAGTATATTATCCTTTTAAATCATGATTGTCCACACGTATCTTTCTAGAAGGAATCATCATCGTCCAATCCCAACGTCGACTACCATAGATAGATTATGCGATTTTCTATATAGATATGTGGGTATCACTGTTTTATATAAAAGACTCAGAACACGTTTAACACTTTAACTTCACTTCCTAAAAAATTGCAACGTCTGATGAATCAAATGCATGCAAAAAATTCGCCGAATCAATGGATAATTCGATATTTGTCTGCAATTCTTGCAAAAAGTAAACAAAACTATAAAGATAAAACCAAGTCTAAGAAATTTTGATGTTTCAAAAAGGCAAACACAATTGCATGAACAAACCATGCAATTTTCGTACAGCTATTTCGTGTAGAAATGTGGTGTGTAAATCGGATCACACACCTCATTCCACATCTCTCAAACCATATCCGATTACTAAAGGTAGCCTTTAGTTATCAAACAAGGTCTTTTATTAAAACTTGCGTAAAACTATGTTATTCATGAACATAGATAATGCTCATCTAAACTGACTCTTCATAGTCAAGATCATTCCGAACATATATGAAAGGCGAATAAAATGTATCCAAACTAACGGACAAAGAAAAAAGTCTTCAACAACATTAGAAACATAAATTGAGCTTGTTCTAATTATAAAACTCAACATCAAGGTCATGATCACCTAGAAGATGATTGTTCCATTACTGACAACGGAGAAATTAAGATTGAGAATTGATAGAATATATAATGTTGAAATTACGCTGGTGGGTTATTGAAAATAGTACAAAACTTGATGCTCGAATAATACACGAACAATATAGAGCCTACCAAACTCATCCAGTCGCATTACACACAAAATGTAAAAACAAAATGTAAACACATTCCCAACATGTTTGACAACAAAATGTAAAAACAACGAACACATTCCCAACACAACAAACTCATCTAGTCGCATTACAGGCTCTGTCTACCAAAGTGTAAATTTGAACTCCCGAAGTTGGCCTATGCACACAACAAACACACAAAATGTTTAAACAATTCATGTCGCATTACTATGTTGCAACAGATGACAGTTGTTGGAGGTAAAATACGGTTAGGAAAACACATTCACAACATGTTTGACATATAAAAAAACCACCAGAAATCAGAAATATTCACTCCCATAAGCGATATACGACACAAAAATCGGGAAAATATCTGACCTGGTGCACAAAGATGGTTGATAGAGATGACGCCTCTGATAAAACCCTAGGCGTAAGAGGAAAATGTGAAGATTCATTTTTCAAGGTCTACTGTAAACAGAAACCTTGAAAGCTATATACAAAAATACCAATAATGTTGAGGAATCAAAAACCTTGAAACCTTGACTATAAATTATAAAGCATAAAAGCGCAGCTCAGGTACTAAACCTGAGAACGAAGCTGCGAAAAACAGGGTTGTCTTCTCTTACACGGTATAACTCCATAAAATGCCGTGCTTGGACGGTGAAGCTCAAATCGATGAAAAAGTAAACCCACTCGGCGATGCACTGGTGATAAGGGTTTCAGCGTGGCAGGGGAAGGATAACTTTGCCCAGATAGTAGATGAGTTGAAAAGGCCACCGAAGTGGAGTTGCGAAAGGGCAATCTGTAAGGAGGGTTAGGCAGTCTTTCCAGGCCTAATTACCTTGCTCCGTGCGATTGGATTACCCATCTACCGGAGAATGAGAGATGCGTACACAGAAGTGTAACAGTTAAATAAAACGGGCCCTTGAATTAAAATTGGGCTCTCAAAATAGGAATGTAGTTTACCAAACAAGCAAAATAGGTAAGATATGTTCCCTATATTGGGTTTATCTTGTCTTCCAAACGGGCCCTAATTATATTCAATACCCCAGATACCAGTCACGTGAAAGGGAACACCGGAAGAGATAGCTCTTCACTATTTTTTATTGCAATAGGAAAATTCGAATTAGAAAAAAAATTATAGATAAAATCCAATTGAAATGAAATTTCTCCGTAAGCTTGGTTAAAAACCCAAATAAAATTTTACGAGAAAAATAAAAATGGGCCGAAATTTACGTATTTTTCAACAAATAATTATGTTTGTAATGCTAACTTATTTCCACACAAGTGTTAATTTTGTTGGAATCTCGTTTACGGAAAAATTGCCAAAAAGTGAAAGTTCAAATAATTGGTGTTATAATTTAAAAAAGTTGATGAAAACTTATCAAACTATGATAAAAATTAATAATTGTATCAACAATGAACCCGACAAAATTTTATATCTGCGATGCGCGTGTATATGTATAACCTAGCTTTTCATCCGGTTCAATGAAGTTATCAAACTTTACATTACATTTTTTATTTCCTGAATTGAAATTTTATATTACACTAATATTTATCCTTCAGGTTTTGTTTAATTCAATTATGTTATGAAGCTTTAATTTTTTTTTTTATCACAATTGAATCAAATTATAAAGTGTGTGGACAACTAATCATTAACATTAACGTGTGTGTTAACGACAATGATAAGTGGTTAATCCAACCGCGTAGTGAAATTTTAAAATTTCTGTATTAATTGATAAAAAAAAAACATTAACATTAACATTAAAACAAAGTTTGAAATTTTGAAGATCTATTAATCCAGAGTCCAATTAAAATTAAAATGTGATAAATGATGCTACCGAAATTCCTTTGGAGATTTATCATCAAACCTTTTTATTTTGTAGAGCATTTTATCATCAAACCTTATTCAACCAAAATTTTATTTTGCCAAAGTGCCAAAAACCCCATTTACAAAAGTTGAAACACAGACCCACACATACCGCTCCGCAGCCCACACGCTACGCTCCCTGCGGCTCCCCCAATTGCAATTGCAATTGCAATTGCTTCTTCCACTTGCACACGATTGTATTTGTATGTCATATGTTCTTCGCTCACTGCTCAGTTTCATCGCAGGATGAGAACTCGTATAAACACTGGTTCATTGAAAAACCCACGAATTTGCGTAGCGAGTTATTGAATCTTGAATAGGGAGGGCGAAATACGCAGAAAAATGGCGGACATGGATCAGTTGTTGACCAAGAAAGTGGCTGATCGATATCTGAAGCGCGAAGTTCTTGGTGAAGGTACATATGGTGTCGTTTACAAAGCCATCGACACTAAGGTACCATCCCTACTGCAGTTCAATACGTCCTTGTCATTTTATTCGACCAATTTCGAAGTTTCAGTCTCAATTGTCGACTAATTGTTACTCTAGGGTTTTAGGGGGATTGAGTTATGGGGCAACTTTTATCCTATTCCGAAGTTTCTATGTTCTATTTTGGTAATTGTTGCACTCGTCCAATTATTGGGCTCTTTTTTCGTGCGGTGAGTTGTGAGCGTAGCATCTATTAATGTTTCTGAAGTTGGGGAAAGATACGAATAATTCAATTATTTTGGGGTTATGGGGCTGGAGGTTTCGTATATGCAATATCATTTTGTGGCAATTTCCTGTGATGATGGAGACTTTAACTCAAATACTGCAATTAGCTTAGTTTGGAATGGACTGCTATAACTTCGCTTATTATTAACTTTGCAGACTGGGCAAGTAGTTGCTATCAAGAAAATTCGTTTGGGAAGCAGAAGGAAGGTGTCAATTTCACAGCTTTAAGGAAATTAAGTTGCTCAAAGAGCTGAAGGACCCTAATATAATCGAGTTGATTGATGCATTCCCTCACAAGGGAACTTACACCTTGTGTTTGAGTTTATGGAGACAGATCTTGAAGCTGTTATTCGTGATAGAAATATTGTTCTTTCTCCAGCTGACATCAAGTCGTACATCCAGATGACGCTGAAGGGGCTTTCTTTTTGCCATAAAAAATGGGTCCTGCATAGGTTAATCTTTTATCTTAGAGCTAATCAAGTCCAACTTATTCATTTATTTGGGTTTCTTATATTAGTTTGAACAGGGACATGAAACCGAACAACTTGCTGATTGGACCTGGTGGGCAACTCAAACTGGCAGATTTTGGGTTAGCTCGTATATTTGGGAGCCCTGATCGAAGGTTCACACATCAGGTATTATGTCTCTGGTAACCTGACCTCAATCATAATCAAACTTGTTGCATGCGATAATTGATTTGAACCTACTCTTTTGTCTTACTCGGACCTTTAGGTTAATTGTTTATACAATGTTTTATGGCAAATTGTATTGAACCATGTAGTATCGTGTTAGGTTTTTGCTAGATGGTACAGAGCTCCCGAGCTTCTGTTTGGGGCCAAACAATATGGTCCGGGGGTGGATGTATGGGCTGCAGCTTGTATATTTGCCGAGCTGCTTTTACGTCGACCTTTTCTGCAGGTGAATCCAATCTTCTTATGTCATCTTCTCATTCATATTTGCTAACTGATAAATTCTGGTTGGCGGAGTAACCTCTCTACTCTTTTCATTGTCCTAAATTATCAAATTTTCTTGCAGGGAAACAGTGATATTGATCAACTGGGAAAGATCTTTATGCTTTTGGGACGCCAAAGCCATCACAATGGTCAGATATGATCTACCTTCCAGATTATGTGGAATATCAGCATGTGCCTGGTCAACCACTGCGTCGTTGTTTCCCATGGCTAGTGATGATTGTTTGGACCTTTAGGAAGATGTTCATGTATGATCCTAAAGCAAGAATTTCAGCACAACAGGCTCTGGAGCATAGGTATTCTTATTCAACTTTATTAAAGTTAGTCGAAAACATTAAATTTATCTTTTCCTTTGCTTTTCTTTTAGGTATTTTCTTCCATACCTCCACCTACAGAACCTGCTTTGCTTCCAAGACCTCCACCAAAGAAGGAACCTGTCAATCCAAAGGTCTTGGAATTTAATCCTCTGGATGGACCGACAGTGTTGTCTCCTCCTAGAAAACAAAGAAGAGTCATGCCTCATCGTCAGGGATTTGATGTGAATGCTCACAATATGATCAAGATGGATGAACATGGCAATGAGACAAGACAGGCAGCTGGAGAGGAGTGAGCATGCTCCAATGTCTTTGGATTTTCTGTTTTTGGAATGAGGCCACCAAATAGACCAACTATTAACAGGTAGGCTGTTTCTGTTACATGCACACTTGATGAAAATCTTGGTTCTTTAATTGTCAGGTTGTAAGGTTAATAAGTAGGATTATTTCATTTTATGATTTAAATATGATCTCTAGGATGATACATATATAGAAGAATTGTGGATTGCTAATGGATCTCATGTTTCTTCTTTCAAAATCTTGGGATTGTTTGGGTTGGCAAAGATAAGGAATCAATGTAAAAGAATTATAGATTTGAACTCCCAAGGGCATAACTTATCTAAATCTTGGACAATATAGTATTGTTCTTCTTTAAAGTTTTTCAGGTTTTGGGAAATGGTTATTAATTTCTTCCAGACTGTAAAGTGAATTTAGATGCTGTCCTTGGATAATAGTAGGATTATTTTTCAAGTTTTCAGTCCAATATTCGATATAATACTATATTTCTTATGAAAAAAGAAATAAATTTAAGAGGGGATGTTCATGTCACTGCAAAAGTAGGGAGCAGAGGAGTTTGTAATTTTGTCAGAGCTGAGCAAGTTAGAATTGGAAACTCTTCTTCTCAGATGTAATCTTATTCAACACATGCAAGATTTTGTTAGTAAATCTAGGGTAATTCTGAAAAAGCATTCCATCTAAGGTTGTTAGAAAAACCAATGAGAAATCGCACCTAGGTTAGAGAGTAATAGGGGGTACCTTTGCTGCATTGCAGTAGTAGAAGGGGAATTTCTAGTTCTGCTGTAGGGCATGTGAGAGTTGTGCTATACCTTCTCAGGTCTGGTTGGGGTTGTGTATACAAGTGACTTAATTCATCTCCTTGTTAGTTATTTTTGTTTCTCTTTACATTGGAGGGGGGCCGAACCTTGTCTTCCCTGGAAATCTGTGTCATCATCAAACATAGTGTTTGTAATAGATTTGGCAAGGACTTATCCAGGTCTAACCTGATGCTGTGTTAAAGCAAGCCCATTCCATGGTTTAATTGAAAGATTTAGTTTTCTGAATTAGAAATTCAACTTTAGCTTGGATAAATGTGTTAACTGCATCCTCTTCTCGGTTACATTTGGATTTGAGAGGGGGATTTGGTGTTAGGGATACAAGCAAGGAGCCCTAACTCTCCCCAGAACCATGGTTATAGGGAAATGATTGACACTCACTTATATACCACTCTACACTTGCATGTGTAGTCGATGTGGGATATCCCACATCATAACAATACCTTCCCCTTCGAAACCGTACGTCCACGGACGGCCAACTCCAGAAGTCCTCCCCACCCACGGTTGGGTCCGCGGTGAGGCCCACCCAGGTTGCTGGCCCACCCACGACTCCATTCGCTGTGATAACAGTCCTGGGCCCACCCGGGAACTATTCCTCGGGCCCACCCAGTTTCCAGGGCCGATCAACGGGTCGCCCCTTCCCGCGGACGTACGATCCTGCAGGTCAGACCATTGTTAGGGATACAAGCAAGGAGCTCTAACTATCCCCAGAACCATGGTTATAGGGAAAGGATTGACACTCACTTATATACCACTCTACACTTGCATGTGTAGTCGATGTGGGATATCCCACATCATAACATTTGGGTTCTGATCTTTCTTTTTATTAGTATTTCATGAAAAGATGGGGGAGGGTTGATATTTTGGGGTCGCCCGCTACAGAAAAGTGTGGTTGGTGGGGTGCCAAATGGAATAGGAATTAATGGAGGCCCCAGAACAGATTAGCTATCTTGATTTTTATCTATAGAGTGGCATTTGCCAGTCTATCTTCATTTCTAGAAGAACTGTCATGCTTGGACCATAGATTCACATCCATTTAAAGCACATATCATTGTTGTCGATTGTTTTTCATTTGTAATGTTTGGAACCTATGTCTTTCCTTCCAGTGCTGACAGATCGCATCTAAAGAAGAAACTTGATCTTGAATTCCAACTACCTGAAGAAGAATAACATGTAGACAAGCACGTATGGATTATCAGAGTTCTGCACAATGTATAAAGCTTCACACCTGAGGTTCGTATTGCCCTCCATGAAGATATTTTCGTTGCAACTCTTACGGGGTTTGGCTGGGTTTATAAGCTCTTCAAAATAACTTATAAACTATTTAGGAGCTTATAAGTTGTTGCGAAGTGTTTGGCAAAATAAATTTATAAACAGCTTATAAGTTGTGAAAATAAGCTCTTGGAGCTTATAAAAGCTCTTCAAAAAATAAGTTCTCCCATCCCGATTTATTTTTGTCATAATCTTATAAGAAATAATGAATTTACAAAAAATAATTTTAGTATGGTTCATTATTTTGAACATATATCCTTTCAATTTCATATCTCTTTGATTTTTTCTCTCTAACTCGTGATTCTCTATCTAGTTTATAAGTTCAATTATTCAAACATTTAGACAATTTATAAGCTCTTGAAATATTATATCTTATAAATTTTTGAAACATCTTATAAGCTGGTGGAGCTTATAAGCTCTCTAAAATAAGTTTTAGTCAAACACCCTCTTAGTTCATCAGTGTTCTTATTATTTTTTTCGTCAAATCAGTATTTCCCTCGTAGGTGTGGAAAATCGATTCTGTCAAGAGGGGGAGGAGCCACCGGCTGAATGGAGTTAACTAATGATTGTGTAGCCCTATACAGATAATACGTAAAGACAGATCATAGTGCAGTAATTTTTGCTTTTGTTTCCTTTTATTTTATTTTCTTCTAATCAATTGATCCTTGCTTCGGGTTGGCCAAAGTTCAACATGCGAATTGTCTATTAATTCTTGTATTAAGTTGTGAGGGATTTGAATGTTTTGCGGCGGTATACATCCATTCGTTTAAAGAAAATGAGGCACGCGAATTTCGAGCATGTTCTAGGTCGTTTTGTTTGTTGTAGACTGGATGTCACATGTAATAAACTTACTTAATTATGAGATTATAGAACTCCCAGAATTATGTGAAATATAGTGTCTTTTTCTGTCTGATCATAAATCTTTAATTTTCTTCGGTAGCTCTTACCAAGTTACAGGGAATATTGCAATATGGTTTTTTTTATTTTAATCTGTCTATGAAAATTGTTGCATAGCCAAATAATAAGATCAGTGGACCATGATGACTACGCATGAAATCGATCACGATTCAAATGTGATTACAGAAAAATTCAGTGTGATTATTTTGAGAGTATCTTTGCACCTTAGCCCTATGAATTACCTTGGAATTATGTGGTGAATTTGCCAATTTTTGGCAATATCGCCAGCTTACTCTGGCTTTAAAATTGCTACCAATCCTCAAATTTGAGGTCTGAATAAACAAAATTTCCATCTTGGATAAATATGTATATATAGGAAATTAGGAACTTTGGTCTATGTCAAGCTTATGTATGAACGTTTCTATATGTACCTTGCATATGCTTTTGATCCCTCATATATGAGTGATATGGAGATGTGGGGGCATTCGTATGTAAGGAGCGTGTGCCCCATATGTATAATTTCCGAACAAAATAGTAAATATCCTGTAAAATGACGTTTATCGATGTTTATCTCTAGTGAAGCCTAGATTCCAATTAGATGCAATCATGCAAATGAAATATAATATTTGGATGTGAAATATTTGTTAAGACGTCCCTTTTCCATTCAACCAAACCCTCAGTGCCTTCTACCTCACAATTGCACTTTTCTCAAGTCATTAGAGCAGGTACACAAGCAACAATTTTTCCACGTTAAACTAATAATTTTCTTGGTTTAGCGTATGATGATCAACTCTTCTATATTGATATACTGAATAAAAGTGATGGAGCAATCATATACAAGAGAATATATATATATAGGCGTAAGAACCACTTTTATCGTGAAAACTTGAGAACCAAAAAATGATGAATTCACTGTAAAAGTTGATGAATCCGCTAAGAAAGTTACTGAATCCAAAAAAAATAGAATTTTCGCCCTCCATGGAATTCGAACCCTAGTGAAAATTCAATTTTGAATTCGATAACTTTCAACGGATTCATCAACTTTCATAATGTATTCATTTGGTTCTTCGTTTTAGGATAAAAATGGTTCTCATTCAACCTAATTCTCTCTCTCTATCTATATTATCCACTAGTTTCTGGTATGGTGGTCTCCGAATCCTTTTATAAATTTTAAATTAGGAATAAAATATGATCTCCACTGGTTTTGGTATGGTCTCCACCATCAGCTAGAAGTCGAGCTATTTATCATGCCTCAAGAAAATAAAACCATTTTTGCCGTCCGTGTGTATATAGATAAATATATCTTAATTTATATGTCTTCTACACGATTTTTATGGAGATTTAAATAGATTGAGGACTTGATCTCAGAATGCATGCAAACTATGCAGTGCTAATATGAAAATTAATCTAATGTCAAGAATTAATATATCTATTCATAACATGACATTGTTAAATAGAATTGACAGGATATGGTGACGCAAAAGTGGGGTTTATATTGTAAAAGTTAATCAAAACGTCTTAACTATACACAGTGGGAAAGCAACCTAAATTCTAAATTAATGTGGAGATTCTGGATGTATGAGTCAAAATTAAATAACACATACTCACAAAAACATTTTTAATTTATTTATAGTGTAAATAGATGTGTTCTTCAACATATTCATTTCTATACGCCATGGAATGCAACTCATTCCTACTGCTTAACAGTTAGCTTCAGACATGTCTACCGACACTAAGTTGTTTCAATTTAAATAATTTTTAACATTGTTTACGTTAAAATTAATTTCAATTAAGATGGGGTATACCCGCAAGAAACTCCAAATTTGGGACTAACAACTTTTATAAATTATACTCTATTTAAACATCATATTATTATATTCTCTTTAGCTACCACTTTTATACCCATGCATTTAGACTGTGACATCTTCCAGAATTGACCTCACAAGTCACAAATGTTTTTCACTCGCTAATTTTCTAATGGCAGTAGTTGAAATTATCCTTTCGAAACAATTTAATACCAATTAACAACCGTGCCACCTAAACAATCAAAAGAATTTGATTATTTTAAATTGGCATTGGTAGATTTGAGAATCTTTCCTCAACTCTCACATTAATAAATTTGATTAAATTATAAAAATCGTCCCTAAATAATTATTTTTGTTTTGTTTTATAAAGTACGAGAACTCCTCTACCCTATTAAAGTACAATACATGGTCAAGTACTGAAATACCATTAGATTGTCGTTCTCTTGAGACACACTACCTCACAAAGTATAATTTGTTAATTAAATATACAAATTGTGAATATTCACTTAATTATCAGTCTTCTTTTTCGTCATAAATTATGTTTCATGAAGTAACAAATATAACAATATGTGCAATATATATAAGATGATATTATATTTATATCATCTTATAAATATACGGTTAACAAGCACGAGTAGAAGGAGCAATTACATATAATATACTAAATCAAATTTCAAAAGCAATACTGCAATTGACCTACAAATTTGTACATCCGTTCATACAGTACGGATGAACAAAATATAATTTGTTGTTAAAAATATTATTCTTTTTCCCTATAATTAAGGGATATTATTTATATTGAAGAAAAATATAAATATAAGTGCATGCAAATGTAGGTAGTGGAAAGCATCTCATAAATCAATTATTGAAATGGGGAGGAAGAAAAATAAGGCGATTAGGAGTTGAAAAGAGTAAGTTGGTGTAAGCTATACATATATTGTCTACTTCCCCTTGACTTTTAGCACTATTTATAATTTAAAGAGATATAGCAAACACTCCAATTAAGCAAAGATTTTGACGCTTTCATCACCTCCAAGAAAGCAAAAAAAATTAGCAGAGCTTCATTTCCACGTAAAGATGTACGATCCCATTTTCGCCAAGAGCTTCAGCCGCTACGATCGCCAACGATTTGGATGCTTCGCTCTCATTCTCTCTCTCATCGTCGCGCTAACCATTGTCTCCACTTTCAAACCTACTCTACATCCCTTAACACTCAGTACGTACCTCTCTCTCTCTTGATTTTGCAACTCTAGAGAGAGAAACTAAAAGTTGTATTTCGCAGTTGGCGGCAGCGGCAGCGGCAGCGGCAGCTTGCAGCTATCGATCACTGCTCTGGAAAACATGCTTATAGATGACGCCATTATCAATAACACTGCTCAAACAGGTATATGAATATGATGATAATCAGTTAATATATATAATTTGAAATAAATTCAACAAAATCACGCTTTTTGTGTTGTGTCATATATAGCTACTGCTTTGAACATGATCAACGAAACAGCCGATATCCAGCCACTGAATCTGCAAAGCATGCTTGTGATCAACGAGACATCACCCACTGAGCTCAATCAGACCAAAGATATCGAGCCATTGAATCTACAAAGCGTGCTTGCGATCAACGAGTCAGAGACGAAACCACCTCAAATTGGTCAAAGTGGAAGCCATTATGCAGGGTTCTTAAACCAGATGCAGATTACTGCGAGATTGAAGGAGACGTCAGAATCGATCCAAATTCATCTACGGTTTTCCTAGTAAAGCCGCGTTCGACGATTCTGGCGACGGACGCGACTTCTAATTGGATTATAGAGCCTTATCCGAGAAGAGGAACTGGATTTGTGAAGAAATGGACGGTGAGGTTAGCTGCGGAAGACGACGCCTCCGTCCCAAAATGCGACCAGGTTCATTCTCTCCCGCGCTACTCTTCTCAATCGGCGGTTTCACCGGAAATCACTTCCACGATTTCGCGGATTTATTAGTGCCGCTCTTCACAACTTCATTCCAACTCAAACGAGGTGCATTTCCTCGCCACTGACTACAAGGCGTGGTGGCCGGGAAAGTACCACCCTCTCCTCCACCGCCTGACCAAACACGAAATCCTCGACATCGACCGTGAAATTAGCACGCACTGCTATAACAAATTGACTGCCGGCGTCAATTTCACAGCGAGCTAATGGTGGATTCTGCATCCGGCGTCAGCATGCACCAATTCCGGCAGCTGCTCCGGCAGACTTACGCCCTCGACAGAGACACGGCTATCCGGAGCGGCGGTGACGGGCGGAGGCCTCGCCTCATGATCGTGTCGAGGAAGCGGACGCGGATACTGACGAACGAGTACCGGATCTCACGCACAGCGAGAAAGTTAGGGTTCGAGGTGGTCTCAGCCGATGGCGACGTCTCGGCAAATCTAACAAAGTTCGCGCAGCTGGTGAACTCGTGCGACGTGATGATGGGAGTTCACGGCGCTGGGCTGACGAACATGGTTTTCCTGCCGGACAAGGCGGTGCTGATCCAGATAGTGCCGTTGGGCGCCATTGATATATTTGCGAAGCTCGATTTCGGAAATCCAGCGCCGGGGATGGAGATTAGGTATTTGGATTATAAGATTGAGATGGAGGAGAGCTCACTGATTCAACGCTATCCGGTCGATCATCCGGTGCTTAGAGATCCGATGTCGATACACAGACAGGGATGGGGTAAGCTTAGAGATGTTTACTTGAATAATCAGAATGTCACCATTGATGTACGGAGGTTTAGAGCCACTTTAGCTAAGGCTCTCAAGCTCTTGCGCAGTTGATTTGTGTATGGTGCTATGTGAAATCATTCTTTGATAAAATCACAGCCACTATTTAAATTGCGTACTGACTATACCCCGCTCCTATTTAAATTCTTTGATAAATTGTTACACATTAGCTCCTTAATTTGAATGACATTTACCAATTAAACATGTCTTTGCATCATCGGCTTCATCACTCAAAATAATAAAAAACTAAATGATGTCGTAAGTAAATATGATCTAGTTTTATTTAACTACAAAAAGTTGTTAAACTTTTTGATTAACTCATTATAGGGAAGTTGGTACCGGCCGTGGTCTCCACTATTCAAAAGTTTGACTAGTTTTAAAAGCAAATGTGTCTGTGTTTGTGTTTTATTTTATTTTTACCTAACATAACCTTGTTGAAAATATAAAATGTCAAGGGCGTGCATGGTGACCGGTGAAGCATCAATTTCAACAAAGACAGGAAATTTAAATTTCTGTGGGAATATCACAAGTAATAATACTACAATTCAAATGACGAAAGAAAATAATATGCGATTGTTAGAGACAAGTTTGACAATTTAATAGAGATTCATCGACGGTTTTATAAAACTAATATTTCTACTTACCATGCCTTATTTAACTATAATATTTATTATCAGATTAAGTTTAACCAATTCCAATGTTTCAGTATCAGTTGTCAGCTAGCTAAGTAAGCAAATGGCCCAATATTATTCAAAAACGATTATTCGGTAATTTAAACTGAAAATAAAAAACAGTACTACAAAATATATATTAAATGGTATGAATTTTATTAAAATACAAAAGACCAAATTGATAATTAATTTCAAACTGTAAAAATACACAATTAACACGTAATGTTGCACACAAAAAGAGAGAGAGAGACAGAAACATACTCCACTTCGGGTCTTCTAAATCAAAAGTCAAAACAATTCAATTTCTGAAACTACTGTATTTTTCTCTTTAAAAAATAATCAAACATAATGGCGTCGCCCGGACTCGAACCGGAGACCTTCAGTGTGTTAGACTGACGTGATAACCAACTACACCACGACACCATATCGAGTAAGATTGCAAATATAATATATTTATCTATGTATAAACGTTTATCCAAGAATACTCCTGAATTCTGGTTCCCTCTGAAAAATTACTTGGAAATTCTTCTTACATAATCAAAAATAAAATAATCAAGGGAAAAAGCCCTTTTATGGTGGGACGTCCACAAAATTTGGTGCAGCCCAGTAATTAGGCCCATTAAATATCAATTTGAACAATCTGATTTAGCACCCTCATGCCTCTCTTTTCCACCGAATACGATACGAGTACAATTTATATAATTACTAGCTAAAAATTAAGATGGTTCTTTAATTTATTTCAAACAACAATCTATAAGCATTTGTGTTAGTACCAAATGCATTACATAAATAAGTTTGTGTAGGTGATGCATAAATAATATAATTCAATAGACGATCGCATGAATATACATGCGTATAAACTGAATAGATATATCAATTATGTAATACATTCAGAAAATGGAGAAAGAATCAGCAGTCTGGCCAGTAATATGAAATCGTGTCAAACTCGAAATAAGAAATACTGATAAAAAACGGATCGTTGCAATTATGTAGATATGGTAATATTATCAATCTGATTTTCTAGCATCATTAAATTTCATTTCTAGCCTTCTTTTTCTCCTAATAACTTTTAACTACTTAATTTCTTTCTCTTAAATTGGTACTTTAATGGGTAAATTAAAGTGAACGGGGTGAGTAGGATTTGGTAATAATCATAAAATTGAGCCATATCGAGTCAAAATATAAATCTGTTTGATTATTTTTATGTTCGGTTAGGTTTCGATTTTAAATTTTTAAAATTTCGGTATATCATTTCGGTTTCAATTTTAGAGGTGAAAATACCAAATAACCGAAAATCGAACCAAATTATAAGGGTATATATAATTCTTATTATATAATATCTATTTAATTTTATGGTTTAGTAATCATTAATAGGAGTGCTTATTCGGTTTTCGGTTATAATCGATAACCAACTTTTTCGATTTCAGTTTCCTCAATCAAATTAATTTCGGTTATAGGATATAACTGATTAATCGATGGTTATACCGGGTTAAACAAAATTAATTAATTAATATATATATATAGTTAATTATTAAATATTTGAAATATTTAATTTTAGTTTAATAATTTTTAATATTTGAAATTATTTCGGTTATTTTCGGTCATATATATATTATTATAAATTTGGTTAATAAGGTTACTCGCTAACCAAACCGACTAATCGAACATATTAATTGGTTAACCGATTAATCGATCGGTGTTGGTTTTGTTAGTAATCCTTCTCAATTTTGATTTCAACTAACCAAAATTTTAGTTTCAATTAATCGAAACCGAACCGAATCTCACCCTAAGCATTAATACTAGATATGCTCGGAGATGCATAGTAATAATTTTAGTTAAATAAAATAATAAAAGATAAATAACTAAATTATAAATTAAAAATTGAAATGTAAATTGTAAAACATATCATTGATTTTCAAATATTTATTTTAACTACATTCATATTTGGTGGTATTACGTAAATATATAAAAATTAACCAATTTTCCATCTGTATAAATATTAAATACATGTATATATATATATATATATAAAAGTATGAATGATATATATAGATGGATATGATGTTAGTTTTATTTGCTTGACATGCATTTAGTTAATACATTTATAGAAGATGGAACAAATACAAAATCTTCATGAGTTAACTATCTCGTGTGTACATTAATAATTTTAACATCCACAAAATTTGAAATAATAATAAGTAATTCAACAAAGACAAAATTTTAGTAAGTATCCATCGAGAATAAAAATTCATTCACAACTAATAAATAATTATATCACCACCATTATCGTAAACAAAAAATGAATTAAAATTAAAAGCAATCACAATTAAATAAGTTATAAAAAATCAATCATAGACTTCCATTAACAGAATATAAAAATAATGTTATTGTTCTTAAAAAATATTATCATTTTAATTGTACAAATATCTTATGTGAAAAATATAAGTACAAATTTCGATGTGGAACAATGTGCATACATACACAGTTACGATAATAAAGAAAAAATGACTAATAGAATTAAACGAGTAGCAATATTAACAATTTAGTGATTAAAAAAAATTATTTGTGAACTCCTTTTGTATTTTATATTATATCATTTATGATATGTGAGCTTTAGATATATAGTAAAAGATCATGTCGAACTAATTGATTTTTAGGGGTAAAGTAATCCAATGAAAATGATACATCAATGAATAATACACAATATCAATTATTTAAAAAAAAATTAATATGCTATTTATTAATATATACATAGATTATATTTATTTTCAGAAACAGAATAATGATTTGGACAGAAAAATTTTAAGTTACTATTTATGGAAATGATTCTGCTTTTATAAATATATAGATAAATAGATAATTAAATAGTTAATATAATTAATTTGGATGCATTAATCATTAATTTATTGATTGATTCGTTTGATCCTTGCAATAGAAGCCATATTAGGATTCAGATTGATTATGCTATATATATCTATGTATAATCAATTCCGCCTATCCGCTTGCTTGTTCACTCACTGTCAATGACACATTAGCTTCAGAAGGCAACTCGAACATCATTTGGAAGCTCCAGGTTCCACCAAAAGTGAAGATTTTCCTGTGGCGCGCCGCAAGGGATAACCTCCCGATTAAAACAAACCTATGGAGTAGGGGGTGAATGTTGATGGGCCGTGTGGTGTGTGCAGAAATGGGGTGGAGATGATGTGGCACATTTTTGTGACCTGTCCTTACGCAACGGAGTGCTGGAAGGAGGTTGGCCTCAATAGTACTTGGAGGTTGACGGAAAGGAGGTTTCCCTTGTTTAAAGATGGGCTCTTATCTATTTTGCATAAGGAAGAGATCGATACCGGCTAGAGCTGGCATGGTTATGTGGCAAATTTGGAAAGATAGGAATGAAGTTGTCTGGAAGGAGTCTTATCTGTCTCCGGCCAGATCGTGTGCCAATGCGCCGGTCTGAGAGAGTTGTGGTGGCGAGCAGTATGTGAATGCCGCTGACGTGCTGAGAACGGTCGACAAACGAAAATTATGTGAAGGATGGCACGACTTGGCTGACGGGTGGGCTAAGTGCAACGTGGATGCTGCCTTCTTCAGGGAGCAGAAATGTATCGGCATTGGCATTTGTATTCGGGGAGTGAAAGGTCAGTTCATAGCTGCAAAAACTATTGCCAAGTTCGGTTTAGATAGAGTGGAGGAGGGGGAGATCTACGGTATTTAGGAAGCCCTATCCTGGCTCAAGGAGCGAGGTACTACCAAATGCATGATTGAGTGTGAGAGCAAGATCTCATGCGACACGATTAATTCCACGCAGGATAACCTTTCTGAGCTCGGAAGAATGGCCCACGTCTGTCATGGGAGCATGTCTTTTTGACGATATTCATGTTAAACACATTGGTAGAGATTTAAATAAGATAGCTCATAGGTTGGCTAAGATGGCTATCGATTTTGATACACCACCGTGCGGGATGAACCCCATCGTCTGTGGAGGGTCTTCTCTTTTTTCCATGTTCGTGTTAATCTATTTTAGTTTGTTTCAAAAAAAAAATCTATGTATAATCAATAAACCTACATAATAGTTATTCTTGAAAGTTTTATTGAATTATATAGATTTAAGTTTACTGAAAATGAACTACAATCATGAGTTAATATGTATGTAGATATACTCGGTCTATATATGTCAGTCGATTTTGTTTAGATAATTTGGTATGTATGTGTAGACAATTAAAAATTGTTAGCAAATTATAGTGCGTCATGTGTAAATCAAGAATTAAATAATTAATTATATTTCTATTTTATTAATGGAATTTATTCCAAAATAAATAGATATATGGTTAATATTTAATTTTATCGGCAAATAGGAGAATGACACGTGGCAACGACACCTCAGAGAGAAATAGTCACCCAAAATGCCCACAAGCCCAAGCTCAAGCTCAAGCTCAATTCCATGGTTTGATGGTCTAAAAGGCCCATAAGCCCAAACTCAAACTCAATTTCATGTCCATGGTTTGATGGTCCATAAGCCCAAGCCCATGGCTTGATGGCCCAAAAGGCCCATAAGCCCAAGCTCAAGGCTTAATGGTCCAAAAGTCCCATAAGCCCATTAACCCACTAGCCTAAATCTATAAATAGGGAGGAAGGTCCTCATAAATGGGTGGATAATTGAAGTGGAGTGAAGTGAAGAAGAGAAAGATTTGAAGAGCTCAAGATACTCGAAGAATCATCGGCGAAGTCTTCAAGAAGCTTCGAAGTCTTCTTCAACATTCAAGGCGTTCTTTGTGCAAATCGCCTCATTCTTCACCAAGGTCATCCTCCAAATCAAATCAAAGACGACGTTCAATTCGAAAACAAGGTGAAAACCCTCCGCATTGGCTCAAACTTGAAGATATTCAAACGTTTTTCAACGCATCAAGCAAACCGGCGGTTGTTACGAAAACAAGGCGTGGTCCTTCGGATCAACATCATCAAATCAAACTTCAAGTTCAAGAAATCGAGGAATCACATCCCTTCCAAACACCTCGAAGAACATCAAGATCGTTCAAGAATTCAAATCGAAGAAGTAGAATCAGAGGATAGATAGAGATCGAACTCACTAAAAATGTATCAAATCCAAATTCAATTGATTTTGTATATAATTTTGTATTTATAAAATTTAAATACAAAATTTGTGTTACAAATTTAAAGCACTTGATGGGACTTTTACTCTCATCTCTACTCTTCACCAAAATCTTGAACGATGTTCACCCAAAACATATAACTAAGGTCGCTTCAAAAGTTTCTTTAGAGAGCATTGGCGTCATCAAGCAAAGCCAAACAACTTCAAGAAGCTTCGAAGTCAGCCATCACCAGGGGAAGAGAGCAACACATTGCCACTCTAAATGAAGAAAGTGTTGGTCCTGAAGGAAGCTTCACATCCCCTATCGCAAATTCTATCACAAGTTACTCACTTAAGGCGTCTGTATTGATGACAAATACTTCCACCGTTGAAGAACAACTTGCAAATCTTACAAGGTTGGTCGAATATTTGAGCATACACATTCAAGAGCAAGATGCTAAGATTGCAAAGCTCAGAGGAGAGAAGACAAAGTCAAGCCACATCAATGATAAAAGAAGTGAATGTGATGACGATGAAGAATTAGACGACAAGCAAGAAACTCATGATGAGAGAAAATCGTCTGACAAACACATTCAAATCTCTTGATGACTTCATCAGCGCGAGACCAACTCGAGGAGTTCATCGAGGTGACCATGAAGAACAAGTTTGATAGAAACTCCAATTCATCATTGGTTTACTCCAAGCCGTATACCCAAAGGATTGACAACTTGAGAATGCCTCCGGTTATCAACCTCCTAAATTCCAACAATTTGATGGAAAAGGTAACCACGACAACATGTAGCCTACTTTGTCGAGACATGCAATAACGCGGCACTTTGGAGATCACTGGTAAAGCAATTTTCGTTCTCTCAAAAAATGCCTTGATTGGTATGAGACTTGGAATCAAACTCATTTAACGGTTGGGAGTAGCTAGAGCACGAGTTCCTCAATCGCTTTCTGACGCGGAAGAGCGATCAACATGGTGGAGCTCACGAGTTCTCTTGGTTCAAAGAAGAGCCGATGATCAACTACATCAAGGTGGAGAAACTTATGCCTTAATTGCAAGGATCAATTATCCGAATCATCGCCATCAAATGTGCATCCAAGGAATGCATTGGGGCTTGCAATACATCCTGCGAGAATTGATCAAAGCGTTCAAAATTGGCCACGAGCTCATGATATGGAGCTAAGTATGACAAAGATGAACAGTTCAAAGGGCCTCCAATCCAAGAATCTCACATGTTTAAAGAGAGACAATAATTTAGAAAGGAAACCAAGTCCTTTAACAATGCTCCGAAAGAAGAGTCAATGGTGATGAAAGCAACTCCTGTCAAGCTCATAAGAAAAGATTACAACAAAAACGACAAGCATATTTTTTCTCAAAACATGGGGCAAAAAAGGTTGAAATTTAAGGAAATGCAATAAAAACAATACCCTTTCTTAGACTCCGACGTCTCCGGGATCTTCGATGACCTGCTCAAAGAATGACTCATCGAGCTACCTGAGCTGAAACGACCAAATGAGGCAGGACGAACTGATGATCCAATATATTGCAAATACCATCGATTGATCGGGCATCCCATACATGATTGCTTCATATTCAAAGAAAAGATCATACGGCTAGCTCAAGAAGGGAAGATATCACTTGAAGAGGAAAATGCTGCAGCAAATGTTGTCACCCCTGAATCTGACGACATACTGGAAGGTATTGGGGCATTGTACGATACGACAAACCAAGTAAGAGATCAATTCAAGTCAAATGTGATCGATGATGAAGGTGTCTTGGCAATCACATTCTCCAACGAGTTCTGACTTGGGTGCGAGCACAATAATAGGCCATTATTCGTGAGTTGCTTCACCCATGAGCGAGAAAGTCAAGAGAGCCTCATCGATGAAGGATCGTTGTTAATATCTTGCCACTAAGAACATTGAAGCAACTGAAAATTCCGATAGATGACTTATCCGGTGATCGGTTGATGATTCAGGATTGACTACGAAGGACAAAGGGCCGTTGGCACCATAAAGTTGAACTTGCTAATGGAAGACATGAGTTCAATGCATTACTTCATGTGATTGATGCGAAGACATCATACAATATCTTCTTGGTCGACCGTGGCTGCATAAAATGGTGTCATCCTTCTACGTTGCATCAATGCCTTAAGTATCATCAAGATGGGGTCGTGAGGACAATGGTCGGCGATCAAAAGCCTTTTACAGAAGAGAAGCTGAGTCATATTTTGCTGATGCGAAATTCTATATGACGATGACAATAAAACAAGAAGAAATTGAGCTTGACAAAGAACTTGAAGTCAGTCCGATTGTCAAGAATAAAACATCTTTCACCAAGATCGACTCATTCGAGGGACTGACGATGCCTCTGACCAAGATCGATGCTAAAAGACCAACTCATCCACCTCTTCAAAGGTTTGTTCGACCAAAACAAAGTAATGTTATCGAACATGGAGAATCTTCAGACAACGAACTCACTAAGCATTTTGGTCCAAATGCATATAAGCTCCTCATCAATACTGGATATAATCCTCAAGGAAGCTCTACACTGGAATCTCACTTGAAGAAGAAAGATGATGTGGTCCAGAATACCAAAGTGGGTTTGGGATTTGTGCCAAAAACACCTGTTCGAATCACCATCAAAAGAGCGGCTTCATGTCACTACATCTCTAACAGTGTATGCAAGTCAACCTTGGACGACGATATGGAAGTTGGGAAAACAACTCAAAATTTGTTGAAGTGCTACTATTCCTGAAATGTAGCAGTGAAGGCTTGTACATATGTAAATAGATAAAAAGAAAAACACAAAAAAATGAAGAAAACCCAAAGTCGAAAAAAATTGAGAAAGCAAGAAAACCAACAAAAAGAAGAACCATGCTCCAAAACGCACGAGCCTAAAGCGCTTGTTAACTCGAGAAAATCAACAAAAGAAGCAAGACAGCTCCATGGACGACGAGCCTAAAGCTGCACGTCACTACGAAGAAAAACAAACAAATATCAAAGACTCCATGAAGCACGAGCCTAAACTGCATGTCATGCCAAAAACAAAATCAACAAAAAAGAGCAAGACAGCTCCATGACACACGAGCCTAAAGCGCATGTTACTCCGGCCCACATGAGTATAAAGCTGCATGGCACTCCTCTTAAACACAAGTTGATCTTTGAACTACGTTTGACTTGATCCCTTACAAAATGATACGTGGCGACTTAGATATCTTCTAAGTTCGGTCATGATATGTGTTTTCTCTTTCAAGTTACATGGCCAAAGTTCATCATAAATTTGTATTTCAAGTGGGTGGCGGAGTTCAAGCTCATACTATTAAAGAAAATGATACGAACTTGGAAGAGGCGAGAAGGTGAAAATTTTAATAAAGCAAATCGGTCATGAGAAACAACTAGAGATGATGAATTATTCACTACTACGTTGTCAACACATTTTAAAGTGACCCCAACTTTTGAGTCGGTTCCACACTTTGAAGATGACTCGTGCTTGTTAACTCATTTCATTGTTGCCAACCTCGCTTTGAAAATGGTTTCAACTTGATGATCCCAACCACCATATCGTGACCTCGATTCGGAGGCGGCGTCGGTTTGATGAATCCGACTTGCTTTACGCTGAGAACACGACTTCTAGCTTCCCCTTAAAGGACAACGCACAACTCTAGCTTCCTCTTCGTGGATGCGACCGACTTCTAGCTTCCTTCACGATGGATGACTCACAACTTCTAGCTTCCTCTTGCGGATTGCACGCTTCTAGCTACCTCTTCGTGGATCTTGCATGACTTCTAGCTTTCCCTAAAGGGATGACGACAACTTCTAGTTTCATCTTCACGGATAATGTTGCACGACTTCTAGCTTCTCCTCCGACGACGACGTACAGCTTCTAGTTTCTCCTCCATTGATGACAGTGCTCAGCTTCTAGCTCATTTCTGCAGCTGCTCTTAGCTCGCTAAAAAAACCGTGATGCCGAAGATTGTGCAATGTTGTTGCTGCGTCTCTCATCAGAATATGATATCATCCCCACCATCGCATCTACTAAGAAGAAGATCATTGCTCTTGCAAAAAAAAAATGAGAACAACGTCTGAGACAAATGCGAAGCCAGTATCAAAAGTCAAAGTCTTGAAGTGGATTAAATTTGAAGTCTCTAGTCGATTTACTCTTGCGCAAAGAGGCTTGAAGTATAATTATGTGAATTTTTGAAACCTGGAAGGTAGTCACATGCACAAAATTATGAAAATATGTCATAAAAAAAAACGTGTGCAATCATAAAAAACATAAAAATGGAGTTTAAATGACTTCTTGTTCTCAAGATATCGAAAAAACTCTGTGCAAAAAAAAAGAGTTAGCAACTAGAATTAGTTAAATCAGGCTCTCAAAATTCAACTTAAGTGAGTGGGCTATTAAAATCACAGTCCATTTCTTAAAAATGGGCTCAAATCAACAAAGTTAGCCTACACTTTTTAAGAAAAAAGTCTAAATTATACAAAATAAAGGGAGCAGCCCCAAGCCTACGACGAAATCAAAAAAAAATTCTACCCCATATCGGAAAAATCTCCTATATCTCACGTCTCTCTCAGCCCACAAAAAAAAATGGCCCAACAAAAAAAAAGAACCCATCTCTCTCTAAATACACACACACTTATATCTCACAGTAAACACATGCACACTCACAAACCCATCTCTCTAAACCCACGCATCCCTCATAAACTCATATCTCTCTCACAACACAAACCCCTATATCCAAACCCCTCCATATTTCTCACATCCCTTCGACCGCGGTAACTCCTTGCTGCCATCAGCAGTGACCGTCGAACCTTGCCATTGTTGCGCCATCTTCGCCCAACTGCTGCGTTCCACCAAGCACAACGCCCGGTCGTGCCGTCGGGCATCGTCATTGTCGCGTTCAGCCATCCCAGACGAGACGATGAACCTCCGTCGTGTTCTTTCATGCCAATGATGTAACCACTTCTAGCTCGCATCGACATCCCTCGCCACAGCTTCTAGCTTGCGTTGAACTTCCCATTGTTGCGCTATCGTCGCCCAACTGCTGCGTTCCACCACGCATATCATCAACAACACCGCAACTTCGAACTCGTCTCATCATGCACACACTATCAGTCGTGACGTCGTGTCTCTTCAATATTGTGCTCAACCATCATGGTCGAGACCATGAAGAAGGCAGTGACATCTCGCAACGTCTTTCTCCGCAGGTTCTAGCCCGGACAAAACAGCGTTGTCGTCGCACGACCGCTTCTCGTGCACAAAGCCTGCATCTCTGCCAAACAGCTTCTAGCTCGCCATCGTCATGGTTTGATAGAAAAGGAAAAGAGAGAGATAACAAAAACTGAACAAAGACTGATTAACTTTTCATTGTATTACCCAACGTATACAAAAATGTTTACATATATAGAAAGCAAAACTTCAGCTATGCAGAGGTCACAGACGACCCTGTGTACTATTGTAACCAACAATATTCTTTTCTATCCAATGACAAAACAACAGAGGTATTACTCTAGATCCTTCTATCAAGAATACTTCATTGTGAGCTAGCATTCCACGTTGGCACGTCGTGCATGGTCATCTTGCATCGTCAGCTTTCTTTGGTAATGACAGTAGCTATTTCACGAGCTGGGCTAACATGCCCCCTCAATTCGAGCGAGCCGAGAGAAATCACTGGAAGCTTATTTTTGAGGCGAGAGAAGAATTGCACGCTCAACGGTTTAGTTAGAATATCAGCAATTTGATCAGAGGGTGGAACATGACGTACCTGTAGTTGATTCGCAGCAACCTTGTCACGAACAAAATGAATATCAAGTTCGATATGTTTTGTGCGGGCATGCAAGACGGATTTGAAGCTAAGGAGATAGCGCTCAAATTATCAACCCAAACTGTAGGGGTTCGAGAAATCGGGATAGATAATTCTTGAAAGAGAGAAGTTAACCATGATATTTCAGCAGTAGCATGTGCAAGGCTACGATATTCAGCCTCCGTGCTGAACCTAGATACCACGTGTTGCTTGGAGGACCGGAGATCGATTTCCACGAGATACACACATACGAAGTTGAGCGGCGATCGTCGATATCGAAGCCCGGTCAGTCGGAGAAACCAACAATATGAGCATGGTGTGTTGAACAAGATGTATACCATGGTCGAGAAAATGCCGACAGCGTGGCGAAGAATTCGCCGACAAAGACGCCAGATGAGTCGAGAGGATTAGCCGTAAAGCGACTAACCTTGTTGACAACAAAGGATAAATCAGGTCGGGTGATGGTAAGGTATTGGAGAGCACCAACGATACTACGATAATCCTTGGATTCGACCGGAGAACCACGGAATTTCGATAAGCGGCGAGAGGAGACCATAGGCGTAGGGCGAGGTTTGGCATGTAGCATGTTCACATGAGCAGAATATCAAAGCATATCGTTTTTGATGCAGATGAAGACCATGAGTAGTCCGAGAAATCTCAATCCCAAGAAAATGATGCACGAGACCAAGATTCTTAAGAGAAAATGACTTGCCCAGTTGAGTGATAATAGAATGAGTAGCAGTCGGAGAAGAACTTGTCACAAGGATATCATCAACGTAAACAAGTAAGTAAACAGTAGCATGGTTACCTTTCTTGAAGAAGAGAGAATGGTCCGCTTTGGACTGTAGAAACCCCATTTGGAGAAGAGTAGCTCGAAACGTGAGGAACCATGATCGAGATGCTTGTTTCAAGCCATAAATGGCTTTGTGTAATTGACAAACCAAAGGAGTAGGACCTGTAATTTCAAACCCTGGAGGCTGTTTCATGAACACAGTTTCATTAAGAATCCCATTGAGAAAAGCGTTGTCAATATCAAGGTGATTGACGCCCCAGTTTTGCTGAATAGCAAGAGATAAGATAGTTCGAATTGTTGTAGGCTTAACAACTGGACTAAAGGTTTCTGTGAAATCAAACCCGGGTTCTTGATTGTACCCTTGAGCAACCAAGCGAGCCTTGTAACGGGCTATGCTACCATCAGCATGTCTCTTGAGTTTGAATACCCATTTGCAACCTATGGTACGTTTATCTTCAGGTTGAGGAATAAGAGACCAAGTATGATTGGTATAAAGAGCTTTGAGTTCTTTAACCATAGCAGCCCGCCATAAAGGACTGGAAAGGGCCTCAGAAACATTTTTGGGTTCAACATTAATGAACTGATCAGTAGTGGTGGGAGCTAGCAACATCTTGGGTTTAAAAATCCCAGCCTTCCCACGAGTGAGCATGGGATGAGCATTGTGAGAAGGGATAACAGTAGGCATGGAGGGGGTGGAGGTAACATTGCTCTCAGTGATAAGAGGGGGATCCGATAAGGTAGGCTCGGGAGGGGAGGTGGTAGAGCTACTGGAAACAGGTGGCGAAGTAGAAGATGAGGAGCTGGGACTAGGACAGGAATGAGGAACAGGAGAAGGAGGGGAGGAAAGATTTATATGATGGTGAGGGAGAGGATTAGAAGAAGAAGAAGATGGAAGAAGCCAGAAACCAGGTGGAGAAGATGGGTTTTCAGAAGAAGGTACGGAGGAAGGAGAAGTGTGTAGGTGAGGGAAAGAATGTTCATCGAACAAAATATCCCGTGTAACCAGAACTTTCCCAGAAGCAAGAAGAACTTTGTAGCCCTTATGATGAAGGCTGTATCCTAGAAAGGTGCCTGACGCAGACCTAGCTTGTAGTTTATGCTTGTTGTAAGGTCGAGTGAAAGGGTAGCAAAGGCAGCCAAAAGTTCTAAGGGAAGAGTAATCTGGTTTCTGGTGGAATAATTTTTCGAGGGGGGAGATAAATTGGAGGACCTTGGTAGGGAGACGGTTAATAAGAAAAACTGAGGTAGTAAAGGCATCATCCCAATATTTCATAGGAAGACCACATTTGAACAAGAGAGATAAACCCATTTCCACTATATGCCTATGTTTTCTTTCAGCTAAACCATTCTGCTGTGGGGTGTAGGGACATGAGACTTGATGATGAATACCATTATGGAGGAAAAAAGGTGTTAAGCTTCGGTATTCTCCACCCCAGTCAGTTTGAATATTTTTAATCTTAGCATTGAGCTGAGTTTCAACAAGGGTTTTATATTGCAAGAAAACATTGTGAACCTCACTTTTAGCTTTGAGTAAATAAATCCAAACATAGTGACTAGAATGATCGATAAAACTCACATAATAGGAAAAGCCATTTGCACTTGTTATAGGAGCAGGGCCCCAAAGGTCACTGTGGATAAGTTCTAATGGTGAATTATGTGAAGAAGATGAATCTGAATATGGTAACCTATGCATTTTGGCAAAAACACATGGTTGACATAAGGTAGATGACTGCATTTCTTGAAAAGGTAAATTACAAGATAGCAAAGCTTTTCGTACAACGTTTATAGTGCAATGACCTAGCCTATTATGCCAATCATCTAGACTAAGAGTAGGAGAAAGACTAGAGAAATCAACAGTGGGTTGTTGGCGCCACTGAGCAGAAGTTGTCACAGTAGGTGCAGGAAAGGCAGAAGGTGTCACGGTTGAAGCATGGCTGAGAGGAGTGGAGTGTAAATGGAATTGGTAAAGGCCTCCTTTAAGAGTACCCCTGAGGAGAGTAACCTTGGTTTCCTGATCCTTTACAACACAAAAGTTAGGATGAAATTCAAGAAACACTTTGTTATCTTTCACAAACTGAGATACACTTAGCAGATTTTTAGTTATATGAGGCACATGAAGCAGATTACGGAGTATGAAAGATTTTGATGAGGAAGGAGTGGACAAAATACCTTTACCTATGTGAGCAATGTTAACTCCTTGCCCATTTCCCATTTGTAACCGCACTTCCACGATACTCGGGCGTAATTGATTAGTAAGATCATGAGAGATGTGATTTGTTGCTCCTGAATCAGGATACCAGATATTTTCATGATTGTAGTCTGAAGCATCATAGTGGGCGATACTGGAGTTGCCAGATTGTGGGATAGATGGAAGCTGAGCCATATGAGCCATCGGTGCGAATTGATTCTTTGAGTAGCGGTCTTTGGTTTTCTTTGCTTGACACAAAATTCAGTCGAACTATACCAGCATTTATCGGCGGTGTGACCCGACACAAAGCATACTTGACAAGTAGGTTTATTGCCAAAATTTCTTCCTCTTCCTCTACCAACATTGTAACCTCCACGTTGTATGCCATTTCGACCTCCTCCTCTATTTCCCATGTAACCACCTCTTCCACGATATTGCTGAGAATACCCTTTGTGTGATGGAGTATGAGCAATGTAGTTGAGAGAAGGATGTGAACCATCGGTATTTAGAGGTTGAGATTTAGTTGACTCCAGTCTACTTTCAAAGCTTAATAACAGTGAGTGAACATCCATAGCAGACCATGTGTCTACTTTGAGCCTTCTTGTAACAACCACGAGTCGTATTCATGACCTAATCCATTCAAGATGTGTAGGATTTGATCTTCGTCGGTGACATGATGTCCAAGCAATTAAGCAAGTCACGGCATAATTTTATTTTGGAAGATATTGAGACATGCTCAAATTTTCTTTCTTAAGAGTTTGGAGTTGGAGTTTGTATTGCATCACCTTAGCCCTCGACTGGTTTGCAAAAGTTTTCTCGAGTGCATTCAAATAGAGGTGCTTGTGGTCGGACCAACTACAAGATTCATAACTCTTGTCTGTCATCGGCGCTGAATCAAGCCGAGAGAATCTGATCTTGCCTTTCCCAAATGGTAAAATCTGGATTCATGGATCTGCATATGTTGTCTCCATCCTTTTCTTCGATCCATCTTGGCGGAGGTGAGCTAAACACGTAAGATAGCTTTCTAGACCGTAGCCTCTAAGCGTGGCCAAAATCATTGTCTCAGGACGAGAAAGTTAGTTTCTTTCAATTTTGAGGTGTGGGTATCTTGTGAAGAAAAATCACGAACCTCCATTGAAGGTGTTGGATTCATTGGCGTAGAAAAAATATGTGGTTCCTCCATAGATGTAAGAGGGAAAAAAAGCGAGAAAGGATTAAAGAGAGGTAAAGACACGCTCGATACCATGATAGAAAAGGAAAGAGAGATAACAAAAAGCGAACAAAGGCGATTAACTTTTCATTGTATTACCCAAAGTATACAAAACGTTTACATATATAGAAAGCAAAACTTGACTATGCAGAGGTCACAGAGCGACCACATGTACTATTGTAACCAACAATATTCTTTTCTATCAATGACAAAACAATGAGGTATTACTCTAGATCCTTCTATCAAGAATACTTCATTGTGAGCTAGCATTCCACGTTGTACGTCGTGCATGGTCATCTTGCATCGTCGACTTTCTTTGGTAATGATGATAGCTATTTCACGAGTGGGCTAACATGGTTCCACATTTTCTAGCTCTCCAGGCTCCATCAACGTAAATCGTGTAGCCGCTTCTAGCTCGTGCCGACATCTCCATCCGTAGCTTTTAGCTCACCTCATCGTCGCTTTCATTCCACGACTTCTAGCTCACGCACAACGCCGCATAGCCATCCAGCGACTTCCGGATCGTGCCGCTTCATCCGGCGATGGTGCAACCACTTCCAAGCGTCTTCCTCGCGACATCTTTTAGCACGCATCGATGTCATCGCCAGCCCGTTTCCACCGAACAGCCTCGCTCGCGTTGCCATCTCCCTTCACCCGTCGCGAACAATGAGCGCTTCGAGCTGTCGTCGTGCTTTCCTCTGTGGATCTCATGCATGATGGGGATCCCAGCAACCTTGCCGCGTTGGTCATCCGCTCCGCCGCATGATTCTTCCTCTTTTCCGGCAAGCACGGCGATGTCGAGCTCTCAGCGTTCGGAACTCACTCAACAAATGCGGGATTCAAAGTGTTAAAATCATAGTATAGACATGAATAATTGTAAAGGTTTGATTGATCATTCTGACCCTTTATATGGGGTTTAGAACAAATGTATAAGGAAATATATATATAAGGAAAGATCTTTGATTATGCTAATTGATCTTCTTGATCTCTTTCCTTTCTTCCAACACTCCCTCAAGTTGATTGGCGGGATCTCGATACTCAACTTGTCGAGAACTTTGCAAAACTTTTGGAGTTCTGCTTTAGTTAGGATGTGCTGGTGATCTTGGATCGAACAAATGGCGATGCCACAATTCCTCCTCGATCTTTTCTTTAATGAAGTGCTATCGACCTCGACATGTTTTGTTACATCGTGTTGAGCTGGATTCTACGAGATCTTGTGTTGCTTTGTTGTCCAAAACATCGACATGTCTTCGCCGAATGAAGATCAATTCAATCAATAGTTTCCTTAGCCACGAACTTGATTAGACCGCTCTTGATCCTCTAAACTCTACTTGACACTTGAGAGAACCCTTACTTTTGCTTCTTGCTTACTCCATGAGGCGAGATTGTCTCCAATAAAGTAAAGTATCCATTTGTAGATTTTATGTCTATTGGATTTCCGGCCAATCTGCATACGTGTAGGCATGTATATCAAGATGTCAGGTTTTGAAACGACAATCCATATCCAAAGTTCCTTTAGATATCTTACAATTCGGTGGCGGCTTCTAAGTGATCGACTTGAGGTTGGTGCATAAACTGACTCACAACACCAACAGCATAAGCGATATCAGGCCGAGTATGAGAAAGGTAGATAAGTTTTCCTACCAGCCGTTGATATTGCCCTCGATCTGCTAATTCAGCACCCTCCGTAATTTGTAGCCCATGATTCACAACAATGGGTGTCTCAGCTGGCTTGCAATCCAGCATTCCTATCTCAGCTAGAAGATCTAGAGTATACTTCTTTTGATTAATGAAGATTCTCTTCTTTGACACAGTACTTCAATTCAGGAAGCACTTTAGGTTTCCCAAATCCTTCATTCGAACTCTTTAAACAGGTTTTCTTTCAATTTACGGATCTCTTACAGTCGTCTCTGTTATGATCATATCGTCCACATAAATAACCAAACAAGTAATTAGATTACCTTGTTTTCGGAAATAAGGTGTGATACGAATTGCTCGTTTGTATCCAAATTTATTCATAGCTGTAGTAAATATCTCAAACCATGCCCTTGGGGACTATTTAAGTCCATATAGGGTTTTCTTTAATCTGCAAACCTCACCATCTTCAAACTCATCCGAGAATCCTTAAGGTGCTTCCATATAAACTTCTCTTTCTAATTCCCCATGAAGGAAAGCATTTGTAACATCAAGCGATGAAGAATCGATCCTTGTTGGCGAATATAGAGAAGAGTTACGCGATGTTCATCTTTGCTACCGGTGAGAAAGTTTACGCATAATCTATTCCATGCGATACGTGTACCCTTTTGCAACAAGCGAGCTTTGTACCGTTCAATAGATCCATCGGTTTTCGTTTGATTGTGAAAACCCATCTGCACCAATGAACTTTTTTCCTTTTGGCAATTTGCATTTTTCCACGTATGGTTCGAGCTAACGCATTTATCTCTTTTTCATAGCGTTCATCCAATGTTCGAACTTGAGAGCTTCTTCTACGGATTGTGGAATCTCTTCTTCATATAAAGCTGCTTCATAGGCTATAGCACTCTTGGATAAATTTCCCTTGGCAACATTTCCAATGGAATATCGAGTATTCATACGGACTTTTCAGGGTATATCGTCTGGGAGGAACACCCCGATTACTCCTGGGTGGTAGCACATATCGCCCAGTATCACCATCTATTGTATTTTCTTCCTCAGATATCAGTGGTGGAGGAGATATTAGTTCTGGCAGCGGAATTTCAGATTGTTACGCTCTTGAGTGTTTGAGGCAGCTCGGTGATGGTTAAGCATTTACATTGGAACCGCTTCAGGTTACGGCATTGGCAACCAACTTAGCGGATCGATCTCACTCTCTCTCTCTCTCACTGTTGGTAAGGTGGTTATTATAAAGAACTACTGTTTGAGAAAATCACAATTCATGGTGGTTAGGATTTGACAAGTTTTAGGATTGTAACACCTATACCCCTTTTGGTTCGCACCATAACCCACAAACACACACTTAATAGCACAAGGAGAGAGTTTTGTTCTTTCATGTTTGGGAATATGGACAAATCTGAGCAACCAAAGACTCGGTGGAGAGTAAAAGCAAGAGGTATCTTGGCGAGTGGATAATTTTTGTAGCGGGGTTTGGTGGAGAGATTTGGTAGGAAGGCGGTTTAGAAGGTGAGCAGTGGTGGCTTGGGGCCAAAATGGGTAGGACGCGAGACTCAATCATCATAGCTCGGGTCATTTCAAGAATAATCCTATTTTTAGTTCGGTAACACCATTTTGTTCGGGGCGTATGGGGACATGTGGTTTGGTGGATTATTCCTTTTGTTGGCATAGGCTTCGCATAGAATTATTGACAAATTTTCCCCCATTATCGGTTCGAAGAGTTTGAATATTTTTCTGAAATTGGGTTTGAACCATATTATAGAAATGAGTGAATTTTTCAAAAACTTGAGATTTATGTTTTAAAAAATACACCCATGTCATCCTAGTGCAATCATCAATAAAGATGAGAAAATATTTAAAACCTCGATCCTATAACAGGTGAAGGACCCCAAACATCAGAGTGTACCAAAGAAAAAATGGAGTTAACTTGTGTATTATTAGGTTTAAAAGATTGTGCGTGGCTTTTAGCCAAAACACAAGTTTCACAAGTTAATGTCCGAGTTGGTACTAATTTTGGAAATAAAATCTAAGATAACCTATGAAGGATGCCCTAACCGCCGATGCAAAGCCAAGCTTCCGGTCTGCAGTTCCATGAGGCAAACATCGCCTTGCCTTGTTGAGCTATCTCGTCACATAATCTGATCCATTCCGCTCGATTGCCACGCTTGATAATCTTCCCGTCACGATATCACGAAGAAAGCGTAGTGAGGATGCATCGGCATTGTACAATTGAGTTCTTTTGTAACATGACTAATCGTGACTTATGAGACGAGGCGGAACATATAGACAATTTGAAAGCCGTAAAGTGAGAGAAATTTCTATAGTTTTATTTCTTCCACCCGAGTCAAGTCACCTTGGCGGTTTGAACATGTGTTGAAATGATTTGGATGACCAGTATATCAGTTGTCAAAAGTCATAGTATCTGTGGCCGCAATCAAAATCCATCCCTATCTCTATTATTTTTATCATATAAAGCTTGACATGCATGAGAGATAGTGGAGGAATTTTTACATAATAGAGGGTCCTTTTTTGAATTAACCGAAAAATGAGGGGAGCTAAATTGAGAGGGCTGAAATTGAGGGGGGTCAATCTGCATATATGTAGAAGAAGGAGGGTTTGGTGATAAATCACCAAACCCTATACCTGTAACATTATCCGCCCCTTTCACTCAAATGCGTGTTTGGGTTAAAACCCTATCCGCCGCCGTCCTCTCTCGTTCCTCTTTGCGTACTGTCGTCCTCTTTCATCATTCCTTGCGCCGCTTACCGCCACCGCGGACCCGCCACTCACGGCCGTCTATCCCAATAATTGTCTTCCTTTTGCACGTGGTTTTCATGGTTATCCTCCCACCAATCGGGATAACCGGCAATGAAACACATCTCCTTGGTATGTTTTGCATTCCACAATGAGTACAAAAGCTTGATTTGTCCACCTTTTTCGCGATAACGGGTTGCCGGGGCGAGTGGGTGGTCCTCTGGCGGTGGTTTGCGGTTGGTAGTCTGTCTGGCCGTGAAATGGGACGAGTGGCAAGCCCGCCCTATTCCTCCGATGATGTGTTCTCCGAGTCGGCGGGGTTGGTTGCGGTTGCAAAATCTGTGCGGGCGGCCTCCTTCTCATGCCGAGAATGCCGATTCGGTGAGGGAGCAGGCATCTCTTTGAGGATATCGCGTCACGATACCGTCATACTTGGTATCTAATCCAGGAGAAAGCGATATAATCTTGATTTGCGAACAACTTCCGATATTTGTTGATTCGCTGCCTTTGCGGTACCGGGATTCGGCTCTCGTCGGTCGATGGTGAGCCATATTGTTTGTAATTCATTCCAGTAATCTTCCAAGGTAAGTTGCCCTTGATTCACTTTGTTGGCTTTAACTTCTAGATCATAAATCTGGAATGGGTCGGTTCCACTTCCGTATGTGATTGCTAAGCTATCCCATACAGCCTTTGCGGTTTGATGTTGTGCGAAATTTGTGACTAACCTTCCCTCCATATTCTGTATTAGCCATGAAAAACAGATAATCTGTTCCTCCCACCGATAGTAGGCGTGGTGCATTACATTTGGTGGTGGAGGTTGTCGGTGATGTGGCTTGACTTGCCCTGCTCCCAATGGCTACCCTCGTGAGGCGAGCCCATAATGGATAGTTGTTTCCATCCGGTTTGAAATCGAGAGTGACATTGTCGGAGTTGCGCACTAGATTGGCAATCAGTAGTGTTAATTCATTCGGAACATTGGACTTGGGTTGGTCATTTGTTGCATTTAAATCGACATTTTGTATACGCTTTGTTTCGGAGGGGATGAATAAGGCACGCCTTGATTGGTGTTGAAAAAGGTCGAGAAAGGTATTGGAACGATGATGAACAAGTTCGAGTTCCCGAATTAATCTGCTCTGATACCATGTTAAAATCATAGTATAGACATGAATAATTGTAAAGGTTTGATTGAGAGATAAGAGGCTGAATTGTTGTGTATAATTGATCATTACAGCAGCCCTTTATATAGGGTTTAGAACAAATGTATAAGGAAATATATATATATAAGGAAAGATCTTTGATTATGCTAATTGATCTTCTTGATCTCTTTTCCTTTCTTCCAACACAAAGAACATGATGTGTGTCGTTGACCCTCGTTATGGCCGCTATCTGGCTGCTTCTGCTATGTTCCGGAGCAAGATGAGCACAAAGGAGAACGACGAGCAAATGATCAATGTTCAGAACAAGAATTCATCTTACTTTGTCGAATGGATCCCCAACAAATCAAGTCTACTGTATGTGACATCCCTCCACCTGATCTCAAGATGGCTTTGACATTCATCGGTAATTCCACTTCAATCCAAGAGATGTTCCGACGGGTGAGTAAGTAGTTCAAGGCCATGTTTAGGCGAAAGGCTTTCTTACATTAGTGCATAGGAGAAGGCAGTAATATCAAGATGCCAAGGCCAAGAAGTGTGGCCTGCACAAGGGCAACATCAAGAAGGAAAACTTGGACGGAAACACTGTCCATGCCAATGGGACTGCCCGGTTGCAGATCTTTTCACAATCGGGAAATAAGAAAAGAATAGACTCCCGGCAGAGAAGAAAGACGACCAGAAAGCCGTCGATGCTCCTTGTTAAAGGCTTTGGAATCTGTCCCAGATTTGAAGGCTTATTTGGGTGCAAAGTTCTATTTGAAGGTTATGGCATGAGAATCAGAAGAGAAGTTACTAACAAGAGAAGAAACGTAATTGCAGATGGAAAAGTAGAGAAAGTATGGCTACAAGCTTAGAGTTCGTGAGTGAAAAACTGTTGTGTGGGAGTGTCTCTATTTATAGACTCAAGCTCCCACCTTAACCTAGCTCCAACTGCAATTGTGTGTAGAGAACATAAAGACAACTGAAGCTGCAAAAACTGTTGTGTGGGAGTGTACAGAACATAAAGACAAAAAAAAAAAAACTGAAGCTGCAGAGGACATCTGCTTCAACAAATTATGCAGAAAGAGCAGACGCTCTAAACAATCTCATTAAAAGCAATAGTACATAGACTGCTTCAAGTTGCAATATCTTTGGCTTCTTTTGCCTACAGCCACACTAAGCTTCATTAAATATTTCTACTTTAAGTTTGTCTTGATCCCAACAAACTGCATGTGTACCACAAAAAAGACATGATATTCCCAAAATTTTTTTTTGCAAAAAGAGGGTGGTTGCCTGCAATACGAAAAAAAAAACTCTATGATGAGCAACGTGGCAAATAGAAACAAATTGGACTACCACATTATGGTCCAATTCTTTTCGATATTTGTTTTAAATATGGACCAAGTTTAAAACTTTTGTTACTTTGGTCATTTTATGTGATTTGGGCTGCCGAAAATACAAAACAAGGTGGATCACATTTTGCGATGTTTGGACTACAATTCAAGAAAAGCCCATTATTAGAATAATTAAAATCCATGTTCAAGTCAAAATCAAAATCCAAGTTGAAAAGAAAAAAAAAAAAAAAGGAAGAAAGAATAAGATTTCACCAAATACGAGTATAAACTGCTTACAAATTCAAATTCAAGTTGAAGAACTCCTAAATCACAGTATAAACTGTTTATAAATTCAAATTCAAGTTCAAGAAATCTTGAAAGCAGTATAAACTTTCTAACAAATTCAAAGTCAAGAACTCTTGAAAGCAGTATAAACTTTCTAAATTCAAGTCGAAGAACTCCTAAATCTGAATATAAACTGCTTATAAGTTCACATCAAATTCAAGAACTCTTGACAAGAGTCTAAACTATCAAAATGAATTTCGAGACTCGTCCATTTCCAAGACAACTCATCCATAAACAAGTCTCGATGAGGCGATTTGTGACAATTAAAATTGTTAGCAAATTATATTGCGCTTATGTAAATCAAGAATTAAATAATTAATTATATTGCTATTTATTAATGGAATTTATCCCAAAATAAATAGATATATGGTTAATATTTAATTTTATCGGCAAATAGGAGAATGACACGTGGCAACGACACCTCAGAGAGAAAAAATCACCCAAAATGCCCACAAGCCCAAGCCCAAGCTCAATTCCATGGTTTGATGGTCTAAAAGGCCCATAAGCCCAAACCCAAACTCAAGCCCATGTCCATGGTTTGATGGTCCATAAGCCCAAGCCCATGGCTTGATGGCCCAAAAGGCCCATAAGCCCAAACTCATGGCTTGATGGCCCAAAAGGCCCATAAGCCCATAAACCCACTAGCCTAAGTCTATAAATAGGGGTGGAATGTCCTCATAAATGGGTGGAGAATGGAAGTGGAGTGAAGTGAAGAATATGAAGATTTGAAGAGCTCGAGATACTCGAAGAATCATCGTGAAGTCTTCTTCAACATTAATGTTCTTTGTGCAAATCGCGATTCTTCACCAAGATCATCCTCCAAATCAAATCAAAGATGGCGTTCGATTCGGAAACAAAGCGAAAACCTCCGCATTGGTGCTCAAACTTGAAGATCTTCAAGCGTTCTTCAACACATCAAGCCAATCAAGCGGTTGCTCGAAAGCAAGGTCGAGGTCCTTCGGATCAACATCATCAAATCAAACTTCAAGTTCGAGGAGATCAATGAATCACACCCCCTCCAAACACCTCGAAGAACATCAAGATCGTTCAAGAATTCAAATCGAAGAAGTAGAATCAGAGGATAGATAGAGATCGAACTCACTACAAATATATCAAATCCAAATTCAATTGATTTTGTATACAATTTTGTATTTATAAAATTTAAATACAAAAATTTGTGTTACATTATGAATTATTATTTGATCCATATTACAGTTATTATGTTCAGCATAAATAGTATATAGAGAGTTGTATAATGTGTCATCACCGATAAACTCGCCATTTCTCATGATAGAAACATTAAAAAAAACAGAATATCCATTAAAAATTGTTTAGAAATAGAAATAAGGTTCCGTCGAAACTCCGGTACATATAGAACATATCTCAAAACTAAAATTATCCTATCAAAGCATAAAGTAACATCTTCAACCGTAACAGTCTCGACTTTCGCCGTGTTTCCCATGTAGATCGTTATCTCGCCTTCACTCAGCTGCCTTGTCCGTAGGAACCCTATAAGGTGTAGTAAATATGGCAAGTCGCACTTTTTTCTACTACCCATGAATGTGTAGGGAAAACGTATGTTAACCCTCGCCCCGAGGATCCATCTTGGGTGTTTAATTCACCATACATTGATTATAAACCTAGCATGCGTCTATATAATTAAATCGCAACACGTTGGGGTTTTCACGTGTTTACCTTTGGATGCGAAGAGGTCGATGGAAGGAGATGAGCGGATCGAGCGGATCGGACTCGTGCTTTGACCTACGGATCTGTATCCCGATTGCCCAATCTCCAACGTCGAGTGAGGACGATCTATGGAGAATGCTTCGAAAATCACCCAATGCACTCTTATCAAAACTCACGAAAATTTTCTCTCAAAGCAATGAGATGACCGAAAATTGTGTTCTCAATATGTGAGCATTAACCTAGACTTTATCTCATACCTTATATTTATAATGCACTACCTTAATCCTATATGGAATATTACCATAATCCTATATGGAATATTACCATAATCTTAGGATTATTTCCATACTCTCAGGATTATTTCCATACTCTCAGGATTATTACCATAATCTTATATGGAAAGGATCTATGCATATACCATAAATATAATTATATCCTTGTGGGATAAAGAGAATAAAATCTTTCCTTTGAGAGTACATAGGGGCGCCGATTTTCTTGTAGCTACGGGCCTGGTTGGGCCAGCCCAGGGATCAAATGCAAGGAATAAAGATGGGCCTCAAATAAATTAATTATCTTATGTTCAGCCCAGAACATAAATTAATTTATAAACATTCGATCATGCCACTAGAGAAAGAATGCTGACTTACCCCTTTATTACCGAAGTTGAGTCGGGCTTGCACTTAGACATTACGAATCCCCGTATTTAAGATATCGAACGTCCATTAATCATTTATAGCAATCTGACTGCTTAAAACGATTAATAACTTCATTTCCTTAAGTAGTACCACTCAACCTTATTATTGTACTTGAGCTAACTCAACTGCGGGGTTTAGTACAATAAACCTTTGAGCTCCTTAAGGGGCGTCATCATCCTAAACGGATACGGTGACTCGTCTGAGATAACTAGCGTGACATCTGACACCGCCACCACCCAAGATGCGGAGAATCTTGGGTTAGAACATATAACCCTCACTCATAACAAGTCAGTGATGGTCGACAACTCATACTCACCTAATACCTTATCGAGGTTTAGATCATCGTAAGTCACCGAGATCTTGGTTCTTCACGGCGGTCGAAAGAAGAACACATCTCCTTTGTGATCCTTCAATACGCCGAGACGATCAAAGCATAGACAAGCAACTAAGTCAAGTCACTTCTTATCTATACCGCAGCCCCAAACCGACAACTCGTCCTTAAGTCGTCTCGGTGTGAAACTTTTTATATCTCATTAAGCTTGACCAATCTTACGGACTTCTCGTGATCTTCTACACAATCGTATGATCTAACTTATATATGAGATAAGGGGACACAGATATATGCAATCAAGTATTCAAATCGGATAGGATATTGTAATAGTGGTAATGTGAAACATTGTATACAAGCTCAACCAAACCGCTTTCAAAGATACAAATCCAACAATCTCCCACTTATACTAAAGCAAACTTTTAGTATACAATGTGTCTTTCTACTAGCTATTACAAACAACCATCACTTTGCTTCTCCCACTTATACAAAAGTTTCCTTTCTAAGTGGGTGCCATCAAGCGCAATCCAAGTCCTCTAACGTGTTCATCGTAGACTTTTCGGCGGTGCTCTTCGTGAATGGATCCGCTAGATTTTCCGTCGATCAATCTTTTCAATCAAGACGTCACCTCGCCTAACGATTTCTCGTATGACATGGTACTTTCTCTCTATGTGTTTTGTCGCCTTGTGGGTCCGTGGTTCCTTCGAGTTTGCCATCGCACCGAAAGTTATCACAAGAAACTATGATACTCTTGGGCAAACCGGTACCACACCTAGATCCATGAGGTAGTTCTTGAACCATACTGACCTCCTTAGAAGCCTCAAGGCGGCTACATATTCGGCTTCCATGGTAGAGTCCGCAATGCATCATTTGCTTTGCGCCAGATACGGCTCCACCTCCCAAGGTAAACACATAGCCCGAGGTTAACTTTTTCTCATCACGGTCGGCTTGGAAATCTGAAAGTGCAGATAACCCAAAGGCATTAGACTATCGCATGGTAAACTAGCCTATAATCTCGAGTCCTTTCGGTACTTGAGTATATGCTTTCTATCGCAGTCCAATGAGCTTGTCCAGGGTTAGATCGATATCTAGCTACTATGCCACCGTGACAGCGAGATATCGGGTCTCGTGCATAGCATTGCGTATATGAGACTTCCCACGGCTGGAAGCGTGAAGGAACTTGTCTCATTTCCTCTATCTCCTTTGCAATCATAGGTGTTGCGTCTTAGATAAAGGAACGCCATGTGCGAAAGGTAGCAATCCTTTCTTGGCGGTCGCATACTAAAACGAGTAATCACGAGATCAATGTAAGGATCGAGATAAGCTCAACATTTTCTTCTTGCGATCTCGGTAAACCTTGATCCCAAGAATGTACGTTGCATCTCCTAAGTCTTTCATTTGAAACTGATCGGATAGCCAACTCTTTACGATCGATAACGACTTTCACGTTGTTGCCAACTAGAAGGATGTCATCTACATAAAGTGCAAGAAATACCACATCACCGCTGACATCTAACCGACACACAACTCGCTACGCAACCGGGTAAATCCATGGGACTTTACTACCTCGTCAAAGCGTAAGTTCCATGATCGAGGTTCGCTTAAGTCCATAAATGGACTTAAGCTTCCATACTAGATGCTCTTCACCCTTTACCACATAACCTTGAGGTTGCCGCATATAGATGTCTCTACCTTCCTCAAGGTAACCGTTTAGAAAAGCGGTTTTAACATCCATTTGCCAAACCTCTAGGTTCAGTGGGCTGCTATGGCTAGAAGAATTCGATGGACTTGAGCATTGCTACGGCGAAAAGGTCTCATCGAAATCGATGCCCTCAATCTGAGTGTACCTTTTCGCCCAAGCACGGCTTTAAAAGCGAAACCTCTCCATCGTAATCTCTTCCTCTTGTATATCCACTTACTACCTACGGCTTCCTTGCCATCGGTAGAGTGTCTTTCATATACATCCATAGCCGTTATGGACTCCATTTCTAAGTCCATAGCGGTGTGTCATGATCTTGCATCAATATCTTGTATCGCCTCCTTGTATGTCCATGGGTCGATTATTGCATGTTAAATCTCATTGGGACCAAACCAAGATTCACCCACGAACATAAATCGCTCGGGTTGACGAACAACCCTCCCACACTGACGAGGTTCTACAGCACAATGGCAAGTGGGTGCAGATACTTGTGGTTCTCTAATTTGCACAACTTGTGTGTAGGTACCACTTATGGGTCGGTATCTCCGGTGGAACTCGACCCACTTCAATTTCTTGAAGTATCGGTGTCGATCCTCCCACCAGACTCGACATCTCGCACCTTTCGCCTAATCGGTGGTGGAATACGATCATCTTCTAATTCTTGAAGAATGATTTCAACTTTGGACTTATGATTTTCATATAATCCTCTTCTAAGAATTGAACATTAGTCTTAATAATGACCTTCGATCCTTAGGACTATAGAATAAACCACCTTCGTTCCTCTAGGATAGCTAATAAACGACGCTGCGTCCGATCTAGCCTCCAACTTGTCGCCTTCTTGTCAAGCACATGCCGGATCGCCCCATATCCTTATGTGGTTTAAACGGGCTTCATGCCCAAACCACAACTCGAAGGGTCTTTTCGATCGACTTGGACGGTACTAGATTTAGCAAGTATGCCGCCGTCTCTAAGGCATATCCCCGTAATCGAAATAGGCAATGTAGCATAACTCATCATAGATCTAACCATTTCCAAAATAGTCCTATTTCTTCGCCTCGACACACCATTTTGTGTGGTGCCCGGTGAAATCTTGTTGGGATGTAATCCCACACTTCACTAGATAGTCCATAAACTCGTTCTCGAGGTATTCGCCACCGCGATCGGACCACACGATGACTTGATACTCTTACCTAGCTTCGTCTCCATACCGCTTTAAACTCTTTGAATTTCTCAAAGCATTCGGACTTCGCGGTGAAGCGGTATATGTATCCGCACTCTGAGTAATCGTCAATGAAAGTGACAAAATACTGCATTCTCCACGAGCTTGTGTGGACATTGGTCCACAGTCGAATGGACTAACTCCAACATTTCTTTGGCTCTATAACCTTTCGCTTTGAAGGTCCGGTCGACATCTTACCTTCTATACGGATTCGCAGGCGGGAGCGGAGTAACCGTGAGATCACCCAACGCCCATTCTTAGCCGGTCTTTGGATCCTATTTAGATTGATGTGACCTAATCTAAGATGCCAGAGAAAAGTAGAGTCATCTTGAAGAAAACTTTCTCTTTTGGGGTTTGATGAAGATGCAACATAGTTATAGGTATTATGTTTTGCGAGAAATAGTATAAAGCTTAATTATATAAGGTGCCAACACGAGATAACTTCGTCATTTCTTATGATAGAAACACCACTATCAAAAATAACGAATATCCATGAGTAAATAATTTCAAACAGAACAAGGTTCCGCCAAAACCCGCACATATAAAACGTCTTTCAAAACTAAAACTGTTGTCCCAAAACATAAAGAAACATCTCCAACTCGCAGCAGCTTCGACTTTCGCCGCGTTGCCATGGAGATCGTTATCTCGCCATCAAACGACTCCCTTGTCCGCGGGAACCTCGCAGGTGTAACAAACATGATCGGCCATGCCAGATCTACTACCCAAGAATGGGTAGAACAAGTCGCTAAACATGTTTCACATTAAAGCAAACAGCGCACCTTGAGCCTTGAGCATAGGGCACTTGGCCTCCAATGCCCGATCTCACCGCACTTGAAGCACTTGCCCTTCTCCTCGGCTTCTTCAAGCCTCCGTGGCAACCATGTTCTTGCTCCCATTACTCCCACTATTTCCATTTTGCGATGAAAATTTTGGGCCCTTAGATGTCTTAGCAAGAGCATGTGCTCCTTTTCCATAACTCCTTCCGCAAAGAACGAGATCATTGAGCAACCGACTAAGTGTAAACTCGGTCTTGCTCATGATCGCATTCACGCCGAAAGTTCTCAAAAGACTTCAAGTGTATTGAGGATGATATCGACCTTGGCCGCCGTCGATACCTCCTCCCAACCGATCAAGACTATCCATGAGATGAGTCATGTGGGAGACATGTTCATGGACCGAACTTCCTTCTTCCATCTTACACGCCAAGATTTCTCTCATTGTGGAAGCGGATCGTCCGATCCGATCGCCCAAACTTACTCTCGAGACTTGACCAAATATCGATCGCGTCACCATCGATCGATGTTGCAGTACTGCAAGCCTTTGGACATCGTAGTCATCATATAGCATTTAGCCATATTGTTTGACTTATTCCAAAGTCCGCCTTGACTCTCATTGCTCATTAGTCGATGCGTCGATAAGGGCATCGGGTTTAGGAGTAGTGAGAACAAACATGTGTTCTTCAAATGATAAGAACATATTCAATGTTTCGCTTCCACTCGATAAAATTTGGACGGATAACGGATTTTGTGCGAGCATATTGATAATCGGCGTAAGAGACATATCTGAAACGATAATGTAAACACATAAGCATCTAACGCATATAATTACGAATAATAATATTGTAACCTTTGATAAAACAATATTAATTGAAACCTCCAATCGCCCAAGGAATCCCACATGCAAGCCACGCGTGTGGGCGTTTACACATGAACCCGACCGACTGCACTAAAATATACCTTTTAGTCGTTTAATTTCAATCCATGTCAACTTATCCTTATGACAAATGAAATTAACGATTGGACCTTACTAGACCACATCACTATCGCAAGAAGGACTTCAAGGAAGTTGTACTTGAGGTGATGTCTAAGCATTGACCACAATTTTAACGACAGAAAATGAATTCTTAGAATTGGTATACTCACTCGGACCATACCGCCCAATTCAAATTCTTTTGTTATCTCATTTTATATCTATCTCGAGAACTTATGAAAATCGCACATGCAAGCCCACGCGCTGTGGGCGCCATACATGAAACTCCCACTTCTCAATAGATTTAAAATGTTTTATTTAGAAATCTCATCTAACAAACTTATGATAAGCAAGGTAAGCAAGCCAATGCGCGTGTGGACGTTTACTCACGGTCGCCTCACTTTGTTTAGAGATCAAAAGTGGAGGTCTTGACATTTTAATTTGAAAAATTAATTTGTCGGGTTGCTTGCTTAGTCTTTTTATTCAAAAGGTTTGTCCATGCAGATCACGTAATCCTCAGCATGCTTTTCTATAGAACTCAACATGTAAAACATGCTCAGTAATTCTAAAATATGCTTGATAAACGCGATAAACCTAGCATGCTTACTATGCGCATCCAATTACGTAAAACACTTAAAGGTTTGTCAACGTAATATAAACATACATAGCATGCTCTCGCATAATTTAAACATCCACGACATGCATATGAACGATAAAAATAAAATAAAACGCTCATCGCGCTCCAATCGTGAAACCCGCACATTTAAATCTAATCTATTACATAGATTTACAAAGCATGCAATTAAGCTTCAAACGGGCCTCGCGTACCCGCACGGACCGATTCAACTAATGGGCCTCGCGCACGCGGCACGGACCGGAAAATCTGAAAAGCGTGCGGGCCGGGTCGGCCCATCTTCGGCCGGGCAGCCCGCTTGCTTGTCGGCCGCGTGCTCGCGTGTCCTCGTGGGCTACCTCGCGGTCACTAAAGCGACCGCGACCGGCAAGCAGACACGCGGCCACCACCCGAGCGCTGAACGTCTGCCGAGAGATGTCGCCGCCCGGCGAAACTCGCGATCGCGATCCTTCATGACGCCGGGTTTCATGCTACGAACGCGCGCCGTGCCGCCCGCTAGCTTCGCGACGTCACAGCAGCTCGCTGGTAGTCTCGCCGCTGGCGCCAGGATCTCGCGAGAACGCGCCCGTCGCCCGCAGCCTCGCGATCGCCCTCGCGACCGCGAGGCTCGCCGCAGAAACCACCCGATGATGTACCGAGACTGTTTTTCCCGTCGTTTCGCTTCTTCGTTCTTTCGTCTTCGTTCTTCTTTTACGAGATAAGATTTACATAATAAAATCTAATCTAACCACGGATTTTCTCGTGGTGTAAAACAAAACCAACAAAACAATAAACGAGCCACGATGAACGACAAATCACAATTATTAAACGCGCGTAATAATCAAACGTGAATTAATCCAACAGAGCCAAGATTGCGATCCTGTGCTCGATACCAATTGTAGGGAAAACGTATGTTAACCCTCGCCCCGAGGATCCATCTTGGGTGTTTAATTCACCATACATTGATTATAAACCTAGCATGCGTCTATATAATTAAATCGCAACACGCTGGGGTTTCACGTGTTTACCTTTGGATCTGAAGAGGTCGATGGAACGAGATGAACGGATCGAACGGATCGGACTCGTGCTTTGACCTTCTGGACTGTATCCCGATTGCCCAATCTCCAACGTCGAGTGAGGACGATCTATGGAGAATGCTTCGGAAAATCACCCAATGCACTCTTATCAAAACTCACGAAAATTTTCTCTCTCAAAGCCAATGAGATGACCGAAAATTGTGTTCTCAATATGTGAGCATTAACCTAGACTTTATCTCATACCTTATATTTATAATGCACTACCTTAATCCTATATGGAATATTACCATAATCCTATATGGAATATTACCATAATCTTAGGATTATTTCCATACTCTCAGGATTATTTCCATACTCTCAGGATTATTACCATAATCTTATATGGAAAGGATCTATGCATATACCATAAATATAATTATATCCTTGTGGGATAAAGAGAATAAAATCTTTCCTTTGAGAGTACATATAGGGCCGATTTTCTTGTAGCTACGGGCCTGGTTGGGCCACCCAGGATCAAATCAATGAATAAAGATGGGCCTCAAATAAATTAATTATCTTATGTTCGGCCAGAACATAAATTAATTTATAAACATTCGATCATGCCACTAGAGAAAGAATCTTGACTTACCCCTTTATTACGAAGTTGAGTCGGGCTTGCACTTAGACATTACGAATCCCGTATTTAAGATATCGAGCGTCCATTAATCATTTATAGCAATCGATTGCTTAAAACGATTAATAACTTCATTTCTTAAGTAGTACCACTCAACCTTATTATTGTACTTGAGCTAACTCAACACGTGGGGTTTAGTACAATAAAACTTTTGAGCTCCTTAAGGGGCGTCATCATCTAGCGGATACGGTGACTCGACATGAGATAACTAGCGTGACATCAAGACACCCGCCACCACCCAAGATGCGGAGAATCTTGGGTTAGAACATATAACCCTCACTCATAACAAGTCAAAGTGATGGTCGACAACTCATACTCACCTAATACCTTATCGAGGTTTAGATCATCGTAAGTCACCGAGATCTTGGTTCTTCACGACGGTCGTAGAAGAAGAACACATCTCACTCGTGATCCTTCAATACGGAGGCGTACCAGCATAGATAAGCAACTAAGTCAAGTCACTTCTTATCTATCCGCAAGCCTAAACCGACAACTCGTCCTTAAGTCGTCTCGGTGTGAAACTTTTATATCTCATTAAACGACCAATCATACGAGACTTACGTGATCTTCTACACCTTCGTATGATCTAACTTATATGAGATAAGGGGACACGAGATATATGCAATCAAGTATTCAAATCGGATAGGAGATTGTAATAGTGGTAACGAGAAACATTGTATACAAGCTCAACAAAGCGCTTTCAATATACAAATCCAAATGAATGAGTATAACAAGTCTCCAAACATGTGTCCATTACTAGAGTGAATGGCATACCTTGAGCATTGAGCATATAGTACTTAGCCTTCCAATGCTCGGTCTTCTGTCACGATGAAGCAGCGCTTTTCTTTGGCTTTTTCACACCGGTGGCACTCATGCCCTTTCTTCCTTGTTTCCTTGCCTCTACCACCCTTGGCATTTTTTTTTCCTATTTCCACCTTTCGATGGAACATTAGGCCCTTGGATGTGCCGGCGATGGCATGCTCCTTTCCCATGACTCATTCCATCGTCACTAGATCGTTGAGTGGCCGATTGAGTGTATACTCGTTCTTGCTAATGATCGTGTTCACAAGGAATCTCAAAAGACTTGGGTAGCGTATTGAGAATGATATTGACCTTGGTCGCTTTGATACCTCCTCCGACTAATCAAAGTTATCCGTGAGATGAGAGATATGTTCATGGATCGAACTTCCTTTTCTATCTTACACTTCCGTTCTCGATCCTTTAAAAGCGGACCATTCGATCCGGGTGATCAAACTTCTTGAAACTTGATCGGATCTCGATCATATCTACCATCAATTGATGTTGCAATTTTGCAATCATTTTGACATTGTAGTCATCATAAAACACTTAGCCATATTGTTTAACTTATGCTAAAGTCTTTTGTCTCTTATTGCTCATCGGTCAGCGTGTGATGAAGGACAACATATTTGGAGTAGTAAGAAACATGTAATCTTCAGAGATAGAACATATCCCCTATTTCGCTTCCACTGATATAGTTCGGATCGGATAAGAATTTTTGTGAGCATATTGATAACTTTCGATATAATTCGGATCGAGATAAAAGATTTTGTATGAGCATATTGATAATCGGTAAGAGATATAAAGGTGTGTGCGTGTGTTGGTCTAGTGGTAGAGTGGTTAATGTCCAAGGCCAAAGGTCTCGGGTTCAAGTCCACCGTGACGCGGCCTTTAAATTTCTGTATTAAATTGACTAAAAAAATAAATAAATATAAAGGTAATATAAACATCTAAGCATATGATCGCATATAATTCGTAACAATAATATTATAACCTTTTGATAAAATAATATTGATTTAAACCTCCAGTTACCCAAGAAATCTCACATGTAAGCCACGTGTGTGGATGTTTACAGATGAACCCCTCGACCAGACTAAAATGATCCTTTTATCCGTTTAATTCCATTCAATGTCAAAGTATCCTTATGACAAATGAAATTAATAATTAGACTTTTAACTAAACCATATCACTATCACAAGAAGGGATTTTGCGAGAAGTTGTACTTGAGGTAATACCTAAGAAGAGACTACAATTTTGACAGCAGAGATCAAATTCTTAGAATTAACAAACTCACTTGGACCATACCGTTTCTAATTCAATTTTGTTTGTCATCTCATTATATATCTATCTCTAGAGAACTTATGAAAATCGTAAATGCAAGCCACGTATGAGCGTTTACATGAAACTCTCACTTCTCAATAGATTAAACTATTTTATTTAGAAATATCATCTACAAACTTATGATAAATTGTGCAAGTAAGCCACGCATATGGACATTTACTCACAGTGCTTACCACTTTGTTTAGAGCTCAAAATGGGGAGGTCTTGACGATTTTAATTTTAAATTAAAATGTCGGGTTTCTTACTTAGTCTTTTTTGTTTCAAAAGGTTTGTCCATACAAATCATGTAATCTGACGAGCCCAAGTTTTGTGCTCTTTTTCGTAACTTGCTTGGCGGGTGAATAGAGATACGATGCACCTCGAGGGCACAAGGAGCTTAGCTCACACCGGGCTTCAAACTCCCGTGGTTGTTGGTTTCACGGCGTGACCTCCTTCTGCAGACCGCAAGTTCAATCTCGGAAGGGTAGGCTAATGGGCAGCGGAGTGAAGAAGGCGAGGAGGGAGAAGAAGAAGGAGGAGGCGAGAAGGCGGAGGAAGAGCTAATGGGCAAGATCGCGAGATGCAGGCGAATCTCGCTAAATCAGGAAAGGATCTGCTGACACGAATCTCATGATATCGGAGGAGATCGCCTCGGATCCGTCTGGGCAAGGAAAGGCGCCGATCAACAAGGAAAACTACCAGTTGTCCAGCCCATGGGCCATAAACCATCGCCGATCTCTCTAGGCCTATATATATGGATGAAGGCGCGACTTCTTCCTCTCTCGCGTTCCAACTCTCACTCTGATTATCAAATTCACACCCCACCACCACGTACATTAAGTCCCTTCGGGGCAAACACTTTTATTTTGCTATTCGTATGTTTTGCCGGCGGCACTTTGGGCTCGCCGTTTCTATTTCGTTCAATTAATAGTAAGTTGGTTCCGTTTAATTATGGTTTCAATCAACTATTGCATGTTTATTTATTTTATGTCTAGCTAAGTCTTTATTCTGGTTTGGGCGTGACTAAGTCGAGCATGATTAATATAACTCGAGAGGTCTAAGTAGGGCATTACGATGCTGCATGCGTGTGTTCGAGCACTAGGTCTGGGCATTATATAACTTAACCAAACTCGGTGTATTAGTTGCAAATAACATAGTGGATAAGGGAAGGTTGCAAGTAATAATTGGATTAAGGTGTCGGGTGTCCGCACCCCAAATAATCTGTTGGTGTGGACGAGTTGGAGTAGTTATAGCACTACCTTTGCGATACCGGTCCATCTAGATCATGCTTATTGCTGTGGGTTTACATGTCTTGAGGTGTCCTCGTATGCGCGTACGGGTTAGATAGTTTGCATAGGGTGTCCCTTACTTCTTTACACGTAAAGGATAGATTTGGAGGGTGTGTCGTGGGCGTGACGCGTGACAACGGGTCTGACGTATGTCTCTTATAAGGTTGATGCATGTCATATAGAAAACCTTTGCACCTAGGACCGAGTATTAATCGTCTTCACAAGTTGTTGCCCAAGCCGACTCGTCTTATTATTTGATATTCCCTTGAGTTTGTTTCGTGTTACTTTAGTCTTATCTATAGTGATCGAGATAATTACACCACTCGTCCCTTTTAAGTGACATCGTGACATCGAGATTGCTACACCAACTCCTCGTGGGATCAACCTATACTTATCGCGGCTACGCTGTTGTGATGGGCAATAGGTTATAAATTTATTTTGAGCAGCTAAGCGGATGTGGTGTCGAATTGGCGGCGTTGTCGGGAGTTGCGCATTTCGGTGAGTATCTCTATTTCTTGAATTTATATTGCTTTCTTTATTGTATGCTACGACCTAACCTTGCGGGGAAGAGCGGAGGACTTTTATGCGATCTTGAGATCGAAAAGCACGCAAGGCGGATGAGTGTAGCGATGCGGATGGCACGACAAGCTGCGAGGGCGGCTAATCCGAGAAAGAGAACCCGGGGCAATACGATGGGTGAACAACCATAAGTAAGCGGACATTAAGGAAATGGTGTTCCTAACAACGAACACGAGGCCAGCGGGCATCACTTTGCCCGCGATCAATGGCGGGAGATGAAGCATTCCTTCGTCCAAATCCTCCCCGATTCAAATGACATGCCCGGGAGGATCCACAAAAGGCATTACAAGATTTCGAGATGGCGTGTGGGACTATCGGCTCCGATGAAAATCTTGGAGAGTATGTGAGATTAGTGTCATTCCCTTCTCTCTCGCATGATGGGGCAGAGAATGGTTTCTACACCTTGCCGTTGGAAGTGTGACCACGTGAGCACAACTTCACGAAGTTCCTCGAAGTACTCGCCGCCCGTATTGAACATGAGGAAAATGATAGCAAACATCAAAATGGGCACGGGAGACCTTTTATGATTCTTGGGAAGGTTTAAACACAGAGCGGCGAAATGCCCTCAACATCAAATTCGGATCATGATCGATCGATATTTCATGGCGGGTTGAGGCGGCGAGAGAAAATTTGGGTGAATGCGACATGGAGGATCAATCTTGAATAAAGTTCCCAGTGAGGCCTTTAGGCATTGGGCGAGATGGCCGAAGAAAGCAGAGACGATACAAAGCCCGCAGTGATCCAGTAAAGCTGATTATTTTAGACTAGATCCAGTAAAGGCTTTTGTTTTGTTTTGTTTTTCTTTTCTTTTCTAGGAAACACACGAGGCACTTTTAGTGGGAGGGTGTAATAATAACTGACTCGTGCAGTCCTACAAAATAATGACAACAATGCTTAAAGGTTTTAATTGATTCCAAAACTCGTACAACATCTTAATCAGATTTCATTTATTACGAGCAGGCATTGCAGGTAGAGTTGGCAAAGTAGCGGGCCGGGCCGCCCGACTCGTCGAGCTTTTATATTTTCGGGCGGTGGGCGGGCCGAAATTCGGCCTAAAATATGAAAAACCAACCCGGCGGGTTTTCGGTAGTTTTTAGATAATTTTTAATTTTTAATATATAATATTAATATTTTAAATTTAAAAACAATTACTTAATTAGATAATCATCAATGTTATATATTTTTGGAGATCATTTCTCTATGAATTATTTTGAATGATTTATGAGGTTATTATTTTTCTAAAATTTATTTTCTTTACTAGTATGTGAATTAGTAAGAAAATTATTACTATAAAAATAAATAATTATATAGAATATAATTAATATTAGTAAAAAGTATAGAAATGTATATTAAATAATATTATAAATATATATATTTAATAGAAATCGGTGCTTTTAGCCCAAAACCCAGCTTTTGTAGTAGGGGGTTTTAGTGTTTTAGGCCGGATTTTCAGGCTTTAATTTTGAGCCAAACCCAATGCCCGGACTTTCGGGCGGGCTCATTTGCCGGCTCTAATTGCAGGTGTATGAATTTGGAGTCCCAAAAGTTAGGGCTCAGATGCTTCATCATTCATGACAAGACATTGATACAAGGGAGGACAGCCGTATTTATTTAGTTTTGAATTCAAATGTTTGATATTCGAATTCCATCATAGTCTTCTAGGTTGAGCCTATTACATTTGTTTCTCTTGCCAACTTTACCCAATTTGGGCCACAAATAGTGAATGTGAGTTTACCTAGTCATAAAAATAATAAAATAAAATTAGGATATTATTTGTGTAAGATTGGGGGTACTATATATAATAATAAAGTTGACACTTTTATTACAGTCGGACTACATTTCAACCAATATGAAATTAATCATCGAAGCATAGCTCGACTTCATGTCACTGGTTGAAATGATATATCTTTACAAAATTCACATTTTCCTAAACATATATAATCAGACCATTTAATTACATTTTGCCACTAGACAAGCAAACGTGGTAGCTCATCGTGGTTGGTGGACTAGAGAAAGAGATTTTTGGGCAATACATATTGCTAATGAAAATATCAGCTAAAACAACATTTAATACCAATAGCTACAATAATGAATTAATAAATTTCCTAAATGTACAATTTCCTTTTGATATGAGATAACTGATAATGCAACTTTTATTTAGAAAGATGTACATTAATTGAAGGCAAAATCCTAGAAGTGTTATGTTGCCTCTCCTTTAAAAGAAAAACATATATTGATGCCTATTATAAGTATTAACTTTTTTTTAGTGTGTGTTGGCCTAGTGGTTAATGACTTAATACCGAGCCCAAAGGTCGGGTTCGAATCATGACGACTTTAAAATTTCATTAATTGAAAAAAAAAACTTTTAAAGACAAACACGATTTATCAATTCCGGTAGGTTCCTTTCTAATTATTCTTTGTCATTCTTTCTTCAAACATTAGTCATTTTGCAAATGGGGAAAGTTGCTACTAAGGTTTCACGAGACGTACCACAAATTGTTGCCTCTATACATATACTAATATACTGTATACAAATGTAATATGACCTTATAGCTAGTTTCGTATTTCTTGTATGATTCACAAGCTATACGCACCGCAATGTGAAATACTTATTCCACAATAGTAATCGTAAGTTCTCCTTTGCTTGTAATAAGTTAGAGAAATACAAAAATATGTTTTATGTGTTTGAGTCATCACCGCTGGTTTCAGTTTGGTTCTCTTGTGTGGTATCTGACTATTGCGAGGAGCGATGGGTCGGGGTTTATCAGGTCTTGCTATTGAAGGTAGCGATAAATTCAAAAAAAAGACAAAGATGATTAAATGCAATAGCGACACTTTAATTGACATAGTAGGGTTGATTTGAAAGTTGTACAATATGGATCGACGGCCAGTGGTACTTTGCAGCACGGATTCATTGTTATCATCAAATTTGTCACCCAAATCTGTCATCCAGTATATATCAGCGGCGAAATCAACATTTTATGGTATTATTTTTATTTTTGTGAATATGAGATCTTATGATTTGAGATGCTGATAATGCCATGCGTGATCATAATTCACTCTAAATGTTGGATTAGATTTACGCGTGAAGAGATAGATTTCTGAATCAAACTTTTCATGCATGTTGATCCATCAATTCTCAGAGTACAACATTTACAAATTTTGTATGTTTTCATGCAGCTTCCGAGAAACAAGCAATTTGAGTCTCTTGATTGGTTATTTAATTTTTCTCGAAAGAGATAAATATATGTGTTGGAAGGTGGTGCACGTCCTTATAGAGATTAAATAAGTAGGAAAATTGTAGGTACATCAAAATTAATAAGAATATACATTTTTATGATAGTAATTAATTAATAATGGATCATATAGATATCGGCAATGCAGAAAATAAAACTAAAATACTACAATATTATTACTACCACATGCACGCTTTCATTTGACTTGCTAGCTGGTGGGTTTAACTTAATTTGCATGTATTATATCATAATGATGTATAATTTACGTCAAGGACTGTTATTTTTGTGTGTAGTGGGGTGGGGGATTAATATGATTTTCATGATAACTTGGTTTAGAATAAAACTCATATATAATATATCTGTGGTGATTGATTTGAAAATCGAAATACTTTGTATTTTTATGCTGCTAGAATAAAATTACATACATTTTTTTTGCAATAACTTTTCGATAGATCATCTAACTTTTATAGAATGTATTAACTTTTGTGACTCTCGTATTCAGCGATAAAAATAGTTTTATGTTAACTCTCTTGTTCCAAATCTCTCTATATATAATAAGTGGTTCCAACTCTATATATATAATAAGTGGTTCCAACTTAAAACTTATAATTACCACCCTTTTATTGAGTTTTAATCTTTGATATCAACAGAAGTGAGTAAACTCCGGCTGTCTCGATTTATACATGAGGTTAATCTGTTGCAAGTAATGGATTTGTATTATTGTATATAGCTTTCAAGTTAATGAATATTTACAACAATTAATCTTAATTTATTTGAGTGTCTAATGTTTGAAGATGCAGGCGAGCTAAATTTCATTGTGTGCAATGATACGAGAGAGGCAAACAAGAGTAAAACCTCGATTTCGACACTAGGGCTAGGCAAAGCCAATTCAGGCATGCAAACAATCAGTTTGAATGAGAATACATATATACAGAAAGATGCCAAGCAGAGTTAATTGTATATGTCTTGTTTGGACATTTTGAGTACCGCTAAAAACACAATCTCATACATATTCGCTGATAGATAAGTTTTGTCTCAACTTAATTGCGTGAAACTTCTTAGCTGTTTCCTCAACTGCACTCCAAATCCAAGAACAAAAACTATTATCAATTTCTATATATATATATATATATATATATATATATAGTCAATATTTTACCCAAAAGAAAAATAAAAAGAAAAGGAAATTTAAAATAATAAATAAAAGAAATTAAGAGAAAAACAATCTCTAATAACTGGAAGTGTAAAGAGCAGAAAAATTGAAATAATGTTGATTTAAAGAAGAAAAAGTTCAGTCCCTCGAGCATATTACGGCCTAATTCTTGGTGAACTTAATTTGAAATTTCCAGAATACATTAATTATTGGATTATAAATGTTAGAACGTTAATAGAAATTTAATTCATGAGGCTCATAAAATGAGAATGTCAGGCATGCATGCATCTAAGGCTTGAAATTGTTCAAGTAGATGTTGAAACTATAAATTATATTGCATTTGCTTTACTCGACTATTAATACTGTAAAATCTAAAATGAATTCTTCTAAAATATCTTATATTTCATGAAAAGATATTTAGAGCTTAAAATTTGTTAGGTTTTTAAAAAAGATTTTGGATCTTTTTCTATAAATTAAATTCATTTTTGAGTGATTAATTAAGATTGAGATATTAGTATATACGTAAATATTACAAAACGTTGTGTTGTGTAAACAATTTTCTTTTAAAGCATATCACAACACCCTAATGATTTTTATTTTATTTTAAATTGACAGTATTTTTCTGAAAACATATATAAGCACCTTAGATCTTTTTTCTTTTTCTTTTTGAGAATAAGCTAGTACCTTAGATCTGTATTATAAGTTGTATCAAACATGTTTTAAAATGCTTTTAATTAGAAAGCTTATATATTCACGTTAGAGCCTTATATAACCAAGAGTCATATTAAAGACTTAGGAATTTGGCTATCCTGCACATGTAACAGCTATATACACATATGGACATATGTTAATTTAATTTGATAAAACGTACAAAAGAATTGAAATATAATTGTAGGTCTATATATGAATTGAAATAAAATAAGGTGGGGCCTGTAAATTACGGCCAGCGTGTATGGTGATTTCATTATCAGAAAATGTCGTTTAGGTTGCAACAAAACTGCTATATCGATTAGATGCATAACTCTTCATTTTCGTCTCTTTTATTTTGAACCACAACACTGCTCTAGCTTTTTCATTGCGTCTATTATACGCTGCATTCTACAGTATTGTACCACCCCAACATATATATTTATAGGGTAGAAATCAAAATCAAAATATCCGTCCGAACCAAACCAAAATTTAAAATTCGGTTCGGATTTTTGATTTTCGGTTCGGATTATATTTTCAAAATTTGGATTTTCGGATCGGATCGAATTGGATTTTTAATCAGAAAAATCGAAAATCAATATATATATATTATATATAATAATAATATTTATTTAAATATTTTTAAATCTAATATAAATATACATAAGAATTAACAAAATTGGTCTCGGTTTTGGTTTTTCATAATTTCGGATTTTCGGTTCGGTTCGGATATTTTATAGAATTTTGGATTTTCGGATTTTTGATTTTCGGATTTTCGGTTCGGATCGGATTGTTTTCCTCTCAAAATTCGGATTTTGGATCGGTTCGGACAAAAATCCGAACCAATCAATCTCCTATATATTTATATACACGTTAAATATTTTATATAAAACGTCAATATTTCGGACATTGAATATATATATATATATATATATGATCGAGCTAAAACACACTCAAATTACTCGATATGCGAGGTAATCGTAGGCTAATAAGTTAACACGAGTCGTCTCGAGGAAAACTTAACGGGCCATTGTTCGTGTCATGAGAAGCGATTAAAACCTAAACATTTTAATGCCAAGGGGTTTTAACATCTGGAATTGAAATCGAGAATTAAACAATCCTAAGCCGGGGTTGTCAATCCCAGCTAAACTAATAAAGCGATAAATCTGACGGGGTTGTCAATCCTAGTTGAACTACAAGCGATAAATCAGCGATAAATAAAGAATAAGCAATCATATTATTCATAGGGTTTGTCATTCCTAATCAAAATCTAATTGCACATAAATCATCATCATCAACCAACCAAACAAGACAGAAATTAACGAAAGCATAATAGATTAAAGCAACATGAACACAATCACGTCACTATGGATTGAATTCAATAACAATCATCAAACAATAATACTATGAAATTGATTCCAATAAAGGCGATAAATCCAAGAACATAAATTGATAAACTAAACATTCAAATGATGAAACTAAAAAGAATTAAAATAAAATTGTATATGTATTATGTTGCACGAGGAATCGTGGAAGAAAGCGAAACAATGGAGAAAAAGCGCGGGCGCGGGCTAAGCGAAGAGCCCCCGACCTAAACAGCAAATATATATTAGCGAAAGTGAGTGGCGTTAGTGGCGCGCTCAAAATACATTCGCGCAATATGAGCCGGGAGTGAGCTTGCGAGAGAATAAGTGAACGCACGCTGAAGTGAGCGCGCGGTGAGCGGAGTTGGCGGATCGGCGCGGGTGGGCTCGGCGGAGGGGCGGCGGAGGAAAAGCGGCGAGAAGAAGCGGCAGCCAGCGGCGGATGCTTCTCGGCCAGGCGCGGGCGGGGCAGGCGGCGTATGCGGCGCGGGAGCGCGGCGGCGCGGATGGCGGGCGTGGCATTAGGCGGCGGCGCGGGCGGGATCGCGGGAGCATGCGGGCGGGCGTGAGTGCGGCGGGTGGCGCGCGCTTCCAGCGCGGGCGAGGCGTGGCCGCGGCGATGGCGGAGTCTTGGGCCTTGGCGCATGTGCGGCTGCGCGTTGGAGTGGCCGGGCCTTGGCGTCGGAGTTAAATTGGGAGCCTCGAGACCAGTCGTGCTGGGTGGCGAGTGGCCGCGGGCGCGCGGGGCGTCGCGCGGGCGCGGCGGCGTCTGACGGCGGCGCTCGTCTGGCGTCTGACCGACGTTGGCTCCGTTCTCCGTCGAACTCCGATTTGCGATCCGCTTGCGTCTATGAACTCCTGTCGAGATGATCTTCAATTATATATGATCCTTGGCAGATCCAATTCATCCTATTTTATGCCGTTTTCCTACAAAACATCGAGCGAGCAGAAAGTGCGATCGATAAATATAAATCAAACCAACGGCATAGATGGGACAAACTCTGAATATGACATGTGAAACAATACAAGAATCATCACAAAATCATACCAAACAACTCCCCACACTTATCCATTTGCTTGTCCTCAAGCAAAGTCTATACAAATAAATTCGAAGATAACTCATGCAACTTAACCCTTATTCTAATCAATCAAACCTTATAATTTCCCCACTTGGTGTTACAATTCAAAGATAATGTGAAATAAATCAAAACGATAATTGATTTTCAATAAATAAAAAGGTAATCTCTCGGACCCAACTCTCGTTAGGGTGAACTAACTAATGTGGTCACCTTTAGCAACAAGTTTCTTTTATAAAGCACAAAGAATGTTTCAATGATTTTGGAATAATATTCGAAGGTGCACTCTCGATGAACTCGAGTCTCCTAACGTGGTTTTCCATGTCCATTTCTCAATTACGAAAGAGGACATAATCTCATCCTCCATTTCAACAATCTCAACAAGATCTTGGAGCTTTCATTTTCTTCTTCTTCTTCTTTTTTTTTTTTATATATATAAAATGAAACAAGTATATAGCAACCACAATGTTAACACTACCCCTAACATTAGCCGGAAAAATCACATCAATTTCCTCCTATTCATTTCCTATCAATCACGGTCTCGAATCACATTATACTCAAATCATATATCACCAAAAGTTTGAAAATTCAAAATCGGTTTGATCGATACCACGAGTTCGTTGCACAATCAAGATCCTAACTTACTCGCATAGACAAAGCTTCGTCCAAACAATCAAAATAAGCACAAGACGTCTTAAGCATCTGAAACTATATCTCGCCCGAAAACCAAATACTATCAACTCCCACACATTCGAGCCTCCACGTTGCTCAAAACATCAAGCTCAAAATGACTATGAGGATGATACTTTCACGATAATCGACGAATGTCTTGTGTGGGTTTGGAGCATCACGGCCATCTCACCGGATGAAAATCGTAAACCCTTCTTCCCAATTTCGAGCAAAACTAACACAAAGACAACGAGCGGATCAAAGAACAACGAAACAAGCAAAGAAAGAAAGAAAAGAAAATAAAAATTAGTGGGTAAACTCCCACGTAGTACTCGGTTAACGTTGTGAGCGGCGTGTTCCGACCCAACGGACTATCCATAGTCCCCCTGCGAAATACCATCTCGCAGCATCGGTAGCAACCTTATAAGAGCAGAGGATAGTAAAGCAAGTAATACATCAATTAAGCTCAAATCAAACATCCTATTTTCAAAGTAAAATAAATAACTTCAACTCCTCGACCAATACTTTGGTAAATTAAGATGTTGACAAATTATAGAAACTACCTCAACCTTTGACCTTTTTCATCCTCCTCCAAGTGTTTGGGTAGCTCTTTCACCTCAGTGGGTTTGGCATGTCTTCAACTTAGTGCCCACTCTTCCTCGTCGTGTCGGTATCAACTTCCTCGTGGCTCGATTTTGCTCCTCATCCTCACGTGCCCATTCTTCATCAATTTCCACCTTTTACGGTGAAACGGTGACCGCTGGACTGACGGATTGGTTTGGAAGTTCCCTCATTGCAAGTTGCCGTTGATACTCAAAATACTTAGCGATAATGTGTCCCATTTGTTCCTCTAACGCTCAGAGTTGCGTCTCATCATCCAATGGCGAACTCTAATGGTCGGTGCGCTGAGCCTCATAGGGTGAGCTTGAGGCTCCCTATGCATCTTGTTGCAGAACTCATCTAGCTTCTCGGACATCATTTCTAATTTTGCTTGCAGCGCTTTGATTTTGGTGTCGTGACATCCAACTTTTGACGAACTTATCATCCCACGGCATTTGAGGTGGAGGTGGTGCTTGGTATAATCTTGAGGTGGAGGTGGTTGTTGTGGGTACTCATATTGAGGTGGAGGATGTGGTTGCTCCCAGTGAGCATTGTAGGATTGATCCTCATAGTCTTTGCGGGCGGTTGTTCCATGGGATTGGAGGCTTGATCCTCATAGTGCGGAGGAGGTGGTTGATCCCAATATGGATTATAGGCTTGTTGCTCGGGATAGGGATCATACGCTGATGCTCGAGCTAACGGACATCCTCGAAAAAGCAATTAGGCTCCTTCTTGAAAGAATTTGCCCAATCGACGAACTTTCTCCCACTGCTTGACCACATTCGTCTTCTGGTAACCGCATTATGAGACACCAACAACAAAAACAAGATCACACGCCGGGGAGAAAATAGAACAGAACAAAAAAACACGAAAACAAACAACCAACAATACGCTAAAGTTTTCCCGACAGCGCGCCAAAATTGATCGAGCTAAAACACACTCAAATTACTCGATATCGTCGAGGTAATCGTGGCGTGATAAGTTAACACGAGTCGTCTCAAGGAAAACTTAGGGGCCATTGTTCGGTATGCACTGACGATTAAAACCTAAACATTTTAATGCCAACAAGGGTTTTAACATCTGGAATTGAAATACGAAAATTACATCCTAAGCCGGGGTTGTCAATCCCGAGCTAAACTAATAAAGCGATAAATCTAGACCGGGGTTGTCAATCCCTAGTTGAACTACGGCGATAAATAAAAGCATAAGCAATCATATTATTCATAGGGTTTGTCATTCCTAATCTAAATCTAATTGCACATAAATTATCATCATCAACCAACCAAACAAGACAGAAATTAGAAAGCATAATAGATTAAAGCAACATGAACACATCATTCTCTTATGGAGTTGAATTAATAACAATCATCAAACAATAATCTTGTGAAATTGATTCCAATAAAGCGATAAATCCAAGAACATAAATTGATAAACTAAACATTAATGATGAAACTAAAAGCAGAATTAAAATAAGAATTGTATCGTATTATGTTGCACGAGGAATCGTCGGAAGAAAGCGAAACATGTTGGAGAGAAAAAGCGGCGAGGCGTCGACTAGAGCGAAGAGAGCCCTTTTCGACCTAAACGCGCAAATATATATTAGCGAAAGTAGCCGGCGTTGAGGTGGCGCGCGCTCAAAATACATTCCGCCGAATATGAGCGTCGGTGGGAGTGAGCTTGCGAGGAGAATAAGCGAAGTGAACACGCGCAGGCGTCGCGGAGTTAACGCGGGATCGAGCACGGGTGGGCTCGGCGGAAGGCGGCGAGGAAGAAGCGGCGCGGGAAAGCGCAGCGCGGATGCTCGGCGGGCGGGCGAGACAAGCAGGCGGAACGCTGGCGGCTGCGTAGTCGCGGGCGCCACACGCGCGCTGCGGATGCGGCGTGGCATTGGGCGAAGCGGCGTGGCGCGGCGCGGGAGTCGCGGCGGGCATGCGGGCGGCGGGATCAGCGCGGCGGAGCTCGGCCTGGCGGCCGCCTTCCGCGCGCGGGCGGCGTGGGGCGATGGCGAGTGTTAGGCGCGCGGCATGTGGCGGCTGCGTTAGGTGGCGGTGGCCTTGGCGCGGAGTTAAATGGGAGGCCTTGTGCTGGTGGCCGTGGCGCGGCGCGGGCGTGCGGTGCGGAGCGCGGCGCGTGCGCCTGCGTCGCGACTCGACGTTGCTCCGTTCTCGTGTCCGAACTCCGATTGCGATCGCTTGCGCTATGAACTCTGTCGAGATGCTCTTCAATTATATCGATCCTTGGCAGATCCAATTCATCCTATTTTATGCCGTTTTCCTACAAAACATCGAGATGAGCGAAATGAGTCGAATCGATAAATATAAATCAAACCAACGGCATAGATGAGACAAACTACTGAATATGACATGTGAAACAATACTAAGAATCATCAAAAATCATACCAAACAATATATATATATATATATGGGTGGATCAAATGAAAACTTATATTTTTGAAGAAATTGAACTAACCTATTCATGGATCTAGATGTATCGATGGTTTAGATTTAATGATATTTTAGGAAACTTGTTTACATATTTTATTAACAAGGTTATTAATGTATTTTTATTATTTAGTTTAACGATGTGTTCCTAATTAAGGGATTCTTATAATTATTTATGATATTTTTTTATTGCAAAGATTTATCATCTTCATACGCTTATCATCTTCACAAGTATATATTACATTTTTTGGAGAAATTCATAATAAATTTTATGTTGTTCATGTGAGTTTATGTTGTTGCATAATAAACCAAGTTACATGCATAATGGTTATTAATGGTTTGCACAATGATTGTTGTATATCATCATTTTTTTCTCACTGTGAATTGCGGGATTTGAGATGCTAATTCTTAATTGTAATCTTTATTTTAAGGTAATTTTATAAATTAGATTTTATGTTAATTATTTTTAAGGTAATTTTGATATTTTTACATTAAATATTATTCAAACAATGACTCTCAATTTTATAAGTTTGATTCTTAGTTCATGCTTCGTTTCGCATAACCACTAATAATCTTATGCACAACTATTAAGATCATATGCACTAACAATCCCCAATTACATGAATAATCATAGTTGTATATCATCATTTTTTTTCATTCACATGCGAGTTTTGCGATGCAAAATTCTTATTTGTGATATTTATTTTAAGATAATTTTATAAATTATATTTCGTTAATTATTTATTCAAGGTAGTTTTTATACTTTTTACATTAATTATTAATCGAACAATGATTCTCAATTTTATAAGTTTAATTCTTAGTTCATGTTTCGTTTCACATAACCACTAACAATCACATGCACAACTATTACAATTTTATGCACAACTACTATTTTCGAAAGAAAATCGAACGCATAGAGATCAGGCAAAAAATCAAGGATATGAAGAATCTTTAAATGACCTTGGTTCCTATTTACAATAGTATAAAACTATTCAAACTCATTTTAAGCATAACTAAATATAATACATTAGATTTCATGAAATCTATGGTGAGAAATAGTTCTTAGTTCTCATTTTAGTGGTGGTTCTCCTTATAATCAATCCTATATATACATAAGTATATATAGAGAGATGGTTCAAATGAGAATCATTTTATCCTAAAACTAAGAACCAAATGAATTTGCTATGAAAGTTGATGAATCCGTTGAGAAAGTTCTGAATTCTAAAATTCAAAAATTTCACCGGGTTCGAATCCCAGAAGCGAAAATATTATTTTTGGATTGATAATTTTTCCAGGATTCATCAATTTTCACAATGAATTCATCACTTTTTGGTTCTCACGTTCTCACGATAAAAATAATGTTCCGTTAACCATCCCCTATATATATATATATATATATATATATATATATATATATATATATATATATATATGAGATCGGTAGAATTGAATTATTTATAAGAAATAAGAATAAATCTAAGTCATTGATTTTAATAAATTAATGAACAATATTAATTTACATTGTCGAGTAGTTCTAACTACATATGCTATATTTTAAATTCATTGGATTAATTAAAATTTACATTAATAATTTTATTCCTTGATTTTAGAGATTTGTTGTAATCTATTATGTGCAACAATAAATTGAGCAAGGTATATGTTATAAATATGCTCTGATTATCTTATACATGTAACAATCAACATTCCACCTTCAATACAAAAAGAAGAAAAAAGCGTCAACATTTAATCCCACGAATAATGCAATATTTTTACTATATTGGTGCAATAAATTTTATCAATATGTGCTATATTTGGTAAAGATTTGAAGAGACAGATGAATCCTATAATTAAGGAAGGTGTGAGATTTATAGGATGATGATGTATTTTTTTAATACCATTTCTGTCTTACCATAAATCATAATAAATAATGGCTAACATCATCAATTAATTTTAACTTAATCGGACTATAAATTTGAGTTTGATCTATGGTTATGATACATTCTTATTTCTTATATATAGATATAAGCTTTCTCAACCATCTCTCTCTCTCTCTATATATATATATATATATATATATATATATATATATATATAGGGGTTGGTTATGGTGAGAAAGCTCACTAATCGAAAATAGGAATAGTAGCATATCTTTCATGTTGTGTGACAATCGAATTAATGTATTGCATGAAAGTTTAGCACATATTTCATCCATTCAAGCACATATCTAAATATATTAGTTTAGCACATCTTTCATTGCGGTAACAAGAAGAGTTATAGTGTTGCACAATAATCTGTAGCACACAAAACACAAAATTGTAGCACCGAAAATTAAATCTCAACCATTGATATAGCAAATCAAGGGATTCATTCATATTTCCTACCAAATCATCTATTCCTACCGATCCATCTCCTATATATATATATATAGAGAGAGAGAGAGAGAGAGAGAGTTAAGTTCAAATAATAAACAATTTTAACGTGAGAACTAAGAACCATAAAATTTCGCTATGAACAAAATAAATTAGTTATGAAAGTTGATGCATCCATGAGAAAGTTCTTGAATCCAAAATTGACATTTTCACCTAGGTTGAATCCATGGTGTGAAATTCTATTTTTGTCTTTTTGGATTCATTAATTTTTCGCGGATTTACCAACTTTCACAACAAATTCATCGGTTTTGTTCTCACGATAAAAATGGTTCTCACGTTAACCTTTCCTATATATATATAGGGTTGGGTTCCCATAGTAATCAATCCCGATATTATGTAGTATCAATCTAGACCATATATTTTGAACACGTGATCGCACGTGACATGTGGCGCTCATTTTCTTTATTTTTCTTTTTAATTTTCACAAAGGGCAAAGCAGGAAGAAATCAAATCCCTTATTCTTCTCCTCCTCGGGCGTGAGCGGCACCGGCGAACAACAAAAGCAACATACGAACAACAACAAACAACGATTTTGAAAGAAAGAAAAGAAGAAAAAATTGAGAACAAAATTGATGGATTTTAGAAAAATAGAAGATGATTTTGATAGATAATTGAAGAATCAGAGAGATGGTGGCTATGGTGGTTCACGGTGAATTCACGGTGATCGGAGAAAAGAGCAGGGAATTACTGGAGAAGCATGGATGAGAGATTTCTGTCGAAAACCATAAAGCGCATTGAACAAAATATAAAGCGCATGTTGATGCGAAACATAAACATGCATTTAACAAAGCACATTCATGCATTTAATAAAACATGTTCATAAATTTAACAAAACATGTTCATGCATTTAACAAAATGTAAAATGCATTGTTGGTCACAGGCGCCGCAGTGGCGTCGTGTCGATCTTGTGAAACAGCGCGGTGAGTCTTGCCCATGCAAACTTCAGCCATGTATTTTGTGTCTTGCATGTATTTTGTGTCCATTTGAATGCATAAGTCGATTCATAAATATATGGTTTGTTTTCGCAATCACATAACAAATCAAATTAGTAATCTACTCTTACAATGTAAATCGAAATTAAGCTTAAAAGTGAAATAATCTCAACTATATGATCCGTGAGATGAGTGGATGAGATTGAGTACTACATACTATTTAGGCTCGGATACTATTTGATTCATCATATATATATATATATATATATATATATATATATAGGGAGGGTTAACGTGAGAACCATTTTATCATTAGAGCGTGAGAACGAAAAATGATGAATTCACGGTGAAAGTTGATGAATCCATTGGGAAAGTTCTTGAATCGAAAAATAGAATTTTAGCCTCATGGGATTCGAACCGGTGAAAATTCTAAATTTTGAATCATTAACTTTCTCGGATTCATCATTTTCATAATCATTTGGTTCTTAGTTTTAGGATAAGAATGGTTCTTCTCTCTCTCTCTCTCTATATATATATATATATATATATATATATATATATATATATATATATATATAAGTGGTCTATATAATCTATATCTATATAAGGGTTGATTCTCATGAAATTATATTTTATGTGAGTTCATGAAAAGCTGCATTAAGCGTATAAGGTTCTTGCATTATATTTAGTGTAGTTTTATCATAGTTCGGTAACTTTATCGTTCGATGCGTATTCTCACATACTCAAAAGATGTGTTCTTATATGATCTACAAATGATTCACATCAAAATCTTCTTATCGTGAGCGAGTGAATACCTTGCATGTGAACATATAAAGTTTTTGTACAACAATAACATCTTGCACTAAGCGTATAAAGTTAATATTATCGTAGTGCGGTACTTTATCGTGCAATATTCTCACGATAAGAAGATTTTTATTGAACATATCCTATATATAAATATATATCAAATGAATTGATGTTACATGTTTATGATAATAATTAACAACCTTTTAGCGTAATTAATGTTTTGAATTCCTTAATACTACAAAAGTTCTTATGACAATGTTGGCGCGGGTAGGTATAGGCATGTATAACTATTGATAATTAATATTAAAAGTATTGTTACATATTGTGCATTAACTTTGATGAAGTGGCTAATTGAAGCACAATTTTGGTAGGAGTTGTTGAATTTAAACTAAGAGTGGTAGTGTAGAAGCCAGGAATGTAAATGATCAAATGCGCATTAGCCATATAGGATGATAAAAAGCAAACAACCTATATTTAGTAAAATTCTATATCATTCATCATTAACTATTTCAAAACTAAAAGAATTGTAAATGGTGTATATAAAAACAACAACATAGTGCAAATTGTACCAAACTCAAGAATTCTAAATGGGAAAAACGTTAAATTCTCTGTGGCTTACTCGTACAATATTAATGTGGGCGGGGGGCAAGTGTTTGACCAATCACTTTAATTAGTAAGATCATATATATCATACCGTGGGACAATATTGTTTTCTAATTAATTAAGATATGTTTAGATATGTCAAGATAGATAAGAATAGGATATGTATGTAGATAATGTTAGATTTATATCGTATCTTATTATTTGGTAGATAAGATATAAAAATATAGATAGTCAACCTTGTTGTTTAGTACATTAGTTACAAATATAAATTACGAAACAAAATGACAAAAGTAACCCGGAACAAATAAAAATGAGGTAGCGACATAACTACTACAGTATGCTAGCACGGCCTAATAACCTCATCGTTAATAAAAATGAGACTAGCGACCTAGCTACCACCATGTGATATGCACAGTCTGTCGAGATTGGATACAAATATGGGTCAACCGTAAGTTACACTTACCAAAACTACGATGGATTATATCGGGCTTACATATATCACGGGCATATATCACGGCTCGTGAGATAATGAATCTCACTTACCAAATAAATAGATAAGCCCTATCCAGAGCATATTTGACCTACCAAACATGGCTTAGAAATCTAAGGTCTGCATCTTGAAGGCATGCACAAGTACCAAAATGTTTAGTTCAAAATTGTCACTCTGAATAGTCGGTTGAGTCTGTTGTATATGATTCATCATTGAATACAATTTGTCCTTTCGTATCATAGAAGATTTGTATGACATATGAATAAAGGTTATTGGTACACAAACATTGCAATAATTGTGAATTCTCGTGTAGAAGAAAAAGTTAATATTAAAAATACTAGATGCGGATCTAGCTAGGTAAGCTGGGTGTTGGGAGGCATGACTTATGTTTCAATGAAACATAATTAAAGCGTTACGCAATGACAGATCTCAATCAACCTCTATTTCTACTCGATGTATTTTTCACTTCAACGAAGAATTCTGTGTCATTTTGTTGCAAAGGCACCTGCAAGGATGAAAACAAGAGTTTAAAAAGGCTACCTAACTCCAGCAGAAAATTCAAAAATATCTTAAACTGTGAGGAAGAGGTTGAATAGTCACATTTTTCAAATGTTTTCATGGGATGACTTGACAATTCCATATTACTTACATAAATAAAGATGTGAAGAAAAGTGCAACCTTGTACATGTCGAACAATTTTGAGGTGCTAGCAGAAAAATGCATGTATAGATGAAATATGTGATTAGGATTAATGTGAGTGTGAAGCATTACAGGTAAAAAAAAAAGACATTCAAGACTCTTCCACAATTATTTCATCTCTATGATTATCTTCTTTTCTTATGTTCATGAAATTTCAATGTCTCATCTTAATCAAAAGTGGGCTCGACTCGTCCATATCATGTATATAAGAGCTAGCTAGCTAAACAAAATAGATGAATTACTGTTTAGATATCACGAACTAAATCACAAACCGGTTTATAACTTAAATGGCAAATTATGCCTTTTTTCTTTCTTTTCAAAATCGATCTCATCAATGTTTCTCCAGGTGCTTCGGGCAATGTTAGTTACTTCTTCGTTCACCTAAGATGACGTATTTTTTTTGACGATCGCATCCAAGATGGTGCATTTCTTTTTAGAAAATAATTATCTATTCAAAAGTTGTAGGACCTACCTATTTTTATCACTTTAATCACTTTGTCTTTCTTACAACCGTATCGAAAAGAAATGAATCGTCTTGAATGAGCGGAGTGAGTATGTAATATCGCCACATATAGACATGTGTGCGTGTGTTTTATGTGCATATCTATATCTATGTGTGTGTGTGATTTGACATATGCGATACAAAGAATTAATAACATACTTTTTATCGCAAATCATTCGTCTCTTTTCTTTATGATGGTGTCTCCTTCACAAGTGGTAAAGATCTTGAAGCACCCATTCAACAATGATCCGACTTCCATTTTACGAAAACTAGTTGAAAATATGTAGTTCTGTGTTCAAATAGTATACTTGGTTTGCATCTTTTGGGGACTTTTTTTTA